>JAUMJJ010000029.1:24092500-24640000 GCA_033556795.1 Tapera naevia
AGCCCATTTGTTTCAGGTGAGCAGCATCCAAAAGTGAGAACCCTTTTGAGTTCATCACCTTTTAATTTCTTGTGAATGATTCCCAAAATGTTACACTAATGATGGGTCTAATTGTTTTTCTTGTTTGTCCTGTGCCAGTAAGGGACCACCTGCATCAACATGGTCTGAGTGTCTCCAAATCTAAAGACGTCAAACCCTCCCTGACCCCATATAATAGTATGCAGCCCTTATATACAGTGACTGTAATTTCACAAAATAACTGCCGGCAGCAAGAGAGGACTTACAATTAAGAAATATACAGCCATTTCTGGAGTGAAAATGACCAACTGATCCCAGGAATTGGACCATGTACCTCATTACAGGAAGTGAAAAATACAAATCAAAGATCCCTGACAGTATAACAGGGAAAAAAATCCTTCCTATGTCCAGTCACACAATCAATTTTATGCTGAGTGAAAAAGCAAGGCACACGACCTGCCATAAGACAGTTTACTATCACTAAGAGTAGGTGACCTTGAAATGTTCTTTTGTTAGCTATGGTTCATTTTCAGTCCTCCAAACGAAGTAACACAGTAAATTCCTCTCCATTCTTCCTCGAAGCCAAGGTATATATCATCCTGTTCCCTGCAAGTGGACAAGAATCCTAAAATATAATATCAGCTAAAAGCACTAGCAATATGTGCAACAAGCATACATGACCAAGTCTCTTCATCCCTCACTTATATCTACAGAGTCAACTTTAGAAAACTTAATCACAGGCTTGAATTACAGGCTCCAGGTTTAGTCTCACTTTGTCATAGAAATAATACTAGCAAGTCATCACATTTTATCACAAAGCCATTTCAGACCTTGGCACTCTTCTAACTGGAAGGCTGTCCTAGAAGTGTGCTCCTTGAACGTTTAGAAACTTCCTCCTTTGTCTGTCCTTCCTCATCAAGGATCTGCTAGATCCACAGGAAAGCCCAGTAAGGTGATCAATGTACAGAAGGTCACAGCGAAAACATGGCATGTCTTGACTGAATAGAGATTTGTGTATTTTTGTACCACTCTGGACTGGTCTTTCGGGAGGTTATTGCAGCAGGTGAAACTGTAGCGTGCTGTTTCCCCAGTTATGTCTGCTGGGCTCGTTTGGCTTGCTATTGGGACCACAATACACAGGAAAAGAATTTACAGACTCTGCCAGTATATTCCCTAAAAACAGCACATTGGGGGCAGAAATATGTAAACTTCAGAATGAAAAGCCATGGAGATTTTTTTTAACATAAAAAATTGCTTCCAGATCTTTGTTTTACTCCAGCTGCTCTAAACTCTGATAAAATATTGTTGTGCAAGCAGAGGTCATACCCTCTGCTAACTGACAGCTCACTAATGCTTTGGAGAAAGGAAAACTCTGTCTGCTATGTGTAAGAAGTAAAACATAACACAACCTAGAGTTCAGAGTAGCTTGAATTTCAGCAAATGCAGTAGGAAAGAACTTAAATACAATACTGAGGAACTAGCATAGGTCTTTCGTGCTTGTTCTGACATTTCTGGAAACAGATAGAATGTCTTTACTTTTGACAGTTTATTCTGTCTAGAACATTTCCTCATCTGTTACCAGTTTATGTACCTTCAGCTCCCCAATGCAAATGAAGATCCTAATACTCTGCTTTAGTGTAGGACAATTTTGATTACTTTTCCCAAAGAAGGAGTCTTAAAGAGCACAATGAGTGGCAACACTAAATTATTTACTACCTCAGATTTTCTTTTTATTTATAGTGGTCCAGCTCAGTGCCTATATTAAAACACTGATTCCAGCAACAGTCAGTTAACAGCACTCATGAAACCCACACAGATTACACAAATTTGTACAGGTCTTGATCAAACAGTAGTAGAATATCAGAAAACATTATAAAAAAAAGATTGCATAAACAATGGGGTGAGGTTTTTTCCTTTTGCTGATTAGAAAAGCTTATATAAGATGATTAAATAAGCTGTCAAATTCAGATATATGTATGCAGCAAACAATAAACATTTCTATATGCATTCAGTTTGTTGGATAGTAGCACATGTGTTGAAATTATTTTGAAGTGTCTTCATATTTGTTTCTTCACATACCAGTTTTCCCAGTGGTTGTGTTTTTCTGGTTTCCCATTCAGCTGGATCTGGCCCTGGAATTCTGCCTATTGCTGTCCCTGATGCCCTCAAAGGGATGGTAATAAGCCTGAGGTATTATATGGCTGAATTACCATGGCAAAATGTCGAGTCCTGCACTTGGGGCCCAACAACCCCGCGCAGCGTTACAAACCTGGGGAAGTTAGGAAAAAGTTCTTCACTGAAAGGGTGATTGGCCATTGGAATGCGCTGCCCAGGGAGGTGGTGGGTTGCAGACCCTGGAGGTGTTTAAGGGGAGACTGGATGAGGCACCGAGTGCCATGGTTTAGATGATGGTGTAGTGTTGGTGTTAGTGTTGGGGTATAGGTTGGACTCGATGATCTTGGAGGTCCTTTCCAACCTTATGATACTGTGATACTGTGATACTGTGAAGACTGGATGGAGACCTGCCTGGAGGAGGACCTGGGGATGTTGGTTGGCAACTGGCTGAATACGAGCCAGCAGTGTGCCATGGGCCCAAGAGAGCCAATGGTATCTTGGCCTGTACCAGAAACAGCGTGGCCAGCAGGACAAGAAGGTGACTGTACCCCTCTACTCAGCATTGGTGAGGCCATACCTCGAGTCCTGTGTTCAGTTCTGGGCCCCTCACTACAAGAAGGACATTGAGGTGTTGGAGTGCATCCAGAGAAGGGCACCGAGGCTGGTGAAGGGGCTGGAGAACAAGTCCCACTAGGAGTGGCTGAGGGAACTGGGGTTGTTTAGCTTGGAGAAGAGGAGGCTGAGGGGAGACTTCATTGCTGTCTATGGCTGCCTGAAAAAGAGGCTGTGGGGGAGCTGTGACAGGTGATAGGACAAGAGGAAATGGCCATAAGTTGCACCAGGGGAGGTTCAGGCTAGACATTAGGAAGTATTTCTTTACCGAAAGGGTGGTCAGGCACTGGCACAGCTGCCCAGGGAGGTGGCTGAGTCATCATCCCTGGAGGTGTTTAAAAAATGGATAGATGAGTTTTTGAGGGACATGGTTTAGCGGATGATGGATGCAGTTGGACTCCATGATCTCAAAGGTCTTTTCCAACCGGAAGATTCTATGATTCTATGAAAAACACACATCCTACATCCAGCCATTTTTGGTGCAGTCCTAATGCTGTATTTAAAAACAAATCTTCTTACTTTCTAAAGTCAAGACAGGTTTATTGTCATCCCTTTCAGTATTTGCAAGTTTGGATTAACATCATGTAACCACATCTGTTAGAGAATGCACATCTTGAAGACACTTCTGCCAGAACATCTATTCAGCATTTGGGCAGGGGCAGCCAGTTTTGACAGGGCTCATGCCAAAAAAAGGATTCTTCTACAAAATATATAATGCTTACAGTCCTTTTGGATATTTGTCATATTGAGTTTATATCTGTCAAAAACTGATGTGTCATACCCTATATTTTGTCATTAAGACCTTGCTACACCTGGCTCCCTTTCAAGGTGCACCAAGTGAACAGCATTACTTCATCAATTCTGCCATTAATTCCCATAAAACTCATGTATCTGCCTCCACTATCACACTTCAGCCTCTTTATAAGTACACTGTGCCCAAGAGGAAGGCCAAGAAACTTGGTCTTCTGGAAGAGTAACTAGCATTTGATTAGAAAGAAATCCTTGCACAAAGAGATCATGACCAGTCAATTCAGCCTTTTAGGGGCCTGCCTTGGTGACCTTCCCATCTGGCTCACCTGCAGATGCCTTCAAAACGTGTTAGAGGCAGCACACGCACAACCCATATTTAGTAGGTCCATCAAGTCTCTCTTGATCTGTCCAAATCTGCTGCCTTTGAGGAAAATTACTGTATGGTGCAGCTAGCTTTCCAAGAGTACTGGAGTTGTTGCGTGCACAGCACAGTACCTATGCAACATAGCTCCAGCTAGACTCCATGCTGAAGTCACATACAGAATATTGATGTCGATTAGACAGTTGGCAGACACTCAGCTTATTGCAGCTACCAGACTTTGGGAAAATCTGGACTAAAATAGAGAATCCTTAAAGCCCTCTACGACCTCTAATGCGGTGAAGAGGAGATGCCATGTGAAAAGCATGAAATGTTTATGTTTCACTCACTGCCTTAAACTCACAACTCACCCTGATATGCTGGACAAACCGTTCTGAAGGAATAGAGCTCCATGACATACTTCCCAGACATAAAACCATAGTGAAACAAATAAATACACCCTCTTGGGAGGTAATGGGAGTCACTGCTTCATCAGTTAGTTGCAGATATCATGACTATAGGCAGATGTGTACTCTTCAGTTACTAACAATGTGCTTCTTTCTGTAGTTAGAGTTTTGCATCTAGTTGCTATCCTGGCCTTTTCAGTATTGGAGGAGTTTCTCCAGAGGAACAGAAGAGATCCAAGAAATCAAAGCAAACACCTGAAAACTTTGAGGACTCAGGAGGATGGTTTGCTTTATACTTATTTTTTTTATTATTATTATTACATATTGTTTTAGAAGTGAGTTTCAATTTTAAAAGGACCTAGCCCAAAGACCCTCCAAATCTGACAGGTAAGTGAAAAATACTGGAACACTTTTTGATAGACCCCAAGACTTCTTGGTGGAACCTGTGAATGCTGTGAAAGAAGACAGAGGTTCAGAAACAAGCACCTGAAATATGTGTTCCTATACAACAGTTATCTGAGCTAAAAGATGATGGAGTTTTTAAGAATGACTTATGTGGACATATCAGTAGTATTCTAATATGCTGTTCCTCCAAATTTTGAATGATCTCATCCATCCCCGCAGTCTTTATTGAGCTCAGAGCTTTACCAGCATCTTCTGCTTCATTACTTGTCTTGTTATGAATCGTGAATACAAAAGGGCATAATTTGTAAACCTTAGAGAATTTATGAGGATTATTGTGGGGGTTGATTTGTGCAGCCTGAATTAACTCTTTGCATGTGAATGTAAAAATCATTTCTCTCAAAAAACAAACAAATAAACAAACAAACACCAAACCCAACACAAAGGCAACCCAAACTAAAAGACTGGCAAAGAACTCTAAAAGTAACAAAACAAAATTTCAGCCTTTAATTCATTCTTGAGTATACCAAATTACAAATAACAAAGCTATTTTGAGTAAGACCTTTGGGCAGTAGTACTCACTGCAGTAACAGCGAAAGTGCGGATCTGGCTGATGATCTTCAGCATTACAAATAAATTATGCATAAAGACAAAACAGCCTTAAGACACTTTTCTTCCTCACCTACCTGTGATGCCCTGAATCAAGGAATCCCTGTTTTTTTCTTGAGCTGGTGACAGCTAATGAACTAGTGCATGAAAACACAGGAATAAAGATGAAATCTATTGGAAAAAAAAAATTAAAAAAAAAGAAAGAAGACAAGAAAAGAGAAAATGCCTGTGAAGAGTTCCCTAAACTGTGTGATATTATAGACTGAACTCTGTCCTTGTAGCATTACATTTCAGAAGTGATAAAATAGATAAGAATAGCTCATTCTTTATAATCATTTCTACCCCCTTCTGAGGGTATATAAATGTGTCTTTTTCTGCACCTTCAGACCACTATATACTATTTTCAATTTTTATGCTACTGACTGTGGCAAGGGAAATATAGAATAGTGAATTTGTCAAGTGTAAAAGATGGAAAAGGATCTTCCTGCTGAGTATTTTTCATTGTATAATTTTTGGAACTACAAATACTGAGAAAGTCAGTCCTTTCAGACTTACATAATGCCCACAGGAAAATAAATAGACTTTCCCAATTGAGGCAGATCACCCAAGTAGTTGGCAAGCTTGTGAACTCTTTCTGCAGAGAAGTAGAGCTGGCGGTACCTCTCTATCAGAGCCCCAATCATAGAATCACAGAATATTCCGGTTGGAAAAGACCTTTGAGATCATCGAGTCAAACCATCGTCTGCTAAACCATGTCCCTCAAAAACTCATCTACCCATTTTTCAAATACTTCCAGGGATGGTGACTTAACCACCTCCCTGTGCAGCCTGTTCCAGTGCCTGATCACCCTTTTGGTAAAGAAATTCTTCCTAATGTCTAGCCTGAACCTCCCCTGGCGCAACTTATGGCCATTTCCCTTGTCCTATCACCTGTCACTTGAAAGAAGAGATCATCACTCGCTCTGCCACAGCCTCCTTTCAGGTAGCCATAGACAGCGATGAGGTCTCCCCTCAGCCTCCTATTCTCTAAGCTGAACAGCCCCAGTTCCCTCAGCTACTCCTAGTAGGACTTGTTCTCAGCCCCTTCACCAGCCTTGTCGCCCTTCTCTGGATGCGTTCCAGCACCTCAACGTCCTTCTTGTAGTGAGGGGCCCAGAACTGAACACAGGACTCAAGGTGTGGCCTCACCAATGCTGAGTACAGGGAAACAGTCACTTCCCTTGACCTGCTGGCCACACCGTTTTTGATAGAGGCCAAGATGCCATTGGCCTTCTTGGCCTCCTGGCACACTGCTGGCTCATATTCAGCTGGTTGCCAACCAACACCCCCAAGTCCTTCTCCGCCAGGCAGGTCTCCAGCCAGTCTTCCCCAAGCGTGTAACGCTGCATGGGGTGGTTGTGTCCCAGGTGCTGGACTTGGCATTTGGTCTTGTTAAACCTCATCCTACCCCAAATAGAGGGGCAGCTCCAGTCCTGTGCTGGGATCACACAACACCATTCCATATCTGTGAAGATGACACCCAAAGAAATCAGCTTTGGGACTCTCCCTATAACTGATATTTGTATTCTCTTTGAGGAAAGAATCTAACCTGTGCTTGTTTGGATTTATTATAAAATACTCATAAAGCTCCTTTAATATACAAGTCTTTTCTTCTTCTCTCTACAACTCAGTCTTTGAAGCTACCATAGCATTGAAAAGATATATATGCGATGTTACTTTGAGCTGGTTTGAGCTAGCTTTCCCAAGCTCTCGAACCTCTCAGTCTGCCTCTCTCCCAACCTTACCCCCTTTCAAAGGAAAAAAAACTATGGAAGAAACCAAAATCACACTATATATATGTATTTCTATGTTTTTCTAAATACAGAGAACTACACCGCAAGGTTATGCAAAGGAGGAAGGGAAGAGGGGAAGGAAAATTGGAAAAAAGGACAAACAGGATCTATATAACACCCGGCATAAAACTATAACACCCAGTAACTAACAAAGTAAGGAATTAATGAAATCTTACCACGCCACCTGCCCCGTGGAGAACCAGACGGTCAAATCTGACCCGTTAAAAAATTTTCCACAGGCTCTGCAGCAGACAGGACCAATGCAGGGACCTTTTGCTCCTCTCCTTGCCGGAAGAAAAAACGAGTGTACTCTCTTATCTACACCCTATTTATATGTCGGGTTACGTTAAAGGAAGATATGGAATACTTCCATGGATCAAAAATCAACCCATTACATACTTCAATTTCTCAAAAGAGCCCCTGAACTCATGAGCTGATTGAACAGCTAAAAATATACTCAGCGTCAAATGCAATTCATTTCCATGGACTGTACTATCTAGATAACCAATGTAGTCCTGTTTTGAAGAATTTGTGCAACCAGAAAACATTTACAAAAGACTTAAGTATTCTGGAAACCAGATGAAGATCCCAGGACGAACCTCTCTTCTGACATTCAGGCTTTATTTAAACCTTCATCCTGTATTTGGCACCTGTTTCTGATCTACTCCTCATCTTTACACCAAAATGTTAGTGCATGTAATCTACAGATACAGCTTCAAAATTAGCTTCTGCCATGGGATGGAAGGTAATTTACTTGAAATGAGTCAGCATGTGTTTGAAAGTCTTCAGTGCACACTGAACCCATATCTTCTATTCCTTAAATTTCCATGGGATGCTTAGTCTGTGCCAAGTGTGAGGTGTGTGGCTGACTTGAATAATACTGAGAGATAAAATAACAGGCACATCTCAAGCCTGGGTTAAACGGCTACCTGCAGAACTTCTCATCATTGCACTTAAAATCTGTCTCTAAGCAGAGTCACGACACACATGTGCACAAACACCACAAGGGGCTGTACAGTGTCAGCAGGAATCCACAAATATCTCACAGCTAGGAAGCAAAGAGTTCCACAGAGGTATCAGTTCTGTAGCTGCTTCTCCCTTCTTATCCCTCCTGTCCTGCAAGGGGCTGCAGATCAGATGTAAACCGTCAATCAAGGCTCCCCTCCCAGCCTCCTGCTGTCAGACTGTGCAGTAAAGGTGCTGAGGCTGCTATTAGGGTGGAGCTGCCCTTCCTTTCCTTCTCTGTGACTGGGAGGGGACCCTCTGCTATCTGTGCCATTGGGTACTCACAGTGGGTCGCTTGCCAAGGCACAGACCTATTGCCTTACATTCAGGCAGCTCAGGAAAGCTGAGATAGTTTGTATTAGTGCAGGATATGACCCTATATTTACAACTGATGCAATTCCAAGCATAGTCCGTGCCAATAAGGCAGGCAGAAAGCTGAGGAAAGGCAATAGTTTTTAACTGTGCTCATGAAATATTAGTTCTATGAGTTATGCCAAGGACAGCACAGAAGCCGAATAACTGATTGAACTATATGTAAGCCAATTTGTCCCCTAAAGCCCCAGAATAAATTGAGTGTGCTTCTCCATTGTGATAAAATGAGAGGTAGAGCTTGCTGTTATTTAAGGCAAAGAAGATGATTTATCTGTGCAGCCTTGGGTTGGATTTTCTGTATTGACAGGACTGGCAGCTAGCAGCAGTGTTTGGGTGATGATGAAGGAAACAGAGACGCAAGTCCTTACCTTCCTGACAATGAAAACAACTTTTCAAGATTTACTGACACCACCTTTCCTGAACTGTAACCCAAATGTGAGAATTGGTGTAGTCTTAAAAACACAATGCCTGTTTCCAGCACATTGCTTGAGCAGAAGCTTAAGGAGATATATACTCCAATTAGAGTGGTTGTTGCTCTTTCCCCAGGGCTGACCATTCAGGCTTTCCTGTCCTGTTGGGGCAGGTCAAATGAGAGAAAGAAAGTCTTAATTTGCTTGTCCATGGATAGGACTTCTCCTGAGTGTTTTCCAACTGGTTCTCTTCTGGAATCATGCTGAGAAGCCTGGCAACTTCAAAGCCCCCAGCAACCTGGGAAGAAAATCAAAGCAGGTAAAGGCTTCCAGATGCTGAGCTTCTTAGAAGCTCTGCAGCCAGACAGCTGGAAAATCTAAGCAGATCAGGGGATCTTGTCAATTATGGTTAGGATTGTTTTGACAGGGTTTTTGTTGTACTGACACGAATCATGGATTTCTTCTTATGCAATCAGAAACTCCATTTTTTCTGGATGCTGTTCTGATGCAAAATTCCTTGGTCGGGGGCCACAACTTTCTGGAGCAAAGGGATTTTTTGATCTTTCTCCTTTAGGAGACAAGCATATAAAGTCTGCTGCCTCAGATAATTTTCAGCTTTCTGAAAATTGTGCTAGGTGTTTCATGCATCTTTGAACACTAAAATACATTAAAGCTCTAGTTCTAGAGGCCAAACTGACTTTCATTGAATTCAGCCCCCTTTCACACTTATTTATAAGTAAACTCCTTTATAAGGTTACCCTTTTAACGGACTAGCGGAAGGCTGTGGATGTGGTGCACCTGGACTTTAAAGCCTTTGACACCGTTTCTCACAGTACTCTGATTGAGAAACTGGCTACCATTGGCCTGGATGGGCACACCCTCTGCTGGGTAAAACCTGGCTGGATAGCCAGGCCCAGAGGATGGTGATAAATGAAGTTAAATCCAGTTGGAAACCCATCACAAGTGGTGCTCCCCAGGCTTCAGTGCTGGGTCCAGTGCTGTTCAATGTATTTATCAATGACCTGGATGAAGGGATTAAATGCACCCTTAGTAAGTTTGTAGATGACACTGAGCTGGGTGGAAGTGTTGATCTGCTTGAGGCTCTGCAGAGGGATCTGGACAGGCTGGATCAACGGACTGAGACCAACAGGGTGAGGCTCAACAAGAGCAAATGCCGAGTTCCTGCATTTGGGACACAACAACCCCATGCAGTGTTACAGGCTTGGGGAAGACTGGCTGGAGAGCTGCCTGGAGGAGAAGGACCTGGGAGTATTGATTGACAACCAGCTGAATATGAGCCAGCAGTGTGCCCAGGTGGCCAAGAGAGCCAATGGCATCTTGGCCTGTATCAAAAACGCCATGGCTAGCAGGACCAGGGAAGTGACTGTGCCCCTGTACTCAGCACTGGTGAGGCCACACCTCAAGTCCTGTGTTCAGTTCTGGGCCCCTCAGTACAAGGAGGATGTTGAGGTGTTGAAGCACATCAAGAGAAGGGCGACGAGGCTGGTGAAGGGGCTGCAGAACAAGTCCTACAGGGAACAGCTGAGGGAACTGGGGCTGTTTAGCTTGGAGAAGAGGAGGCTGAGGGGAGACCTCACCGCTGTCTATGGCTACCTGAAAGGAAGTTTTGGCGAGGTGGGTGTTGGCCTCTTCTCTCAAGTGAGAGGTGATAGGACAAGAGGAAATGGCAGTAAGATGTGCCAGGGGAGGTTCAGATTACACATCAGGAAAGATTTCTTCACTGAAGGGGTGGTCATGCATTGGAACAGCTGCCCAGGGAGCTGGTTGAGTCGTCATCCCTGGAGGTGTTTAAAAGGTGAATAGATGAGTTTCTTCGGGACATGGTCTAGTAAGGGGACAGGTATATTTGCACTTGATGATCCTAGAGGTCTTTTCTAACCAGATGATTCTATGATTCTATGAAATATTTGGCAGGTATTTTCAAACCCACAGATATGTTGGCAAAACAGAAGCATTGTAACATTAATTGTACCTAAGTGCCAATGCCATGATTTTAAAAGTATGAGTATCTGCTCACGAAGAATAGGAATATTTCCTCTTTAAACCAATGGAAAATATGCCTTTAAAAGTTTGAGCCTAAATTCTTAAAGTTAGGCTATTCTCAGTGCTATGTTTTGCTGTTGGAATGAATCCATTTTTGCTCTCCTTGAAAATCCATAGTCCCATGCTGACTTTCATATTGTTTAGACAAGCCTAATACTCTACCCTTCATCTCGTCTATTTAAAGACAATCAATCAGCATTCCTCTGATGAACTTCATGGGCACTGGTGTTAGACACTCGCTTAGACTTGCCTGCTTAATGGAACACATTCTTATATAAGCACCATTCTTTTTTGAGTAATAATGAGACAGCTATGAGTTTACCAAAAAGGGTCATAGGTGAGCGACTATTATTGGGCAAGAGCAAAATCCTTCTTAGGCAGTCACTGATTGCAGGTAGGAATCCTTTCAAGACTGAGCAATTGCCTCAAGCACCTACACTGTACACACACTGGAGTAGCTATACAACAGATAAAGGAAACAGGTGCTGAAAAACTTGAGGGAAAGAGGAGCGGCAGGCAAAAAAACCTACCAAAATGATGAACCTCACTCTTAAATATTTGCTAAATGATTGGGTGAAAAGCAAATCCGTAATTCACCTTTTGAATTTTTGTTGAGCTATATGTCTTCTAGCTTCCCATCCTTAGCCTTTGCCCATCTGTCCACCCATTGATTGCAGTGTCTGTGAGTGAGAAATCTACCTTCTTATCTGTCTGCAAACTGCCTGGATTAAATTTAATATCTAAAACCCGTCAAGTCTGGACAAAGTGAATTTATGCAGATAATGTGAGGTCTCAGACCTTTTGGATGAAGAAATCTGCTTCTTCTAAATTGGCTCATTGAAACAAAACAGTAAAGTGGCAGCATGACTCTGCCTGATTGTTGTTTAAAGAGTGTTTTGTGGCACAAACAATGTAGAATATGCTCTGTACGATGCTACCGATGCATCTTTGCATTGCTATACTTTAACACTATCTGGTAGTTACATATATTTCCAAAGGGAAATATTTCTGCTTTGAAGTCAGAGGGAATTTATTTTGCCTATGTCTTTCATTTCCTTCCACTTGTTTTCAATTGAAAAGAAAAAAAGGTAGAAAAAGGGAAATAAAAAAAAAAAAAAGAAAAAAATTAAAAAAAGAAAAAGAAGCCTGGGAGCAAACACACCCCACTATCCCACCTCCAATGACATCAAAAGAATGGTTACTTGTGAATTTCTGTAGTAAGTTTTCTGCATTCCCTTAAGTAGTTCACTCTGTATTTGTGGTGGACTTTAAAACCCCTCTCATTATGCCTGCCATATTCATGCCTGTCAGTTGTGCTACAATCAGCAGGTGAAAGAAATTGTTCAGGAACAGTGCATGAGCAATGGTGGACTCTGAGCCATTACTCTCCCATGCAGAAGGATGGCAGTGAAGCCAGTTAGCCAGCAGAGCCCACAGCTCCCAGCAGAGCTCATCTGCAGCCAGGAATCTGATTCTTATCTCCAAATGAGGGGGGAACGGCGGTGGCTGAAAATAGATCACAGAACCATGTAACTCATTAGTCAAATGGTTGAAGTCTGTCCCTCTTGCAGACCAAAGCCACACACATTATGTGAAAGAGAGTTGATAATGTATCATCAGTAAGAGTCTTCTCATCTCTAAAACCAATGTTTCCTACACACTGCAAGTTGCTACAATCGTGATATGAACTAAGCCATAAATAAATAGGAAGACTCTTGTCTCAACTGTCTCTCTCTTCCAAAACAGCTTCATAAGCTTTTCCTTTGAGAAGGAAATGACAATAAAATTGTGATTTTACTTTCAAGCTGAATATCAAGAAAAGGAAGTGAATATTAAGATAGTTGCTGTTTGAAAAAAGGCTATGTATATCTGAAACACTATTTGACCAGTAATCGGCAGCCCACAAAAAGACAAAAGACTTTGTAATCATCAGCTGAGTCACCGATTAAACACAGAAAACAGGGAATGAAGTGATCATCTGAGGATTTTTAGAAGATTTTCTTTGGGGATGCTGCCATGTGATGATTCATCCAATCCACATAAACTGAGAATGTAGGAGTCGTAAAGCACTAAGTTTCTCTAAGACCAGAAGTCCAAAGGTGAGAGAATGTCAGGTGGTTCATTGCTTCAGGGTGTTCCTGACATCTAGCTGCACTATGTTTGCTCAAACATGTTACTGGGTTTTTCTTCCATGTACATGAACAAAAAAAAAAGGAAAAACAAACTACTCTATGCTCTGTGTTGAGACAAATATACAGCATGAGAAGGATGGATGGACAAGAATTGTTGAGAGAGGTCAAACTGCTTCAAGTGAGACTGGGAGAAACAGTTTGAACGTGAAAGTACTGTAGGAGGAGAAATAGAAAACAGAAAAATCTAGAACTAGGGATGTAAAATGAAAACTCTGGGAGGAGTAAACAATGAAAAATGTGCCTGCAAGCAAAATGGTGAGAAAGCTATGCAAACAAGTCAACTCCATCCCGATCTCAGTAACCAATACTGTGCCTGCCAGCAGCCGAGGAAGAGGGCTTCAAGCCAAGGTGAAATCCACCTCTAATGAACTATTACACTATGAAACAATTAAGAGGAAGTTTCTTCTTCACTTTAGGGAGCTATTTGCCTACATATGTCTTGATTTCCTTATAAATTTGATCTTAACAAGTGCAATTGAATGATAGTCATCTTGCTCACCTATCTGTATCTAATTCTTCTTAACCATCTGCAAAGTGCTTTTCTTAAGTGATATCTGTCACGGGGTTACAGAACTGAAATATGTATTCTGGATTTAAATGTTAGTTTGTAAATGTTTCCTTTTCCAATAGATTTTTTTTTCAAGCTCCTGCATCCAACCTATATCTTCCCATTCATTTTAGATGACAGTTTAATATCACCTTATACATTTCCTCTCTAGACTAGTCATAACAGTAGCTAGCAGGAAAAAAAAAAGTTTACATAAAGAGTACCTGTTAAAATATTCCTCTTTTGAAAAAAAAATTAAAGAAAAATTTAGCTCTCATTTGAACATCACAGAGAAAGCTTTGATGTCAGCAATCACTTCATCACTCTGTCTGGACCATGGTTTTACCTTTTAGTGACAGAAATGACCAAAGTTGCATAAGCTGTAAAATGTGGAGACAGCACTGACTCACAGACTGTTTTCAAACCCTGATATATGCCGTATCTTCTAATTATCTGGTTTTATATTACTTCTCTGCTGGGGGCAGATGTTTTCTTGATATTCAAAGACATTTTTTTCTCTATTTCAATGGCAAATTAAAAAACACATTTGATGAAAATTGTTAATATTTCCTTTTAATGCCAGTTACCTTCTAGTCCAGCTTGCATTCTGGCTGATTTTCTAACTCTGACAGGTCTTTCCAAATTTAATCAGAAACTTCTGGTTTGGACATCTCTAGCATGGACAACACTGTCACCCAATGTTTAATTATAATCAAGGAGAGAAGATGACAGCTGGTTTAGCAGAGTGATTATAACATTGTTTATTTTAATTAAGGAGGGAGTAGAAAGACCATATATTTTGCAAAAGAAATACAAGAGATTCACTCTGGAAAAAAAAGATTAAATCAGTGGAATCTGAAAGGAGGATTAGCTATGAGAGCAAATATGTCCTATCAGGAAGTATTTTTCTCTGTATCAGACGCAACCTGAGACCGAAAAAAATGCAGAGAGAAAAAATATCTAAGCAGGTAGCCTTACAAATGTCTACAGCAAATCAGCCAGCAGAGAGGGGAGAGAAACCTCTTGGATTGACTTAAATAGAGTAAGCATGTTCTTTACTTTCATTTCTTGACCCATGTCTTTTATATACATTGACAGCTGTGCTGTCGATTTTAAGTAAATCCATTCTTTCCACTCTCCCATCATTTTACCTTAACTTGGCTTAAATTAAGAATGATTTTGGCTGACGGCAAAGCATTTCTTTCCTGGGGGTTTGCACAAACCTACAAACCAGGGTAGTGGGACATCTTAACAAGACACATGACCTCCCCAGCACATTTCCCAGCCTACATGGTGGGTCATGGACACCCCCAGACCTTAAGGCAGGACACAACCTGGTCTCATGGGATCAGGAGAAGGGACAGAAACCAACAGGGGTAAGCCAAGAGGCCTTTCTAACACACAACAAGGCATTAAAGAATATGCCAAAACCAAGGTGGCTCTGTGTAATATCTCTGCAAACTTGAAGTGGAATAGCCACTATCAGCTCCTTAAATTCATATTTAAGCACTTGAAAGGATATACTTCAACGCCTGAGCATCCAAATTCAGAACAGAGCACTCCCTATCTGTATCTCATTGGGAAATTATCCAGAATCTGATCCCAGATACAGGCAAGAGCAATTATAGCCTCTCTTCTAACAAAAGGCTCCCACAAATATTTAATGGAAACACAAAAGACTGTAAGGAAATAGCTTTTTTTAGACAAGCAATTATAAGTAGTTTATTAGACCTGGTCTTAGGCAGACTTGTGTTTCATACCTTGTGGAAGGGACTGTGTGCCCAAACTGCATTTGGGTTGCCAAGCCAGGTTCACTGATCTAATCAAAGCTGCTACATCACCCTACAAACCTGCACTGGCACACAAGGTGAGTACTTCATAGCTATTGAAACTCTGTAATTTTTAGCTGCCTACAGACAGAGAGTTGTTTCAGGAACTTAAATGTTTAGATTTAAGCAGAGAATAACTCCACTTTTAGAAGGAAATACATGTTTTGTTTTGATTCCAAACTGAAAAAAACTTTGCTGATTAAAGAAAAAAAACACCTGGAGGAAGAAATCACTCTTCCCCATGTAGCTCTGGGAACCACATCTCACTTGGCTGGCCTCCTCTGAGTCCTCCCCAGTCCATAAGCACTGCCATTTAGGGCTGCCCAATGTCCAGGCACCCACCTCCCCTCTGAAGCAGAGGAAACCCAGTCAGTGAGCTGGAAAGCATCTGGCACGCTTCTGGACAAGTCTAAAGAGGTCTTAGGAGAGCCAGTGTCAGATTTGGACAGAGTGCCACTTGTAGGTTTCAATAATCTTCCATTTTATGTAAAATGAAATCGTTCATTTTTTTTGTTGTGTCTGACCAGGTTGTATCATGCAGGCTAAGATAAAGATAAATCTTTGCAATATGTCAGTTTGAATAATGCTCTGAAGCCAAACATCTGGAAACACATACATTATCAGTGTAACCTATGTCAGACAAGCTAATGTTGATACTTTAACTGTTCCTATCCTTGTTTCCAAGACCTGGATCATGTTATGGGAATTGCAGTGCTCATGAAAAAATGACTGATATTGAACTGCAGGAATTTTAAGCCTTTGGAGGGTAGTGGTATGTTTTAGTAATCCGATGAAGAACTGAACTTCATGCTGATTAAGCAGAGTGGCCATCTTAAAATGATTTCCAGAAAACATTTCATTTCTAAAATGTTTTTTGTTACAAGAACTTTGCGGAGGGAATATAGATGCTGCTTCTGGCATGAATTAGTTGTGAATTCATTGATGTGTTAACACTGGCACTCTTGTCGTCTTTGTCCCTCCCTTGGGCATTCCTAATACAAATATATCAAGACCTAGGCCACTCTTTTTGACAAATTTAGGAGGTTCTAACTTGACATTTTGTTTTCCAGGGTTACCCTTCCTTCTCTCCTGTTTTTCAGCATAGCCTGATTATCACTGGTATTACAGGTCAAAACACAGAAGGACACCTTTACTATTTCTGTTCAAGGTAGAGGACTGGATCTTCTCCTGGGGAGGGGGCGTGGAACAGACATCTCAGGCAGCCTGTTGAAACATCCTGAACATGTCTCCTACACCACTGTGCCTGCAATATGTCCTGCAGTTCAGTGAACACAGAGACAGATGAGAATTCCAGTAAGTCCTATAGGTAACCAGTTAAATGACCCAAGCAATATGTACCAGCCTTGTAGATAGGAAGATATACTTTCTGCTGTAATGAATGTAGCACTAACATCTCCACTAAGCAGAACATGATTTTCTACTACTAATCTCATGGACCACTCCTAGAGAAAATTTTATGACTAAGTATTTCAAATCTTGATCAGTGAGAAAGCCAAGTCTTGGCTGAAACATAAACGGTGACAATAAATTAGACACAAGCAGGATGTAACTTTTCAGGATCCCAGGCTTTGTCTAAATTTACTGGTTGTTTGCTAAGGCCCTGTGACTAATGACAGCATGAAAGTAAAGTCAAATGGTAAAGTGAGGACTCAGAATGATTGAGAAGTACTGTAACCAGCTACTCTGATTAAGGGCAGATAAATTACCAATAATTCTGGTAATAAATACCATTAAGAGTAATTCACTGAATAGCAGCTTTATATGCTCCGAACATGTCAAGTTTGGATAGAAACAATGACTGATTAATCTTGGCAACTTCCAGTCTTTACTGTTCTTCCCAACAGCTACTTGAAGACATTGCAGGTTGCAGTGGGTTGTGCACACCCGTGTCTTGTGAAGGGTTTGAATGGCTTTTTTACCAGCAGGAACTCAAATTGGCCAATTCTGTTAATGATAATAAAAAGAGTTTTTATAAATATATCAATGGTAGAAAGAAGGGTGGCAACGACCTCCACTCCTTATTGGATGTAGGGGGAAATATAGTAACCAAAGATGCAGAGAAGGCTGAGGTACTTAATGCCTTCAACAGTAAGGATGTCAGCTTGCTTGACAGTTGGCCCTCTGAAGTGGTTGATGGGGGCAGGGTGAAATATGGCCCTCCTGCAATCCATGAGGAGGAAGTTAGAGACCTGCTGAGCCACTTGGACCCTCATAAGTCTATGGGGACAGATGGGATCCATCCTAGGGTGCTGAGAGAGCTGGCGGATGAGCTTGCTAAGCCGCTCTCCATCATCTTTCAGCAGTCCTGGCTCACTGGAGAGGTCCCGGAAGACTGGAAGTTGGCCAATGTGACGCCCATCCACAAGAAGGGCCGTAAGGATGATCCAGGTAATTACAGACCTGTCAGCCTGACCTCGGTCCCAGGTAAAATCATGGAGCAGATAATCCTGGGTGCAATCATGCGGCACCTGCAGAACGGTCAAGAGATCAGACCCAGCCAGCATGGGTTTAGGAGGGGTAGGTCCTGCCTGACCAACCTGATCTCCTTTTATGACCATGTTACTCGCCTGGTGGATGAGAGGAAGGCTGTGGATGTGGTATACCTGGACTTCAGTAAGGCCTTTGACACTGTCTCGCACAGTAGACTCCTAGAGAAGCTGGCAGCCCGTGGCTTAGATGGGAGCACTCTGTGCTGGGTTAGGAATTGGCTGGATGGACGAGCCCAGAGAGTGGTGGTGAATGGTGTTTCATCCAGTTGGCGGCCGGTCACCAGTGGTGTCCCCCAGGGATCGGTATTGGGTCCCGTCCTGTTTAATATCTTTATTGATGATCTGAATGAGGGGATTGAGTCCATCATCATCAAGTTTGCAGATGATACCAAGCTGAGAGGAAGGGTTGATCTGCTAGAGGGTAGGATGGCCCTACAGAGGGACCTGGACAGATTGGAGAGATGGACCAATTCTAATGGGATGATGTTTAATAAGTCCAAATGTTGGGTACTTCATTTTGGACACAACAATCCCATGCAGAGCTATAGACTGGGGACAGAGTGGCTGGAGAGTAGTCAGGCAGAAAGCGACCTGGGAGTGCTGGTTGACAGGAAGCTCAACATGAGCCAGTAGTGTGCCCAGGTGGCCAAGAAGGCCAATGGCATCCTGGCCTGCATCAGGAATAGTGTAGCGAGCAGGACCAGAGAAGTTATCGTCCCCCTGTACTCGGCACTGGTCAGGCCTCGCCTTGAATATTGTGTACAGTTCTGGGCCCCCCAGTTTGGGAAAGATGCTAGGATACTGGAATATGTTCAGAGGAGGGTAACGAAGATGGTGAAGGGGCTGGAGCACAAGCGCTATGAGGAGCGACTGAGGGAGTTGGGGCTGTTTAGTCTGGAGAAGAGGAGGCTCAGGGGAGACCTCATTGCTCTCCACAACTACCTAAAAGGAGGTTGTAGTCAGACAGGGGTTGGTCTCTTCTCTCAGGTGACCAGTGACAGAACTAGAGGACATGGACTCAAGCTCCATCAGGGAAAGTTTAGGCTTGATGTGAGGAAAAAGTTCTTCACTGAAAGGGTGATTGGCCATTGGAATGCGCTGCCTGCCCAGGGAGGTGGTGGAGTTGCTGACCCTGGAGGTGTTTAAGGGAAGACTGGATGAGGCACCGAGTGCCATGGTTTAGATGATGGTTGGTGTTAGTGTTGGTGTTAGTGTTAGGTTATAGGTTGGACTTGATGATCTCAGAGGTCCTTTCCAACCTTATGATACTGTGATACTGTGATACTATTCCTCCTTCCTTCAGCTGGAATGACACGTGCAATATATTTATGTTTGAAATCAACAATGCTCCTCTGCTGCCTGCAGTGAGGTGAGTTGCCGAAGGACCCGGGAATGTAGTACTACAGCAAACTTCAGTGCTGTGCTGTGAATTTGACCCTTCAGGGGAAAAACTGTCTAGAGTCTGCTGGAATCTTCTGGTTTCTAAAAGAGTTTCCTTCTCTTCTTCTGTTCTCTGCTCCCTGTGAGGCATCTTCTTCACATTTCTACTGGTGTAACAATATACACTAATCATACCAAGCTCTGGCATTTAATGGATCCATCCTATTGTCCTGCTTAATATGTCCTTATGTGAAGCACAAATGTAATCGTATTATGCTTTATTGCAATGAGGGAGAGTCATTGCTCCCACAAGTTATAGTGAGGGATATTATGCAGTAAAGTTGCATCTTTAATAATTATATTTAAAAATCCTTAGTGACATAAGCTATTACAGAGGTCACTCACTACACAGCAGCATCCACGGGAAACTCAAATATTCATTTCAAATAATTCCATCATGCTCTTTCACAGCACCATTATAAAAAGCCATTACCTTCTCATATGCATACAAATTTGGGGAGAATTTCATAACACTGTGTGGTTTTAACTCAGCATATCTGGTGCTGAAGTTCAGTTACAGAATTTTGCCTCACTATTTTCCTAGTCTTGGGCTTTTCTGGCACGTATTTTGCCACATAATTTGATACAGCTCTGTTTTTCAGTTCTTTGAGATGCACGTGGACCAATCGTGCTGTACTTGACTCATTGACTTGTCCAGCTTGTTTCAGACTCGTTGAGGATGGAATGTGCCAATGTGCACACTAAAGCTGTGTTACTTTTTCATCAGGGAATAAAGCTGGATCCAATAGGAAGAAATGGTCAAATGCATTTTTCTGATATGAAATGAGGTGTTCATTTGCTCAGTCAACCTAATGAACCACTGGCTGTTCATAGCCATGAACAGCCAGCCATTTCTGCTAATGGGGCTTTGGTCAAGTAGCATGTGAAATATCAGGCGTTTGAGCAAGTCATTTCTGCAACTAACAGAATATTGGTCTTCCTGAATATTCAGATACTGACTAGCAGTGAGCTGTTAGTTATAGCGGATAACATTAACAAGGATTCTGCTTGGGAGACGGGGAGAGCTGTTTTACAGACGTGAGATGAAGGATATTATCAGCACTCCATGCATAAATGGTGAAACAAGAGAAAGGGGAGTACTTCAAGAAGCAGATGCAATACTGGAAAAATAACACTGTCGTTATTTGAAGCTATTAGACATACATTCCAACAAAAGTAAAATGACTTTTTATTCCCAGACTAGTAGCAATGTATTCATTCATGCTCATCATATTTCCTGTTTACATTAGAGGAGAACCATTCTGCATGCAAGTCACTATAAATAAAACTTCAGGCTCCTAAAATATGGTTATCTCACAAGAAGCTTATGTTAGATACTTTAGTCTAAGTATGCTATATGTGAAATAAAAACAAAACATTCTTAATTTGATTGTTTGCCATGTGATGCATTTTTATTAATGCATTTTCATTAAGTTTACTGTTTCAACTATACAAAATAAGTATGCAGATATGAAACACCCAGTCCTTGCCTTAGACCTGAAGGACAAAAAAGACTTAAACAGGTCATTTTGTTTATAGGTCTCAAAATGATATTTTGAAAAGATAGCTGATGTTCCAGCTTATTCCTCTGTCAAAAACTCATTATTTCAAAACACATCTCTCATATTTACACACCCTCTTGCCTCTCTCACTTATCCACCCTCAAACCTTTAATGAACTTTCCTACTCCTTGGATAGTCTCACAGTATGTTTGCCCTACACTTCTTCCCTTCTTCACTGCCACAAAGGCTTTTCTTGTGAGCAGTCATATATCTTTGCCCGTGTTCCCAGACAATTTGGAAAGCACATTTGGGCTCACTGGGATTCAATCATAGCTTGTCATGCTCTTGAGCCTAACCTCAAAAAATTACCTTACATGTCTAATGCCAATATTGACTCTTTTACACCTGCATGTCAGATGATTTCATAAAACAAAAGCTGCACTTTCATACTGCAAAAGTCCACCTCAGTACTTACAGAAATTATGCCTTATTTCAGTGCTCAGTTGTAGCTAAGGAGTAGCATCAAACTCTCAGCTAATGCACAGCTTTCTCATTTCTGGTTGCAAAAGAGGCAGGGTGGATGTGTCTGCTTGTTAGTTTGAGGTTTTTTTTGAGGGGGGAGTTATGTTGTTTAAAGTACTTTTTTCTTTGCTGTAAAGCTATAGTGAAGCATAGAAGAAATTACAGTTCCACTGAGGAATAAGCTCCTACAACAAAGGTTTTCCTGATATAAGACTTTTTGCTATAAAGGCTGTTGTTAGGTCTCTGACATCCCTTAGGCAAATGTGAAGCAAAATTCTTGCACAGGGTGAGTAGGGTTTTCACAGAGCTGCATCACCAAACCAGCACCTCATGGCCCAAGCAGTGTTTTGGAATAGGAGGTCATTAAGCAGACATAGGGAGAGTGGAGAAGGCTGGCGTCTTGCCTGCTTCTGTTGCCAGAAAGCCATACCTTGTACAAGCCCAAGAGCAATGCTATTTTGGGTTGTTTCAGTTGTCATTTAGATGTATGCTCTGGTTTATAGACAGTCTCTCTGCCCCAGGAAATTAACTAACAGCTTATTCTTGGACCAGTACGTGAATCTGGTTTGGATCTCCTAGGTATAGAGATCATAAAATGATGTCATAGATATAAGGTAGATTTCTGGAGCTTTTTTAAAAATTAGGACCAGATTTGTTTTCAGGAGGATATTTTACTGGACATAGTAAAAAATTTTGAGTGGTACTGCTTGACCTGTTCTATAAATGCAGTTCTAATGAAAGTAAAAGGGAGAGCAGCTGAATGGAAGGCATAAAGGTTACAGCTCCTGCTTTCATGGACTTTCATTTAGAAGCATGCTAATATGGCTATTAAAATAAGCTGCTAAATGGATCAGTAAAATTTTATAATACTTAATTTAAGAATTTTTTTCCCAGAGTTTTTCTCCAGAAAAAAAAATGGCAGGGGAAATAAGCATTTAAATAGCATGACTTTTGGATGTAAGAAAATTAAAGAATCAGCACTTTCGCTTTTAAGGTCTTCCCAGTTGTTATAATCAATGAAATTTGAAAGTCAAGATATGAGGGGTATTCATTTAAAATTCAAAGGAAAATAGACTTTTGGACCTATGCATTCCTATGCTACTCTGTTCTGCTAATGTGTGAGAACAAAATTAATTGCATAGGCTGGGAAATGGATTGCTTGTATGTACAGCTCTTTCTGAATTAAGTTAAAATTAGGGCTTTCACTTTTCATTGCCCTGAGTACTGTTTCATTACACTTAAACCAAGTGCATATAGAATGTCACTGTTGTCAATATGTATTCTGAGTACACAAATTACAAATTATTTCACACAGCTGCAGGCATCAAAGAATGCTATGTGCTCAGATCTTACCAACACATATATGTATGATTGTTTAATGCATATTGCCTAAAATATTATTAGCAAGTCATCTTGCATGGAGTACTTGCAGGAAGTAGGCTGAGCTGAAGAGGCAACAGTAACTCAGGTACAGATATTCCCAAAATCAGAAGTCAAAAGTATTGTGAACTGTAAAATGATTTCCTGTAAAACCTCACATTTTCACTCTGGAAAGCATCTTGTTTGAAAAGAGATACTTTCCGAACTCTTTGCCTGGAAAGGAAAGCTAAAAAGAAATTAGCAAGAGTAAAATAATCCTTTACAATGCTTTTCTCATTGTAGCTAAAAATGCATGTGACAATCTCAGCCTCAGACATTGTCCATAATAATGTAAAAACAAAAGCCACCACTAAAAAGAGAGGTGAAGCATGAATATGCAAGTGGTCCTGCTTATCTATAATGTACAGCCACTGTGGCCTTTTATTTCACACTCAGCTAATACAAATCTGCATTGCAAAGAAACTAAAACTTCACAAAACAAAAAAATTTGCTTTATTTAGAATCAACTCAGTTTTCTTTTCATAGTTTCATCTAAATCTATTAAAATCACACACAATGACCTCTTATAAAGAGGGCAATTACTTGAAAAAGTGACTTACCATGACAATATGTGGCTGTACTCACCCTGCAAAAGTGCCACTTTTTTAGGCAGAAAGCATCTATCATATCAAAATAACTATTATCAAATAATCCACATCCACTGTGGACTTCTTAACCTGGCAAGGGAGCTAGAAACCTTTCCAGTTCCTTTTTGGTATCAGCTGGTTTGCAGGGGATAGAGTGGCTCCCCGGCCCTTACTATAAATATTCTTTCCTTTTGCAAAAACTTGCCTGGGTCAGCTATAGTCTATGGCAATCTCACTGGCAAAAACAACACTCAGAAAAACAAAATGCTACATTTCCACAGCGTGAATTCTCTTGTTTGGAAATCTAAACCTTTAACCAGTTCATATAATATCCAACAGGCAGACTGATACAGAGAAAAATAAATGAGCAACTCCACTTGACACTGAAGCCTAAGTGTCACCCTCCCTTATTATTCACTGGTTTTCTCTGAGCTCTATTTAGTCATCTGCATTGCTCCTAAGTGGGAGTGGACTACAGCTGCACTAAACCTCCCCATTAATTTCCACTACCTGCAGTTTCTTTATGCATCTACATCTACTTTACAAAAGTAGAACTGATTGCACAAGAGACACTTGTCCTGATGAGTGGTTGGTGATTTCTGGTCTATCTGTGGCTTTCCTATGAGTCTCTGTATTTTTTTGCTGGACCTCGTCCTGTCCCCTCCTCCGGGACATCTCCACATCAGTGGAGATGTTTGGCCATCCCTGGTTATTTCACATTGCTTCAGAGGTTGTGCAGGAAATAGAGGAATCGTAGAATCATTGAATGGTTTGGATTGGAAAATCTTAAAGATCATCCAGTTCCAACTGCCCTACCATGGGCACGGACATCTTCCACTAGACCATGTTTTTCAAAGCTCCACACAACCCAGCTTCGAACACTGGGATGGGGCACCCACAACTTCTCTGGGCGACCTATTCCAGTCTCTCACCACCTTCACAGTGAAGAATTTCTTCCTAATATCTAATCTAAATACCCTCTTTCAGTTTAAAGTCATCACTGCTTGTGTTACCTGGTAAACAGTCTCTCCCCGTCTTTCCTGTAGGGCCCCTTTAAGTACTGGCCATCAGTTACATATTCAGGGTAATCATAAGGGACACTGAGTTCTTGAAAGATACCACTCTAGCTGCAACACGACTGCTGTGTGGAGTCACAGTTGGTAAGTTTGCCACAGAGAACTCAACAGCACTTATGTAGCTAGACCAACTGTCCATGATTGTGCACTGTGTCACAGGTCTCCCTGTGATATCCATGCCAGTGCTTGAAAGAGACCAGTCTACGCTAATATGCCACACTGTCCCATCAAACGTAGATATACAAGCATTTTTCACTAAAGAAAAATGAAACAGAACAGGGAACATGCCTTATAATTTCTGAATTCCAACTTCAATCTATGTGTATGTGTACAGTTATAAATAGATACAATCAGAGGAGAAGCTCTATCGATTATCAGATCCTTCAGAGCTGCATGACTAACTGATAAAATTCTGAACATACATGGATGGATGTTGGGTTTTTTGTAAAGATAGGACTTTCCCAGATGTCCAGCTGGCTGTGCAAATCTTTTTAAGTTTATATTACTTAACCTCAGTTTGCTGAACTGTGGAAGAGGAGGTGTTAAATCTTCCATATGACCAGTGACAGATTCCATGTTACTGAATCTGCTGTGCTTTCTGCAAAGACTTTAGTATCAGAGCCATAGCCTTGTATTGTCAATTTACTTACAAGAAGCAAGCCTATTCGCATTTAGTTGAAATACTGACACTGAAAAGCAGCAAATATCAAACCAGTTGTGATGTGGTCAGAATCGAGTTAGTCTACTATCTGTCTACCGTTTGGAGCTTTGGTCCCATTAGATTAATGCTAAGCCATCCAAAGGAGGGAAGCCTTCAAATGAGTCTGTCAGAAATGCTGCATAAGATCACAGTACGATTGTCTGCTTGAGCATCCTGGCTCATGCAGAAGAACAAGTATATCTAAGATATTGCAGAAGATTGAGGTGATTGTTATACCAGAAAAGTATAGTCCAGTTAGCTATACCAGTTGACATCACTTCTGAGCTCATTTACAAATTCCTAGAGCAACCAACATTTCAAAGAGCTGTAACTCCAGTATTGTTTTCCCTGTTGTGCTCTTACTGCCTTTGCAAAAATGAGACCCAATTTCCTTCCAGTTTTGTAGCTGACAATTACAATGGCCATTTTTCTTTGCTTGACAGCAGCATACATTGCCATACGGCACATTGCCCTACTGGCCAAAATTGTAAAGACTTTATTTTGATTGGTCGCTATAGAAATAATGCTTTCAGACAGACATCACCACAGCAGTGCTAGTCAATAAACTGAAAAAATGTAATTTGCAGATGAAAGGATTCCCCCATGCATTTGTTCTTACCCCTTTTTTAAAAAAAAATATTACCATGGTTCTGCCTCAACCAATCTTCAAGCTATCCAAGTAAGGCTAGAGAGAGATTATAAAAAACCTGAAGGCATCTTGCATAGGGACACACAGATATCAGTGACAGTAGCAGGAGGTAAAAACTCAGTGGTAGTGTAGTGAAGACAGTATCACTACATTTCTGCCTCAGCCATGCTAGAAGTTTACAAGAACAGTGCTTCTTCTCAAATGGCTTACAACCAGCACAAGCTCCGAGTTGGGATGTCAAGGCTTGGCTCTAGACTGTGTTAACTCCCAGCATTACCGTCACTCATCATCTGAGAACAGTAACAGCAATAGGGACTCCAAAATAGACCTGCAAGCCGAGGTAATGTGCAAACAATGTGCTTCTCAGTAATAGCCCTCTGCTACTTAGCTCATAAAAGCTGTGCTCCTGGTAAGTGGAATGCTTCCCACACAAAAGCACCTGATGAGCAAATGGATAAAAAATTAGAATAATAACAGTGTTTAAGAAACTAACAATGAACTAGTAGTTGCCTTCTTACTGTTTTGCCCTTTAGCATCAGTATTACTTGATTGCTAAAACTGGTGTTAGGCAGTTGCCACTTTTCAAAATGCATTTGGAGGCAAGGTGTCTCTAATTTATCAGCAAATGCATGACTGGACCAGTCCCCTGCCTGCTGAGATGGCCATGTTGTGGTGAGCGGAGCTGATTAGAGGCTCTTATCAAGTCCCTATGGGAACGTCATGAGTGTAACCTTATAGGAATCCACTTGGGTTCAAGCTGCCATGACATCTCTGCTACCTCCTCAACAATCTCAATTGCAGTAGAAAACTGCAACAAGTAGTCACAATTCTGTATGAAATGCAGTTTTATGGTAACTGCAGTATCACTAAGGATGCCAGTTATCAACAGAAACAGCTGCTTATCCTGTGCTGGATAATCAAGAAGGCATATTTCATGGCTGACACAGGCTTTGAGTAGCTAAAATCTGTACATCATTGATTCAAGTGCCTTCCAACATTTTATCCCTTGTGTGCTTCCTCCTTAATCTTCCTATCTTGTACTTTTCTGAGCTACATTTTCTCCACTTTCAGTTGGACACATAAACATGTATAATAACAAATAACCATAACTGCAAAGGACAAAGACAATACTGTTCAGATTCTGTAAGTAAGGGGGATCTGTATCCAAAAAAAACACAGGATCTAAACACTAGATTCAGTACTGAGCACATCACGGAGCATGACACTTTGGTGGATTTGCCAAGAAAGGGGGGTTGTAATACTTCCTGTTGTTTGCTTGTTTGTTTTATCTTTGATGTGAAATTCTTCCTCTCATCAAAGTGTTTTCTAAATAAATTAAAAAACAAAAAAAATTAAAGGGAGAGTAGCTCCTGCACAAAGCGAAATAAGGAGATGCATCTTGCTAGACGCAAGATACACGTTTGAGTGAAAGGTGAGATAGGGAGTCACCCTTCTTTTCAGCATCTGAGATAGGGTGGTGGAAGGCAACAGTGTAGATCAGGTAATTGTGCTTCATTTCGTTAGGACCTGCCTAAACTACAAAAAGAGATTTTCCTTATTTCAGATATAATGAGGGTATGATCAAATTTTAATAACATACTTTAGCCTAGACACAGAGCAAAGCTAAAGGACTTCTTAAACTGCTTAGAACTAAGTCTGACCTCATCAACAAGTTGCATTTCACACTGTGCCAGAGCTCTTTGAGCTACGGTTTGGGAGCAGGTAGGAGAAGCCATGCTGTTAAGTACACAAATCTTTGAGCAGGTAAAATTTCAGGTACCTAATTGGTTCCTAAGAGAGATTTTCTTGCAAAAAAATATAATTCTCCCTAAATTTCTAGGGAAATTATTAGTTCATATTTCACTATGGGGTATTCTTTACTGTTACGTATGTATATACTAGCTCTGCAAATCCTAAACAAATTATATTCAGGTTTAAAAGTTCATGACTGTTCTTTCACTAAGACACAATAAATATGCTTTCTGAAGAAAATTCATATATACTACACTGGTTTTGCTTATAACACCTGTTTTAAAAAAGAAACTTTCTTTACAAGGCATCAAGGACACAGGATCAGGATAGTTACTGAGCATATCAACAAAATTTTCTTTCTTACCAGCGGCATTAACAAACTGCCTCTACAGAAAAGCTGCAGGTTTTGTCACTGCCAAAAAGCCAGATGCTCAAATATCCTCTTTGCACCCTAATAGTCACTAGATGACCACCAAAATACTCAACATTATGCCACTCCCTCCATTAACTTACAAAATGTTATCCTGCTTTCTGACCTTCACCAAAACAGAATTATCTGTGTATTCCTGAAAGTGGAAGCAAAAACATCTAAAAAAAAGTTATCTGTCTGTGAAGTTTTGAATACAGTCCATCTGTCACAAAGGTTTGGTGAGAGATCTAGCCTGAGACGCAATGATAGGGTTTCACTGTCAGTACTGCTTCCCAAGGTCAATGAGTTGGCTCTTCCAAATGCAGAGCTCTGCTGTTGTGTTGAACAGAAAGCATGAGTCTACTGAAAATAAACATTAAGTATGGCAGCAGATTGCAGAAGCAAGAAAAGGTCTCAGGACATTTTCTAATGCTTCAAGCAAGCTGAAGACAGACGAATTAATATTTAGGAATAATCGTTATCTGTTCTACAGTTTATTAGTGAAGTCAAAGTAAGTGCATTAAAACTGTTGAAAATAATGCTAGTAGCTTTTCTTACGACAATAATCATTAGAGAATACCATAGTATTATTATGAAGTGCACTAGATTTCTTTTCAAACTGTTGCAAGCTGAAAATTCAAGACTCCTGTACAGAAAACATAACAGCATTAGTTTCTTTAGCCACTAGATCAATTTTCTATTTAATGTGGAATAACATATGTCACTTGATGGTCTTTAGGGATCTTTTCACAATAACCCACTTGACAAGTGAGGCAGGTAAGTTTGCAAGATTTATAATTGATCACTGGTGCTATTGTAGACATGATGGAAATACCATATAAAGCATAAATATTTTTAGAAAAAAAATATTATTGCTTCATAATCAGTTGTAGGTGTTATTCTCTGATTTGGCAATGCTTTGACATAATGAGCCTATGGTTCTGCACATACAGAATATAAATATAATGATGTTTTTGTAAGCGTCCCAGACACGTTGCCTGTATATGAAATGTAAATACTATATTCAATCTTTAGCCCTTGAAATTGGGTGTGAAGGAGGAATTCTGTTTGAGCCTAAATACAGGCAAGCTTTATTTAGAGGCTATATTCCTGTGGAAGTGCAGCTGTTCAAGTGCTCCTAACACTCAACAAAGACAGCATTGTTCTGTGGAAATGTATTTGCCAGAGCTGGTGGGTCTTTGGCTGGCTATAGGTGGGATGACTGCAACAGCAAGAGCCTGTTACTCAGCAGTCCATTGAGCAATGCCTGGTGGCTTCTCACAGTGATGATGGACTGCATCTGGCCAGGGGAACAAACAACAGGGAAACAAAGACCTTCTCAGACATGATATGTGGCGGGGAAGTGCATTTGCACTTCTGCAGCCGGCAGGTGAAAGATTGTAACAACTCTAGCTGGCATAAGGTGGCTGGTGTGGCTTTTGAGGTTTCACCTACACAACTTTAGCAGCAATGCTATTGCTGTAATTCTTGATTCAAGGCAATGAACAAAATTCTTGAGCAATTGGACCTAGCTGACCATAAAATAATACTGATACACACACTTATACTGACCCTTATTCAGACACCATTTTTTCAGACACTTTTAACACGATCCTCACCCAGTTACAGATGGCAGAATTTAGGGACAATGCATTGATTTAGCAAGAAGGAAAAGCCAGTGGCATGGAGTACAAGGTATAGTCCATCTTGCTCTGTTTATATTCATATATAAATTCTGTATAACAAAACACAGAAAGGAAAACCTGTTGTGGGATTCTCAAGCTAGCTGACAACTCCTGGCCCCCAGGAAGCTGTTCTGTCTGGAGCATCCTGTAGACGTAGATATAGAAAAGAGGACACACAGCAAACTTTATCTGCAGCATGTCATTTCACCATAAAATTTGTAATCATACAGCACTTTCTCAAAGATTAAAAACTTGCTAAAATACTAAGAGGAATATAGAAGAGGCTGTGAAACAGTTGGAAATTTCACTACAGAACTATAAATCCTCCTGTTTTGAGGCATAGAGCTAATACAAATCAAGAGGAATAAATAGGTGGTTACAAAATTCTAACAAAAATTTCTTGTCAATTTATTGGAAATAATTGGCATTTTCCGAGATAATACCAGGTTAGATGTGGTACTAACAGTCAAGTACCTGCATAAAAAAAAATTTTGTTTGAAGATTGCCAAGGAGGCCTTCCTTTGTATTCATTTTTATAGTTATTGAGTCTGCACCAGGAGACCATCAAACTGAACTGTTTTCCTGTAGTTCATCAAAAGCTATGTACAACACAGTTACCACTAGTCCATAAGAATTCGGGGAGGCGGGTGCAGTGTGATTGTTTGTTTGCCTGTTTGATTTCAAGAGACAGTGGAGTAATGCAACCTAACACAGTTCCTCTGTCTTTCTTCCAGGATTGGCTAGACTTCGCCTGGAGTTTTGAATCTGCAACTACATTTGAAGTAACAAATTTATTCTGTGAGTTCAGTTGGCTCAGTCTCTCATGCTAAGGTTCCGGGTGTAGTCCCTCTTTGCAGCTCAGCCAAACCTGCCATCACATTGGCGACATGGGAAAAAATGTGTAATAGGAGAGCAGCAGAGGAGAGGGAAGAAAATTAATTTGATTCCACTCTTTGAAGTCATGATGCTTAGAGTGGTATCTTACGCAAGGGATTACATGAATGTGATGCCCTTTTCAGTACTTTATGTACAAATTTCCCTGGGGACCGACTTGCTGCAGCCAAGGGCAGAGTATGCATCTCCCTTTCTTGCCAGCTCTATCCCAATATCATATCCAGAGGCTAAGTCATATGACTCAGTTCCATTTCCTACATTTTCATTTCTCTCTTTCCCACCATACCTTCACTATAGGAAATGAAAAGAGAATACTGTAAAGACAGATTTCCCTGCTGACTTCAACCGCAACACCTATGGGCATGGGAATACAGAATAAGGTCTCTGGTTTTTGTAATATTCTGTATCTCCTGTTAGTCAAGATCAGCCATAACATGTTTAAGAACATCAAGGCACAAAATTGAGCTTACATGCTGATGTTTTCAAATATGACTTATGTTCCTAGTTTATATTGACTGCCTGTGATTTCGCAAATTGCCATCATTCTTTCGGTTGATAAACCTGTAGATGAACTCATAAGTCCTAAACTAGTCCTCTGCTAGGAATGCCTCGTGTTTCACTGGAAACAACCTGATCAACCCTGTGAAATTCTCAATCTATATCTTATTTTCTGGAAATGACATTAGATTTAGTGGCTTCAAATTTCTGAGTTTAGAAAAGCATGGTCTAGCTATTGGAATATAAAATTAAAGATACGGGAAATAAGATTACTGACATGCATACACAAATACACAAATTTATAGGATTAAAATTTCAACAGGGTTATGAATAAAAGGTGTTCTCTGAGTTTCTTGAAGTTTCATCCCAGCAGTTACTTTCTTCACACTACAATCACCTGCTTTGCACCCTAAACTTATTTCATATTGGGTTAGATCAACCTCTGATACAGTTTTTCATTCCCTTTCCAAGTGACATCCTGCTCCTATGACAATCAGTGGGGTTTTTGCTTCTATTTTTAGAAGTCTCAATTTTCATTACATATGTCTACAAAAACTCTACTGGTGAGATTGAATCAGCAACGAAACAATTTGCTTGAGAGAGGCACCTACCTGAAACTTCAACAAAGATCCCTGCTGAAAGCAGTGTCACAGAGCTGGGTCACGTTTAGCCAAGAGGAAAAAACGAGGGCTTTTTGAATGCTCCAGGGCGGCTGTGTCTGCTGAGACAACCCAGGGCACCTGCTATGTCCATGAGCCCCTTCAGCCAGCACCAGCACCAGCACCAGCCAGCTGAGCAGGTGAGGGAATGCTTTCCTACATGCTTGCTTCCTGCCCTCACTCTCTGCCTTCCCTTCTGCAAGAACAAGGCAGGGCGCCAAGGTAGGAGTCCAAACTGGGTGAAAATAACCAGGCTTTTTAGCTCAGTGAATTTTAATCTGGAGCTGGCTGTCTGCTCTAGTTTGCTTTGTAACCAACAGAACTACACTAGCTAGGAGGAGAAAGAAGTGGGCTTGGGAGTCGGGAGTAAGTGGAGTGTGGTGGGGGAAGGGAGGATTGCTCATTTCTGCAGCACATTCCTCATGCCACCTGGAAACATACAATGACAGAGAGAAGCACTCACTGAGGCTTCATAGAACACCTAAAATGTCTCATCTAAGTGAGACCAACTGGATCCCATCTTTTATTATTTCACAGCAGAGCATGTTTTATTTATGAAAGGGATTTATAATTTAAAAAAAAATCTTTCTACCACATCCTATGCAAACCAACAACAATTACTTTGTTTTAACCTTGAGGTTTTGTTCCTCACATTTCATAGATAATGTAAGTTAACTATCAGATGAAGATTTAGTTATTTGTCATTCAGGACTGTTCCACAAGGACCTTGAGGCCACAGTGTAGCTGCATTGCCATGACCCTGGTTCTGCAATCAGCCACCAGAGAGGCTCTGTGTAAGAGCTTACCCAAGTGGAACTGATTGCAGAGTTAAGACTTAAATTTACCCATTAGAGTGCTTAGCAGTGGTAAGGGCCTGATGAATAGACTGTAGCTAAGCCCCTGTTTCTCTGAATATTCAAATTAAATAAGAGTGATTTGGGGTTTGGTTGATTATACAACTTACTGCAAAAATAATTTTCCCCTCTTGAAAAGTCAAAGTTGCAATGATAATGTAAATTTATACTAAGAAAACCTATTTTTTTTTCCTTCCATCTAATTCTTTGAGGCTTTCATGGACTTTAATTTATACAAAAAGAAGCTCTAAACTTCTGGAGTCTAGCTATTTTTTTTATCTTTGGTTAAGCAGGGAAAAATGCAATAGATTCATGGGGAGGCTGGTGTTCTTTCATCAGCTATTGCAATGCACCAGGTCTCATATGGATCTCTCCTATCTGGTAGTATGCTGGTCTAACTGCTATTAGATTTTAAGAATTTGGATAAATATATCTCTCTGACAAATTAAACAAGGTGAAGGGGACATCCAAGACCTGCAGCAAACAGGATGAGAAGTCATTGCTGTGGCTAAAAGGTACAGCAAGTAGCACAAAGTGAGACAGGGATGGGAGGGAGGTAGCTTGTCTATAGGGTTTAAAACAACTCTCTGCAGATGTGTTCCTCTGCAAATAAAGAGGTAGTGAACGAATTAGTTTTTATAAGCCAGCAGTAGCCGAAGTAGTTCCCAGATGGACAAACCACAGAGGCTGTTTTGCTGACTGAAGCAGAGGAAAGCAGCACCAGGGAACCATCTGCAAGCTCTCCCCGGAGAGGGAGAAGGTATACAACAGAAGAGATGGAGAAGTAGCCCAGCCTGCAGAGATGCTGGAAAGTGCAGTGTTCAGCTTGAACCAGGGCTCCAGCCCCTCAATTTGGACACAATGACCATGACCGACAGTGAGTGGTGGTGCAGTCTCCTCTTCGGTGGATGAGGATAAACTTTCAGACTGCCCTGCCACATCCTGCCTATGTTGGATATAATAAGGGGGGGGGGGGAGGGGTATTTGATATGTGGACAATACTGTTGGTTATCATTGGCTTCTTTGTTTTATAGACTTAGTGCTTTTACAGACTAAACTTGATGTTTGCTAGGAGGAAGTATTTCATGACAAAAGTATTTAGTTTCCCAGGCACCTGGGTGGAAAATTAATCTAATAATCTCTGGTATTTATACAAGAAAGAATTCCTAGAAAATTAAATAGGCCTTTTTTTCTTCCCAGTAGCATCTAAAAAAAAGTTACAAAAGGGTTGTTCTTCTCATTCATTTCCCAACAGAAAGATACTTCATTATTGTTTTTGTTACTGTAAGTATCATCATGAAATCTGAATAATTACAACAATACACTTCGGCAAACTACAAATGATGAATGGAATTATGTGTAACAAAACCTAGATAGCATTCTGTCTTTTGCAGAATGTAAAAGAAAATTATATGAGCCACATCTATTTACTTTTCCAAACCAGGCACTATCAGTATCCTAAAAAAGTCTGAGAAGTTCCCTCATGAATACTTTTCAACATCTAATGGGCAAAAAAACTTTATTCACCCAAACTTTGTAAAATGAGAGAATCATAAAATGACCAGTCTACATGAAGTTCATTATCCAATCCACTGACCTTTTTCACGAGAATCAGCTTATTTATAGTACGGTTCAGTGTATTAAACTGTACAGAAAAAAAACATTATGTTGTACGTTAGTGAAATTCCATTTATGTATGTTCCTGACAAATGGCTCCCCTGCAGTTGTCTTAGCATTTACTTGCCAGACAAGACCCATTTACTGCTTCATTTATTCATATGCAATGGAAGTTATAGAATAAGTATCATATCAGTGAATCAAAAGTAGTAATTCATGCAGTTCTTAGAGACATGATGTCTGGAGAGCCTAAAACTAAGACAACTCCTAGAGATGTTTATGGGTATTGTGAACAAAAGAAAAAAAATTACCCAAAAGCGATAACTTGATGATGGGATTTTAATTTAATTTGAAGTAATGCAACCAAACTGCATGAGGGGAAGGAATGGAGTGAGCAATCAAGTCTCTTAACCAACACTATTTTATCCTGCCATTAAATTGTTATAATTACCCAGTATTTGACCAGATGGCAAGTAATTTCTAAAGTCAGGCCAGGTGTTCAAGATGCAGAGATAATCACAAAGCTGATGACTGTGGTGAAACTAATTAAAAAGTGTGTTGCAGTGGCACAGTGGTGCTGTGGAGAGAGAGAGTGACCAAAAATAACAGGATAGAAAAGATCTGATGTGCTACAACAAAGTAATTTGGAAAATAGTAAACAAACCAAACAGAATTTAATTAATTTAAATTATCAAGGTCAGAGGAGTACTCTAATAAACTATTACATAATGCAATGTATTGGGGACTTTCTGAGGTTTTGTTTCTGTTTTCTAAACCACATGGGAAGACAGAAGTGAAAGGCAGAACTAACAAAGATGAAAACTGTCAACCTGATCAGAAAAGGGACAAAATAGGGGCACAGATGTACGTAAAAATGAAATATGGGCACAAAAAATCCTTTTCATGCAGATTACATGGCCACAGCTGGAAATTACAGAGAGCTTTATTCATTAAAGACTAACTATCTTCAATTAGGCTTTGCTTTCAAGAGAAAACAACAGAGTAGCAAATAAATGAATTGCCATGCTGTGCCTCCAGCTCCCTCAAACATACTGCCCTGCAGCCAGCACCCTTCTGCTTAATAGATGCCTTCACATTTCCAGGACCAAAAATCCATTCACACATAAGGAAAAATGCATTTAACTGGGGGTTGTGAGTAGAGAAGCAAACTTTAAAAATAACATTTGCAAGTAAGCACCTACATACATGATAACAAAAATCAAACTATCTTATTGCCAATTTGGTGCACATTGGTCCATGCTGCCAGCTTGGTACTTTGTGATCATTTCTAGTTGTCTGCTCTAAAAATGTAAGTGTGAATGCTCATGCTGTGCCCCTGGCCCTGAGGAGATCACTAATTGGCTCCATGCTATGCCCGTACACGAAGCCTGATGTTAAGGGGTCCTGGACACAAGTAAAAGCTAGACCTATTAAAGACAGCTCTCCATGAGGTTTTTCAGTCAAGAAAGTGAGACATTCCCAGCTGCCCAGCTGGCCACCTCTGGCAGAAGGGTTGCTGCTGTCTATGACCTTGCAGCTTGCTCTGGAATCCGGGGACACCCACAAGAGATGGGCATTGTAACACCCATAGGCTGAGGAAAGTCTAAAAAGCTTCTTCTTTGCCATTACAGAATGATGAAAATAATGTGCACGTCTTTGCCCTGTGCTACTACGTGGCGCTGATGAAATATTTTGGCACAGTTGCCTGGGGAGCTTTTGCTAGCAATAGTAATTAGGATTCAGAGCCACTCTGCTACTTGGCTTTTATCTCTGAGAGAGTTTTCAGCTGTGTGAGTTGGCCACACTTTGTAGAATGGTGCTAGTAGTGTTTGCAGTCTTGTTCAGTACTTGGGAGACTTTCTCCTTGTTGCAGGTGTCTTTGTCTGAAGAAGAGCTGGAGATTTCTTGGAGCAGAAGTGCTACAGTTTGAAATAGAAACAAGGCAGCAGATGGAGCTAATAATCAGTTGATAGTCCAATTAATTCTGCCAGTAGGAATTTTGCATTCACATTAATACTAGCAACATTTTGTTGGCCTCTCACTTGATTGGGGCTACGGACTGCAGGAACCCTGCTGCTGCAGTCACAGGTTTCTTCATACCTTCTCCAGAAGGCAAAAGGGGTCAATACATTAATGGCTGTGAACAATTGATATCTGTTGTACCCTACTTAGCCATGAATGTCCACAGTAGAATGAGATGAAAAATATTGTTAAAACATTATCTGCCTGTTGTTTTTACTAGTTGTCTAGGTGGCTCAGAAACAAAAGATCGATTTTTAATGTATTCCTCTTTTTTTTTTCTCTCTCTTTTTCATTTGATCCTAGATTTTTGAACTATTCAGTCAACTCTGTTTCTGATATTGATGTTGGGAACACATTTCCCTCACTGGAATGAGAAAAATAGCGAGCCATAATTGGTAACAGAAGCAAAGACCCCAGATAACAGTGCAAGTATATGAAAAAGAGTTTACGCAGTTAAAAATACAGCTGCATTCATTCCAGCAGTGTTTCCTCGACACAGAACATACACTGCAGGGTATGTAGCTCTGCAAGTATTTTTAGCTTCTTAAGCAACTGGTATTCTGGCAAAGATATCTCAAGGTATTTCTATTCAGTACCTTTCAGTTTCTAACATATTTTTCTGGGGACTATTATGAGCAAGTATCCCAAAGACTGCAGCTTCTCTGGAAGCTGGTGCAAGTTCAATGTCTTTTACTACTATTATTATTTTCAACAAGTTCACAATCCCCTGCCCCAGCTGTTGTTTCTATGCTGTCTTCCTGCTGCCATATTTACTCTTTGTTTAAACAAACAGGGGGTTGCTATTTTCTGGAAATAGGCAAATAAAAATAGCTTTAAGGAATTTGTAAATAAAAGCTTGTAAATAGATTTAATAAGGACACCACAGGCTTGAAGTAAGCACGTTGTTAAGTGACGGAAGAAGAAAATTTCCTCTTAATCTACACATTTTTTAAATTAAAGAAAACATCCACATATATGCCCCTCTGTCCAAGTCTACAGTGACCTGAAAGGGTTTTGAAGGTCCATACAATCCATTCTTAGTGTTCAACAGGCCTTGCTACCTGCTGACAATTGCACAAGAAAGTGAAGAAAAGTCTCTCTGCCTCTCGAGTCCTGCCACATGACGGCATTTGCTACTTAGTGGCAGGTAACATATTACAGAAAGGAGGAAGTCTCATTTAACACCTGCTGTCTTCCTTGCACTGGACAAAATAGGCATGAATGTAGATTTCCTCAAACTAGGTGCATGCCTTGGCTGTTAAGCATAAAGACAGAAGCAGCTACAGAAAAAGGAGTAAGGGGAGATAACAGAAAGGATAAGAAAGTGTTACTTCTTACTTTTTTCATATTCATATGACCATTTCCTTGTATTAGGCATATGCAAAAATAATAATCTCTGTTGAATGTGATGTCATGCTTGTTATACCTGTAGTAGCCCGTCTTGTTGCCTTTCACAGCCAAATTCAACTCCAAATGAGCTTTAGCTTTCCAAATTCCATCCCTTTGTAAGGATGCTGGAAGCATCTCCCTTTTTTCGCGTTTAGCTGCAGGGGCTCATGGCCAGCTCAGAGCTGGTGTAACCAAGGACAACCCCAATCCAGTTCAGATGGTGTCTCTATATTCCTCATAGTCTCTGTTTTCACCTCTTGTACGCAGTGGTTTTATGTCTAAGTTTTATCAGGATATCCTTGTCCACCTAGCAGGCCTCCTGCCACTTCTACTTGACTTCCTTCATTTCAGTATGGACAATAGAGGAGACTGAGGAGGTGATGCTTGAAAATCAGCCAGGTATCTTAGATTCCTTTTCTGTCTAGGGCTTTACCTCATGAGAGTCTTACAATGAAGTTCTTGAACAGGACAAATTTTATTCTAAAAATGGTACATAGAGGTGCTAAGATATTTCTACAGCCTTATGGGTTATTGCAAGACAGACATGAAGTCACCAGACATTCATTCAAATTAAAGTAGCCTGGCCCTAAGCTCACAGATGTGGTGTAAAAATAGCACTTACTCTGTGATTAATTTACATCGTTAGACTCAGTGTCTGCTTTGGATTTCCCCTTTCAAAATAAACAGATAAACAAAATCCATATTTTGAACAATACATTTTGAGGTAACCTTTCCTTCCATCAGGAAACATAGAGACTCTGTGCTGATCCCATGCTGGTTTCACAAAATCCCAGCCCCACTAGCTTCGTGAATATCATCAGTCCTGCAAAGAGCAAAGTACCTGCTCAACTATGAAAATTCTGTGCTATTTAAAATTGAATGCATTCTCAAGGACCTCAAAAATTAAGCCCCACATTAGAGTAAGCTCGGTCAAACTAGAAGTAACCTATCATCATATTTACATATGTTAATTTTGTCACAGAACGGAGAAGAGCATCTCGGTAATAACTACTCCCATGCTAATAAAACCAAGGTGTCCAGAGAACACAGTTACTCTAAGGTCTTGCTGCTTCATGGTGAATGACCTTGTAAGATTGGAGAGTAGAGGCAGCTGAAAATGTTCTGGTAGAATATTTTCCCATTACAGAATGATCCCAGAACTGAGACATTGCACAAGGACATATATATTGTCCTGAAAATTTTGACACAAAATTATTGACATTGATTTTTTTTTACTAATTCTGCAGCTCACAGCTTAATGTGATTACAAATTTGTGTTTGAACTAGTGCATCAGGATTTGAAGTGCATGAGGTACAATATAAAGTTCAAGGCAAAAAACTAAGAATGGACACTTTCAGTAAAGTCGTTTCAATGCTTCTCACATTTTCTAATTTGCACTATGAAATATTTTTACTTTTCATTCCTAACATGAAGAGGAATGAAAGGTAGAACATTTTTAGTTTTTTAACTCAAGGTACTTAGCAGAGTGTATTATCAAGACAAAAGACAGACTATCATCTACTAGGTAGGTGAAAAGGTGTCAATTTAATTATTTTGGACTTTGTTTTAATTTATATAATTAAGACACTGAGACGATAGGAGTGTTCTCATGATTTGGGAAGTAATACCTGCATTGTGCAGATAAAACAAATGATTTATCAAACTCTAAAGGTAATCAGGGTATTTACATACACACTTTTATGTTTAACTGCCAATTTCTGTTTTCCAATTAAAGTGGTTTATTTGACTGTTATCTTTTGCTAATTAGTACTTATTTTAGGGAATGAATACAGAGCAGGTTTCACGGGAAAATAAATTCATTGGCTCCAAGTAAGGGGAATAGCTTGATGGCTGAAAGAGAATTGCCCCAGATAATGAATTCCTTCATGTTTTGTAATGTAACCTAATGCCTCATGCAGCTACTAAACTCCCAGATGGCCCAGCAGAGGCACATACTCGTCAGGTGACATATTAGGCAATTTAAAAGATAATTAGTAAGCACCACTTTTTCTGTGTTCTTTAAGCATTAGAAAGATCCACGTTCCACTCTTTTATGTACTGGCCTCCAACTCAAAACATATGGGGCAATTTCTATTTTTTTTTTTCTAGATGTGCTGCTCCACTGCTGTTCCCTCTGACTTCAGCACATACGTACTTGCTAAATTGCTGCTGTGCATTTTTGGCAGTGTAGCTTTGTTTTTCTAAGTACCTTCACTTCTTAGAGTAGTCACACTGTCAAGGTATCTGTTATCAAAGATGCCTGTTCCATATTTCAGACTAGGCACAATTTATTATTACCTTTCTGATATCAACAGTGCTAATGCTTTGTTTTGCCAAGACAAGTGTTATTCAATTATTGGAGGATGTCAGTGCTGTGTATATTTTTCCTTTAGGACAAGCCAAAAGTTTGGTAAAACTATTCACCAAAAACGAGAGGCAGACATGGCAATAGGTCCAGAGTCTGGTTTAATTCGGATCCACAGTAGGGACTTTGCTTCTGTGGGTTCCCAACTTTTTAGACAAGCGTAAAAAAACTGAGTAGCCCCAAGAAACTCTGTGTATAACTCTATACAGTGCTGAGTGAGTCTAGCTCTCCCTTAGGAGATTTAGGCTGGGCAGGCTCTGAACCAAAAGGCACAGCTGCTCTATTCTGCTTAAGTAGCTCACTAGATCCTTCTACTCTAAACATTCCATCCAGATTTCCTTCCCCAAGTAGCAAACAATGAAAAGTGTGAATTATTGGGCCAAATCTATGCTGGGACCTGACCCTTCGCCACCTAGATTTGAGACTGTTCAGCCTGGATTTTCTTTGTGTGCCTTGAGTCCCCAGTTAATTTTTCCGTAGAATATCCACATCCATTCTAGCAACTGTTTACAACTTGGAAGAGTTTTAAGTATTGTCAACAAGAATAAAATAGTTGCACATACTGGATTCAGTTGTCTGTCAAAAGTCCTGTTTAGATCTTTTGATCACAGCTCTTTTTTTCTCCATTTTTTTATGCAATCACTATTCAATCCTAAACTTCACTTTTTCCTATTTGCTCATACCATAGTCTCAATTTTCTACCATTACAATCTTGATAGGACAATTATATAGGTATTAAAAATTATATATTCCATTTGAGTACATTGTCATCCACCTACCAGTTAGTCTCATATATAAGTGCTTGAGCAGCAGCATTTAGTAGCAAAATCCTAAGTCTTTCTCTGCTTCTATAATTATTTCATATTAATCCTTTGTATGCAATTTGGGCAGACCCACAAGCACCTCCACCAATTTGTTCTGCAGCATGTGATTCCTGTGACATATTGGGGAGCAGGTGGTATAACCATTCATCTCCCTAAATTCAGGACCTGGAGCTTTTGCAAGATGTTTGTATTTTTGGATAATTCAGAACCTTTGGCTTCACCCTGGACAAATCACTGTGTGACACTAGAGGGTGTTATTTTCCTAGGCTGTGACAGAGATGGCACCCAGTTGATCATCTGAGCCATTTCCATATTTTGCCTTTACTTTTCTTCTGTGTAATCTACTTACATACTTTGATAGTCAGCAATTTCTTCTCAGGTTTCAAGGCTACTCTTCTCCAACAGCCTGTAATTGTCCATCACAGAGTTGTTTACAGCAGTGCATCCTCCATTTACAAGCTGTGCTCCAACTTTCAAGTCCTTCACTGCCATCCCAAGCTTAAATCGTGGACCAGACCCAAGGACGGCTGGTTCCAGACTCTTGTACAGACAGCAAACTCCCACAGTGAGCAGATAATGACCTTAGCAGGACAGAAGGGCCTAGCAGCATAAGACAGAGCTAGCAAAAACTTGTGGTTACTTTTACTGGACTTGCTACCTCACATAAATATGTAGGAGGAGTAAGGAGTATTTTCTGTCACAGTGATGTAGTAATTACATACCTCCCCAGTCACCATAAGGAAGGGATTCACAGGCTCTGCTCTTTCCAAACTCCATATTGAGTGGCTGATCATTGCACATGCTGCTGATGTGCAGTGACTCTTTATCCCCTGCAAGAAAAGTAGGAAAAATGCCAGAAAATTCTCTTCCCCGCCTTCAGAAGATTTTAGCTCTGGTAAATTTCAGTGCACTGTCAGGGAACTACCACTGAAATTTCAGTCTCTGTTCCTCCTCTTGGAATAGGTCCCAACTGTAATCACCTTGGTGGGTTTCAGAAATGTGAGTAAATATCTGGATTTCATAAGCTGCTGCTTCTGTACTCCTTCAAATTAAAGACAACCATATAGATTTCTGTGAAATATTCTCTAAGATTTAAAAGTGAATTTGTCACAGCTGTGAATGTATACACAGCCAAGTGTTAAAACATTTAAAAGGAGAATAAATGTGTAAATGAGAGAAATTTCAAAGAGACAGCAACAGAAGTAAAAATTAGGAATACCGTGTAAAAAGTGTTATTCTGAAAGAGGGACCTTACAGACTTCTGCGAATGGAACAAAATTTAAGCCATAATTCATCTTCTTGATGAACTACCGGGTTTGTGTATTGCAAGTAGTTTGTTTACAATAATTGGTTTACAGTAAGAGCTTTATGTGTATGAAATTCTAATGATTACAGAGTCAATTACTTAAATATCAGAAGGCAAAGTTTTAGCTACATTGGAGATCACATAGTAACAATTGAACTTACAAATAATAAAATCGTAAAACAGGTTTGTTCTCGGATACCTGTGAAAATCAGATGGAAGAGTCTTACAGAAGTTTTGCTGTCCTTATTAGCTTCAGGGATCTGACAGAGGTTTTGGATTACAGTGTGGTTACTAACATAGGCAGCTTTTGGCCCTGAATTTTTTGTTATGGCATGGTTAATATAAACAACACCTTTACGCTGACTTCCCCAGTTCAGAATCTGTCTCTTCAGGATGTAACATCCTCATCACAATATGAAAGAAAATATACATCAAAGTCAAATCACGGTGGTGGAACAGAACAGCAATGGGTCTGAGCCCTGTGTTGTTGCTCAGGAATAGCACTGACAGGTGCCATGGGGATGCTGTCCTTCAGCAGGAGATGCAGTATTTGCTTCAAACAAGCAAAACCATCTCCCCCTCAAATCAATAGAGACACTGACTTCAGTCAGAGCTGCATCAGACACCAGTGACCAACTCTAAAGTTCAAAGACATTTCATCAATTTTCAGCTAGAGAAGGGATGCTCAGCAGGATACAGCTCAGGCCTTAGGCATAAGTGCATTTACATCTGGTTGGTAAATAATTCTATATAATGTATATTTTGCACTTCAGTATTTACTAATATGTGTGGTAGGAGCCTACAAAGTGTGTAGTAACATGGTACCCAGAAGAATGAGATATTTTTCAGTACATCTCAAATAAAGTAAATTGAAGGAAGTTTAAGGAGGTTTGGTGGTAGTACTCTGAAAAATCTGTACAGACTACTCTTTCAGCATGGCAAGAATTATATACAAGATTTAGGGAATAATTATATTCATTAAATTAATGGATGAAAGCTTATGTATTGCAGGAGTCTCCTCCTACTCAGCATTCCTATAAATTATAAATAATGTTCAATTTAGTGTGACTCCATAGAGAAGACAGTGCCCTTAATCTTCAGATGAATTTCAAGCTTATGCTTTCATTAATCAGAAAAGTTTTTTTCAACATGTTTTAAACTTTTGCAGGAAAAAGAAAAGAAAGCCTACACATTTTAAGTAGAGAGAAAAAGTGAGATTTCTTTCCCAGAACCCATAGAACGAATAATAGAATCACAGAACCATTTAGGTTGGAAAATATCATTGGAGATTATAGTGTCCAACCCTTAATCTAAAACTACCATTCACTACTAAATCATGTCCTTAAGCTTCACATCTTTTAAATATTTCCCAGGATGGTGACTCCACCACTTTCCTGGGCAGCCTGATCCAATGCTTGATGCTTGGCCACCCTTTTGGTGAAGAAATTTTTCGTAATATCCAATCTAAACCTTCTCTGGTACAACTTGAGGCTGTTTTCTCTTGTCCTATCACTTCTTACTTGAGAGAAGAGATCAATTTGCACCTCACTACAGCCTCCTATCAGGTAGCTGTAGAGAGCAATAAGGTCTCCCCTCGGGGTCTTCTTCTCCAGACTAAACAGCCCAATTCCATCAACCGCTCCTCATAAGACATTCTTTAGACCCTTCACCAGCTTCATTGCCTTTCTTTGCACACACTCCAACACCTCAATGCCTTTCTCATGGTGAGGGGTCCAAAAGAGGTGCAACCTCACCAGTGCCAAGTATGGGGGGGAAATCACTTGCCTACTCCTGCTGACCCACAGTATTTCTGGTACAAATAGGATGCTGTTGGCCATCTTGGTTACCTGGGCACACTGCTGGCTCATATTCAGCTGGCTGTCAACCAACATTACCAAGCTCTTTCTTGCCAGGAAGCTTCCTAGACACTCTGCCCAAAGCTTATAGCGCTGCATGGGGTTGTTTTGACCCAAGTGCAGGACCCAGCAAAAATGAAGAAGAAGAAATAGCGATTTTGAACACCCCTGTATAACAAAACTATTTAGAAAGAAAAAGAAATGTACACTTGCATCCTGGTTCTAATTTAGGATCAGAGCTCATAGATGCTTTCAATTAGGGCCGCCCAAGACTTTTATTAGTTTTGATTTTGAACAAAGCTACAGGAAAACTATTTTAAGTTCAAATCTGAGATAAAGGCAAGATTGGGCTTGATTTTGTTGTATAGTGACACAACTTACCATTTCTTCATGTTCTGATGTCCTTTCATGGCTATAACTAATGACGTATGTCCTGTAAGATCAGTTGAGTTTCAGTATCAGTCTGTGCTGAACTGAGACTGGGTTTGAAAGGAGTATCCTTAGGCAAAATTATCTGTATCTGTGCAAGGCAACAAGGCCCTTCATGTCCCAGAGCTGACCTGTCATTATATCTGTAGGTTCAGATTCGAGTCAAATGATTCAGATTGAAGCACTTAAAAATTTGAAGAGGTTGTACTTGGAGGTTCCATTACTCAATCACATTTCCCTCTCCCCCTTTCCCTACACAAGAGTGCTTTACGACTTTTTTTATTATAATTTTCCATTATAACTGGTGCTTTTCTGGTCTCCTTTCCCTTTTTCCTCTCATAACCCCTGAATGTATTACTTTGTTCAGACACTAAAAAGCTGCAAGTATTATAATAAAACTGCTGAAAATCATTGGAAACAAGCACTGGATCATAGGACTTTGCATTCCAGGTTGTAAAACCAACACAAATAATTTAGTTCAAATTGGGAGGACTGTAACTCACTGTTCACCAGAGGGGCCTGCTGCTGATCCATATTTTATGGAACTTACATTTTTAATGAATAAGGAATGGTTTTCCATTTCTAAATGGAATGAAATACTGATTGTCTGTAATTTAAAAAGAAAAAAGTCTCTCACTGATCCTGGCTGTAATGACATATTTGATTGCTCATTTCCCTTGTAGGTCAATTCTGTCACTTCATTTCTCCCCTTTCCAAAAAACACCCTCTCATTTTTTCCTCCCTGTTACTGCCCCCACGCCCCAACCTCTTTTCCACCAGTACTACCCCAGATCTATCACTCCACCCCCCTGTGCTGTGCACAGCACTTTTTGGCAAGGTGTTGCCTCCATGCCCAGGGAGTGTGGAACAGATTTTCCATATCAACACTTGTCTCAGACATCTGTGTTGGACCCCTCCATGCTTTCCCTTCCTGACCAGGAGTGTTATTCAGAAACCAGGATCCTCCTCCATAAATTCGCATGCCCTACTTTGTCCGGGCCCCTTAGGGCAGGACAGCCTAAAGAGACAATTGTTACCCTGTGGCTGGTACAAGTGAGGTGTGTGCTGCAAGCTTCATCTGTCATTGTGGGTTTATTTTGATTTAAGGTAGCTACTCTACTGTTCTCAGATTACCTTTGGCTCTTATAAAGGGTGGTGAAGATTGACAACATTGGCAAAACAACACAAGGAAAATGCAAACTGCAGATGCCAGCTCCCTGCCTGGCCTGAAGAGAAACTTTCTCCTTTCATAAGCACCACACAAATGCCCAGTTATCCATTCCCTAGCAGTAATAAGGGAGAAATTATCCCAGCATCTGGCCCATTGCCAGCACACCAGAAAGATTCATATACCATACGTAGCAGCACTGCATTTTGTATATTTTGATTCCAAGGCGTTTCTGCAGAGAACCACACCACCACTGGCTTTCTTCAATGGGCCGTGCACCCTTGCAAAAAGGAAGGGGGAAGATTTCATAGACCAGTTAACAAGAAGCCTTCCTTTTCAGGGGTTTCAAAACAGCTGGAATCAACCTTAGCCTCGCCAAGCGCCAGCCACTCAAAGCTGCTCCTCTGCCTCCCTCTAGCGAGTTGCAGCGCCGGGGAACGGGTAGCATCGCTTTTTTATCCTCATTACACAGACTGCCATACTCTTCCTCTCAAAGAATCAGGACTTGCATAGCACACGAAAACTCCACCTGTAGGTTTTTCTCCATGATTCTTCTCGTACTCTTTTCCTTCATTACACAGAAGGAGGGGTGACTAAGCCTTCCTTGGTGACTGCGAAACTCTAGGTGTTTGAAAAAGAAAAATCACTCTGTAGTTAGTTCTTCTAGCAAAAAGTAAGCAAGATGAATGTATTAATAAATTCTGATGACAACATCTAGGCAGCTGTTGTCATCCCTCCATTAAATCTGACTAGTAAATTGAATACTGTAGTTCCACTTTAAAGAGTATCATCTTGGAGGGGTGCTTGGACTCAGAGCTCCCTGTCAGCTGCATCTCAATTAATATTGTATTATAGAAAGTAGCAGTACAGAGACCAGCAGTCAATGCAATTATTTACATCCTTCTGATGCTATCTCCTGGTGCAACAGCATGTCAAAAGCAGTAATTCACATTAGGTGAGTCATATGCCTTCCCTTTAAAATGCAGACAGTATGTGTATATGGCCATGCAGCACTCTGAAATAGACTACAACAGTCCCCCTGGTTTAAAGCTAAGGTTACTTTAAAATTAATTTAAAACTTCATATCTGACCAGCAAGTACAACACACGAGACATTTTCCATCCTCCACCAATAAACCACAGGTAAATATTACATGTAATTGCCTTTCTCCCACTGCTACCTAAAGAGACTTGTAGCAATCTCCTGGTCCATATCCTTTTTTTAATACAAAGCCAAAGGCAGAATCTGACTTCTTGTATTCGATCAATGTTCTTACTGGAACAGAAATGTAAGAAGCCGACTTGCAAACTCCCCAGCTGCAGAGAGGTCTAGATCTTTGCACTAGTCCTTCCTTCATGCACCAAGTTGCCAGTTGTTTACTATAATGAGCATGCCCATCAGTCACATTTCAACAGTCCCACAGAGAGGGCGTTTGGTTTTACATCCTACAGAAGTGCAGTATTTTTCTAAGGCAATAAATTTGAAATCAAGAGGGAACACTTAACCAGTTCCACAAGGTGGTATCTCTCTCCCCAATCAAATGCATGATTAATATATAGCAGGTGAGAAAGTGAGTCCCAGGAGGGTGGTGAGGGAAGACTAATGCTACCTTTACATCATGGTTAACCTGTAACAAGAATCCATTTAAGCCTGAAGATTTGATGAGCCTTTTCAACTGTACATTTATTCAGCTACAGATTGATTTTAAAATATGTTAGCTGGCTCTTTCGAGGATAAGTGGTGCTTCTAATCAATTCCACCACAAAACTAGGTACAGTTTACATACTATAACTGCAGGCATTCTTGACTTCTGTAGATTGGTATTCTATAGATCTCAGTTGTTTTTCTTTGTTCTGGTATTCTTACGGCATTGTAGAAGCAGAGGACTCGTCTGCCACCATTAGCGATCTTTTTCTCTCTTTGTTTTTCTTCTTTTTCCTGTTGTTTTCTGCTCTGTGTATTCCTGACATGCACAAGATTTGTTAGAAACATGCTCACTAATTGGTGTTACTGGTTTGCTCTGCTGCAGGGTTTACTGTGAGGATGTACATTTTAGCGAGAAAAAGGAAATCAACCACTTTCTAGCAGTCTGTACACAGTTTTCAAGTATCTTCTACTTTACATTCAATTCAATATATCCAAGGAGACAAGAAACTAGGTGAAAAATCAGTGGAAATAATGTTACTGAATGCAATACTGTGCATTACATTTATTACGTGCACATAATATGCATAAAGATAGAGTTTTATATATATCTACATAAATATGACATATGTCTCCTCTTTCTTCCAGGAAAATCCAAGCGTAGTGGCAAATGCCTGTAACTGATTTTACCAGTGCTGTAGCAGGGCTTGGAGCAGATCAAATTCCTAGTATGACGCAGCATCTGCCTCGGGACGTCTAAACACAAACGACACAATATAAAACTCATGAAGAGGAAAAATGGCGCTCCTTTTATTTCCAAATTATGTCAATAGACAAGGTTAGGTGTTAGATCAGATGAGATCTGGAAGAAGTTCTACCAGCTGTAGTGGTATTTTGGATAATACTTGAAAGGAGACAGAAAAGCAGTATTTTTTTTATCTTTATTTCAAACTTCAGCTTCTAAAAGTGTCAAGTTTCTGTTTTCTGTGACCCTTAAATAATGAAAACTGTCTTACTTTACCATGCTGGGGCATCGGTTAGCCCTGACTCACAAAGGAAAAAAAACCTCTCCTATTAGGCAATCAACATCATGCCCTGCAACTCTCAGCACCTATTACTCGCAACAGCCCAGGAGCTGTATTATTTTTTTTTTTTTTTCAGGTAATAGAATAGACAAGATAGTTATCTTTTTGCATGAAAAAATTATCTGAGCTGATTACTTTTAGGTCTGTGGCTAATTAGGAAATATGGAAACCTCTGATACTAACCTGTTAACCCTAAGATAAAATCTTTGCAAAAGAAGACATTACAGTAATCATATCCCCTTTGCCTGCAACTGTGACTGTTGTTGCGTATGGGCAGCAAGGAAATCAGACCTGTCCTGCTAGTCTGTCTCTGCCGCACACAGGTAAAATATAGAATCGCAGATCGAAACTTCCCCATCCCTCTTCCAGACGCAAGCAGTGTAATCGTTTGTCCGGCAGGTGGAACCCTCCTACTTCTTTGTCTCCTACAGACTGACTAGAAACCAAAAGGCAGGGAGCCTCGTCCTTGTGCCGGCAGCCCAGGCTCCTCCAGCTCCCTCTGCTCTCTCTCTCCTCATCCCCGCTCCCCCAAGAGGTGTATTGGACCTTCCAAATAAAGGGATTGAAAGTTATTTTCCTGTGGGCTGTGTTTCATTGCATAACTGCAAATGAAAACTCTGAAATACCATAAATGTAGAATGAGCCACTAAGTTCCTTTGACAAATTCGTGTTTATTTTCCCTCCTGTCTTGAGGGAAGGAGGTCATTTATGAAGTTATACGTTATTAACCAGAAAGGATTCACATTGACCATATCAGTCAAGCTTAACTACATCTAGAATTATAGAATCATAGAATTGCTTGGTTGGAAAAGACCTTTGAAATCATCGAGTCCAACCATACCTTTTCAATACTAAACCATAATTTCTTCACTGAAAGGGTGGTCAGGCACTGGAACAGTCTGCCCAGGGAAGTAGTCGAGTCATCATCCCTGGATGTGTTTAAAAGACAGGTAGACGAGTTGCTTAGGGATTTGGTTTAGTAGTGGACAGGTGCAGTTGGACTCGAAGATCTCTAACCAGGTAATTCTATGATTCGATATCCCTAAATAATTCATCTACCCATCTTTTAAATACCTCCAGGGATGGTGACACAATCCTGGGCAGCTGTGCCAGTGCCTGACCACCCCTTCAGTGAAGAAATTCTTCCTAATATCTAGTCTGAAACTCCCCAACTGCAACTTGAGGCCATTTTGTCTTGTCCTATCATCTGTCAGTTGTGAGAAGAGACCAACACCCACCTTGGTACAGCCTCCTTTCAGGCAGCTGTAGACAGGGATAAGGCTCCCCCTCAGCCTCCTCTTCTCAAGACTAAACAACCCCAGTTCCCTCAGATAATCCTCATAAGATTTGCGCTCCAGCCCCTTCACCAACCTCACCGCCCTTCTCTGGATGCGCTCCAGCACCTCAGTGTCTTTGTTTTACTGAGGGGCTCAGAACTGAACACAGTACACGAGGTGTGGCCTCACCAGTGCCGAGTACAAGGGCACAATCACTGCCCTCATCCTGCTGGCCACACTGTTTCTGATACAGGCCAAGATGCTATTGGCTTTCTTTGCTACCTGGGCAACAGGTAGCACAACAGGGGATTCTTTGGCTTGTCAAATTGGGAGATGCTGCAGGGACCATAACCATGCACAGCAGCTAGGAAGTGGACCTCTGAGCACACGGTGCCCACCAAACATCATTTGTACCTCTTGTGATTTGTGCCCCATCCACAAGCTCAGGATCTCCTTCTCTGCAAGATGAAATCCTGGTTACAGCCAGAGGGTGAGCCTGAGGGGTAATTTCTTAAACATGGGATTGCACATCAGAAGAGGACTGACAGTTCTGCACCCCAAAAAGATAAAATCAAGGCCTGGCTGAGGAGGAACGTGTGGAAGGAACTGCAGCGGGACAGCCACCTTTACTACTTACCTCACCGCTTCAGCAGCCCCTTCTTTCACCAATGGAGAGTGAACTCGGTTCCTTGCTGTCATTCCTGTTGGTTCCAAAAAAAAATTCATTGTCATTCAAGGAGTACCTGGCCAAAGAGCTGTAGTCCACTGATTATAGCTTTATTTTTTAAAGCTGAGCTTCAACACTTTTCACACAGAGCTTCTTATTTAAACACAGCTTTAGACAATAGTATTTTTCAAGATTGTTCCTTTATCATTACTTTGCTTTTTCACTCTCTTTTCCAATATTCCACACAAGGTTCAGTTCACACTTATCCCTTTGAATGCATGACATTAAAAGAATATTCATTCTGCTTGTCACTATAAAATTATTTGATTGGCTAATATAAAATAATAATCAATTCTTTCCCTTGATATTTTGACTTGTCAATTAGCTTTGGTACCTCTGTCAAGCCACTTCTTAAGTCAAGGTGAATGTTTTTCCCCACTTCTTGTATATATCAATCATTCTTGCCTCTATAGTCATATTAACCATGTGTAACCAAGAAGGCCTAGAACCAGCAGTCATGTGGGATCAGAGCTGCTGCTTCCCAGTACCTGATATATGTCCTTACATCCCCCTTTCCCCCCATCCAGCTGCATGTTCTAATAGCCTTTTCTTTTTAAGCTATTTTTTAATCATTTCACATCCTTACTTGTACATTCTCTTTGGTTTTAGCATTATCACACCATAGTTTTTCTCTTCTCATTGCACATGTGTCAGCTTAATTTTTTGCCAGATGGATTATCTTCACATTTCCAAGTTCAGCATCACTCCTTCCCCAAGAGTACTTGCAAATGCTCCCCAGTCTCCTTTCTGTGAAGTTTTATCGCTCCTAGGGGCTTCAATGTTTAGTGCTCTTACTCCTCTTTTTGTGCTTACCTTTCTTCTCTGAGACAGATTTGTCATTTACTGCCTTGACTCAAAAGAACAAACAAGATAAAAATGTAAAGACATAAGTTTTAAGCTCTTGTGGCTTTTTCACTTCATTACTCATTGTTCTTCATGAGCCAACACTTTATTTTTCAGATTGCCTACACAATTGACCACATACCACAGTTAACCACAATCCACATACTATACAGAAGCATGCTTTATATAGTCTTATATAAAAATTCTTGTTTTCTTTTTAAACATTCAGTTTATTGTGATTTTTTTTTTTACTTCATGACTGCAAATCATTTTATGTTTTATTACAATAGGCTACAATTTATACCTTGCTATAAAGGTATTTATATTTTCCAATAAAATAAACAGGGTATGCAGTATACCTGACTTCACATTGCTCTGGCAATTTCCCTTTTTCATTTCCCAAATAATTTTTTTAACTTTAAAATCTGAAATAATAGTGCTATAGGTTCGTCTTTTAGTGAGGAAGGGGTTACAACTAAGATTTTTCACTTCCAATCTCTGATCTTTTCTGACTGAATAATGTCTGGACCTAAATTCCCGCTGTATTCCAAGAGACAGCCTTAAGAAACTCATGTTACCAACATGACCCAAGTGCAAATATATTTTTTGTGGAAAAAATGTGAAAAATGTATATTCACATTTGTACATACCATGATTAGGATGTGTATTCCATGAAAAAAAAATTCAAAGCATGCAGGAATTGTATCATTATTCATCTGAAATTACTAAATTCTGGGGAGCTAGAAAACCTCCACTATCCTCTACTCCAAATGATCACAGGTCTCCACGCATGACTATAGGCAGGTCTCCTGCTCACTTGGCTTATAGATGTTTGTTGATGCAGCCAGCTCTGATCTTCCATGTTTTTTTGTCTTTTGACATTTCTGTGAGTTTTGAACTTGTAAAAGGTCTCTAATCGGTAAGGTCTCTCCATCAGAAATGGGAGATCTGTATTTATCCACATAACAAACCTAGCATGAGTAACAGCACCAGTGCTGCTTTGATCCTGGCTCTGCTACAGAAAGAACAGATCCAGTCCCTCATCTTCTATGACAGCATATAACTCGTCTCCACTCCAGAGGGAGCTGCACCATGTAAACAAACAAAAAGCAGAGCCCACTATCACAAAAGCTAAATACATCCTTAAAGCACTATAATAATGGTGTCTCTGCTGAAGCTGGAGTCACTTGCAAGGGAAAGGGAGAGCCACAAATGACAGATGGCAGGTACATAATTTTGGTTATGAGCAAAAGAATAAGATACCACTGCATAAAGTAAAATATGGATTTGCAACATGCCAGCTCCACTGTGGTAACTGCTTGCGTTTACCTCAAAATAATTGAGAGGCAGCTTATCCCTAAGTGAAAGTAAGATAAAGCTGCCTCACATTTACCAATGAGGCAGGATATGGCAATATGCAATAGAAGTGGAATAATGAATACACTCCCTCCTGAATATAATGTCCATGTCTGTAAAGATCTTCTGAGATATGTACAAAATCCTTGATAATTAGGATGTATGAGAGTATAACCCGTACTGGAAGCAAGTGTTCATCTTCGGGAGCTGGTTCTGGATACAGATTTGTTCTGCAATCACTCTGAGAGCATCAACTCATTCATAGTAGCCATCCAATGTCTGCAATACATTAATAACTTTTGCTTATGTTAGATTTGTATTGTACAGTTTCCTGGATTATCCCTTACTCTTTACTAGCTTATTTTTCTGTAAATGGTTGCTTTCTGTGACTAGGTTTTGAGGACGGGGACAAAGTAAGTAGTGCTGTCCTGTCCTTTTTCCTTTTCCACCTGTAGATATAGGATATGTTTGGTGAGATCCAAAACTGTTGTCCACAGAGGCAGTGAAAAGCTGGGTTTCTGGTGAGTAAAGCTAGAGGTTTCAGTCATTTCACTTGAGCACAGCAACCAAGAGGTCTGGGCACTGATGTAACGACCACAGAAACATTAGCAACAGGTGGCTTCTGATCAAATGTGGGAGGAAGCTGATTTACTCTCTGTGCCATGTTTGCACAAATATTAATGAACTCCCTTCCAAAGATTTTACTCTGTGTTCCAATGAGAAACATCCCTTTGTAGAGGTATTCATTCCTATCGCAGCCACTCCTACAGTCAATGCTCGCTCCCACAAGTGGAGTCCTAAGCAGGCCCAGACGCCCCCAACTGCTGGACTCAGCGACAGAAACATGCAAGGACTGTTGGGAATACCTGGGCTGCAGCTCCATAAGACATCAGTGTTTTGCTGCTTCAAAGCACGTTTAACACAATGAGGACTGGTATTAGAAGTAGAACATCCCAGTATTGTAAACTTTCAGGTATGGACAGGCTTGTGTTTTTACAGTGCTGTTACTGCCATGGCCCTTGCCCGCTGACTGACATTGAATAAATAAAAGAGTTATGCTGATGACCTCCTGGGATAACTTGTTGAAGTCACCATACTGGTTGCACCTCTGCTGTTTCTGTCCAGCCAAGCACATATTTCTCTCCTCTCCAATGCAGATAAATAAAAGGATACTTATAATCTAGCATAGATTATTTTCGCTTCACAAACTACATTATGTGCACTATCCATAAAGGTAACCACGTTCTAAAATTCATAACATTTTACAGAAATAGGCCACCAATATATTGCATGCTTTCCATTTAAAAATGACCACAGTAAAAGTGCAACAAGAGCTGCCTATGAGAAAAAAAAAGCCTAAAATCTTTATCTATCACAATCTTGATTTTTTCAAAACTCTTCTCTGTTTTTCTCACAAGACAGATAGAGAACAATACATCTGCATGATCTTGTTACCCCAATACTGGATGGGACAACAGGCTTAAAAAAACATTCCTGTTTCTCACAGTACTTCTAAATAAAAGGCCTGAGGAAGGAGTGAAAACTACACACCTTTCTTCTTTGCAGTTGTTGAACTGCCAATGAATAGAATAGAGCCAATGAATAGAAGCCGTATCAGGGTATCTCTGATAAGGGAATTAAAGGCTGAACTTTCCATTCGTAACACCTTGTACCCACTCAGGGAAAGGAAGCCCTATTTCCAATGAATGAATAGGAGAGGTGACAAGTGTTTTGTTTGCCTACTGGCTCTTATGGAGGTCATCACTGTATAATGCTGCAAGAGCAACTCCCCTTCCCTGAACAGCCCGTGCTGCTTGGTGAGTAATTGCCTTTGTTAATTCCAGGTTTTTCACGCTCTGGCAGATATAATACACTTGGCTGTAATCTTTACTAATCTCAAGTGGTTCTTCTCACATCAAAGATTTAGAATCACAATACCTTTAAATGGCTACTTTCATTTTCTACTCTTGGAGGAGTCTGAGATGCAGCCCAGTGCTGCAGGGCTTTGTGTTCATCAGTAAGGGACCCATCTTGACCTCAGGTTCAACATTGCATAGCTGACCTCTGCAGACACTATCCTGCAACATCACTTCCGAATAATACAGCATATAAAAGTTCCTCCAGACTGTCAGGCTCACAGAAATTTTCTTTAGGGTCCAAAACGCAAGCCAACAACAAGGATCTGTGATAGCATTTCCAGTTGCATCTGCTTGGTTCATTGCTGCACCATGTAGGGCCTTATCTGCAAGTATATGTGACAAATTATCATACAATACACAGAAACATAGCATTTCACAACCACAGTATAAGACCCAAAGAGCATACCTGAAACACAGAAATATTCTTAAATAAAATAGGCATAAAAGTAATCACGTAAGTGCAGTCCCTTTAGCCCTCTTCTGTTATAATTAAACTTCAGTACATCAAAGCAAACATCAAATGATTCATAGTACGATTAGTGAAGGAGATGGGCATTTCTAAAAACATCTAATACCCCATGCCCTATCTTAAAAAACATCAGAATTTCATGGCCAGAATTTGGCTCTTTGTCATGAATATAAGACAAAATAGACTGGACAACAGGGTATTTGTTCAGAAACAAACTTTTGTAAGAAATATGAACAATGAAACATCTTGCAAGTCTAGATTCCATTGACTGATTAGATAGACAAGATTTCTACCTGGTGAAAAAAAATAACATTGTAAAACAGCTTTGCCTTTCTTTGCCAAATAAAAGCTAAAGAAATCACCATGTGGCTACAAAAAAAAAAAAAAACGTTAATTTTCTAGAAAATTTGGGAATTGTCGTATCAGCGCAATTATCTCTGTCTCCACTGGGAGAATGGAAGACACCTACATTTACCCTACTGGGAGCTAGTCACAGCTCTCTCAGGAGCTTCCCATCTGCATTAATGTAAAGTAGATACACAACCAGATCCACTGTCACATGCTAACCTCTCATGCTTCTCACCACCTCCAAAGTCTGAACCTTCACTAGAAAACCATTGCATGATACCAAGGCACTCATTCTCACCTATACTGAGCATTATACGTCCCTGACAGAAAAGCAGCAAGAATTTCCAGGGGTACTCTTCTGATGAGATCACACCTATTAACAGGCAGGCAGCTCTCTAACGGGGTGTCAGGAAATTAATTAACTCCACAGCCCGCTCAGAGAAGCGGGTGGTAGGAGACGGGTGGGTAGCTTTTCTGCTTGAGGGAAAGGTGGGTGAAACAAGGCAAAAGCATCTCTCCTCAGGGAGATGGGAGCCCTCAAGGACAAGGGGAAGCTGTTCTGCCTCAGGCAGGAAATTAAACTAGAAAGTATACCGCAGTAAGGGAGCAAGGACGGGCTGACAGTGCTGGAGCCACAGCAGAGCAACAGACGGGCAGGGAAGCCGCTCTATCATTGAGCTCTCCTCTGAGCCTCCATCTCTGTGTTGCTGAGCACAGCTTTTCCAGACAATTCCTATTACCACCTGGTGATTTATAGCTATCTCTCTCTCAGATGAACCAAAACACATCTCTTGTGATGGACTGTGTTCTGCAAAGCATGAGGTTTTATCACCCACAAAGCAAATGTGGGTGTATTTATATGGGGGTTTTTATACAACAAATATATTCCCCCAGATGCTCTTGACTGAACAGGTTGCTAATGGCAGTGTGTTCAGCCTTCCAGAATAAAATATCTTTAGAAAAGAGAGAAAATAATAAAAATCTCAAGAAACAGAGGTGATTTTTTAGAACTAATACAAGCTTTCAACATCATCTCTGATTTTTTCTTCACACAACTGCTCTAAAATCTACATTATAATACTGCTTATTAGGTCCTCCCTCTTAAAACATGGCATTACCCAGAAGAGATGGGTGATATTAGCTGTGGTAAGCTCCACACAGTAATGGAAAGCAAGAAATGTCATAGCATGTCAGCAGACATTTATTATGCTAACAGGTGAATATAAAGCCCACTAAAGGGCTGGAAGCTGAGTCAAACACTAAACTTTACAAGTTCTGACACTAAGGCGTTGGATAAAACCTTTGTTCTATTTATTTCAAAGCTTATATGAACATCCTCCTTAAATGTCCATAAGGCTATTTCAATTTCCACAGTTTGTTTCCTGAGAAGTGTTAATACATGCTATGAAGTCAATCCATTTCTTGTTACATGCATCTCCTATTAATTCTTTCTTAAATTTTGGGTTAAGCAGATAGCTGCAATCAATGCTTGGATATATAACTTGATGCATGTTCTTATTGATTCAAAGTCTCACTGAAATGATGGAAGGATATTTCATTGTGAAGAATAAGATATCTCATAGAATCTGAGAATCACCAAGTATACCTTAACTGCTTTAGAGCAAATGCTTTCTTGACAGTTCACTTCAGAAACGGGCCGCTTCCACTTTTGTATGCGACTGAAAAATTATAATCTGTCAATATTTTTGTGATCCTCAATCGCTTGAGCCTTCCCACCAGAATTACCAGGCTACTTTCCTTGTCTGACATGTGCTTATGATATTATGTGTTAAGGAGCTATTTTCAACATAGTTGGCAGTTGCTATTATTGACATGACATTATTACCTCTAATAAGCTTACATTTGCCAGTTGCCTTCTTTGTATGTTGTCATGTGTGTCATCAACATGCAAACTGCTTCTCCCACGCCTCACAACTCTGTTTTTATCACAGACTTGAGTCTAAAGGGAAAACACTCTTATCTTGCACTCAGCCAGCTCAATCTCCTATTCATGTTATTTTTTCTTTTCCTAATAAAACAAGGCTACTCCTACTTGAAATCTGTAATACTTTCCAGAAAGTATATCTAGAATAACATGATCTAGCTACTAAATATAAACAGGCAGCTTTCTTTGAAATACATTTATGTGCTAGTAATAAACATCATTCTCAAGCATTTAAGAGAAAGTGCAGTAAATATGTATGTACAGTATTTTATGATTGATAACAAGGTATTTTAATTAGAAAAGAACTTAAAATTTCTCAGGTTCCAAGGTAATGTCCTAATGATTAACTTCTCTGTTGGGCTATCTTGAAATAAATTCAAGGTCCACTGAAAACAATGGCAAAATTGACATTGAATTCAGTAGATAAAATGAATTGATCTTTAATTTTTTTATTTTTTATTGAACATCCTCTGAATAAACTAGATCTAAGAGGTACTTCAATACATTTGAAGATTGTTTTATTAAGAGAAATCCACACCAATACAGAAGCTAAAAGCTAAACCAGAATGGAAAACAGACTAAATGACCTCTTGGAGTGCTTTCTTGTAAACATACTTTTGCAAATAAGAATCTTTTTATGCTTCCTTCTACTGCTTCTACTGCTCCTTATATCTTCATGTGATGTAGGAAAGCTTGCATTCCCCAGTCTGTGTTCATATCTCGAACAGAAATAGGGCTTCATCTCCAGACTTTATTTTGATATCTTCATCATGACTAAACTGTGTACAGAGAACCCAAGCTTCAGTTAACATATGCCAATAAAGAACCACGAATGCAGTGGAAACGTGGTAATTCAGATAAGCAGAAGATCTAATCTAAAATTGTAATTAACAGGGAAAAAGGGGCTCCACGAAGATTTACAAATCCTACACAGAAGAATAGAATTACTATTTTAGTTTAGTATTTTAGTAGTTTATAGGCATGGATAAAAGTCCTTCTATAAGCAAACTTATTTGATAAGAATAATCTCTTGATTAATATCTGCCTCAAAACTTTATTTTCATCTCAGACTTTGAGAATGGTGTGTACATAATCATTTGTGTTACTGCCACAGCCTCTGTTTGCTCCATTGATTGTCTTGTTTTTGTTTTTCTGTCTGCTCATCTATACAAGTGAGATTATATTGCCCTTTTCTCTTTTCTGCCTGTTTTCTCAGGTCATTTAACAATGAGCTACACTTCCCATGTAGCCATTTCAAAAGAGATGAAAAAAAGGGAAAGTATGGAGGAGGGACCAAAAAATGAAAAGTCAGTGTCAGATCCATATGAAGTAATTTCCTTTGCTGACAGTGATTTTGCTCGACCTTTCAAAAAAATCATTGTGTTCATGGTTATATGGATTTCACTGTTTCTATGGGTTCATTCTTTGGTGATCCATTAACACAACTTAGCTTTATTTCAGTCTGTAAATGCTGAGATTTTATTTATCTTTGAAAAAAAAAAAAGATAAAAGATAAAAGAAAACTCTGTTTTTATGGTAGTTACCATTAAAATGCACTGAAAATTACCAAAACTGATAAAACCATTCAAGTCTCAGTTCTTTGACCTTCTCCTTTTTTAATATTTTTTACAATAATATTACCACTCTATTCCTGAATAACTAAAACTGTGTGAGATAGACTGCAGTGAGAAATTGTAGCCCAGACCATATCCCTGCTCAAGGGAGACTCACACTGTGGCATCACCTCCATATGCTCCAAGGTTGGGCTGTTGAGGCTGGTCATTGCTGATTACCCCTGCTACAGACCAAGAGAATGGGTAAGCAACTGGCACATACCTCACATCAACTATTCAGGCATGTTATTTCTGGTTTTTGTGTAGCCTAATAGCAAATAGAAGCACAGCAAGAGCCAAAGCCAAAGTGGAAGGGTACCTGTCTGAGGGTAGATTCCTTCCTTTTGCTTTGACGCTCAAGAGCACATCTATGCATCTGCCCTGGCCCAGAGCAGCTTGCATGCTCACAGTCCACCACATCCAGGGCGTGAGTTCCACAGCCCTAAAAAAAATAAGTATTCTGTTCCCTAAGTGGCAACATGTCAGTCTGTATATTATCTATCACACTAAATTCTAGTGATAACTAAACAGTACTGTGGGTGTTGTTTAGGGAAACCACAAATAAACACGTGACTTTATTTTTTTTAAATACATGTTGTCCACCTAATGCACTGGTATAGGACAGTATACTACCATTTCACTTCATCAAATTAACTTCCAGTGTTGCATGCCCTGGCACATAAAATAAGGATATTTCTCTGGTCTCTGAGTCTTTCCTCTGGGTGATTGAACTAGGAATAAATAGAGTCAAATAAAAAGCAGGAGGGTGAATGGCCCATTAGCATAGGCTGGCTATCGAGGAACGGAATGTAGTCTAGACATAAGATAAGATTGTCACAAAAAATTTTCTCTGAAGCAATGTAGAAGCAGGAAACCAAAATGTGGCCACTGCTTTTTCTTGATATGCTGTTATTATGGCACAGTTGTGCCCTACTCTGTAATAAGAGGAAACAATATTGTTAGGAGGAGAATTACATAAAGAGGAAGAGAGAAGAGGAAAGAAGAGTAGAGGATGAAATCTGCTTCATGATCCCTGGTGTCCCCAGGTGGGTCTAAATTCTGTGGCAAGAACTCTGGAGATGATCTGGGTAACAGGCTGGAAACGCCACAGCAGTTTCCTTACGGATAGAGTAATAGTTTTCCAGTATCAATTGTAAGATTTTTAATAGATAGTGGGATTTTTCCATTTGCAAAAAAAATTAAACCTTTATTTTACTTTGGTTCATGATCAGATTTCCTGTTCTAAGACTAACATAGCCATTAGTAAAATATCTAGTACTCTGGCACTATAAATGAGTGTTTCAGACTATGGTAAACATAGCAAAACCTGCTCACAGCAACACATGATTCAATCCTTTCTACACCAAGAAATTTGTTTGGATTGGGTTTATATAGCAAGGTTTTTGTAGCAGGCGGGCAATTAAATTCTGATGGCATCAGAAAAGCCAATAATTGAACCTGAGAAACAGCCCTCTTATCAGAGGAAAAGCTGAAAGCTACAGCAATTGCATGGCTTCCTTTCTGGCTTATAAGGAGTTCATTGAACATCTTTGAACTGTGGGAAAAGCACCCCATTCTAATATACTGAGATAATTTTTCATTCACTGATTTGGATGGAGAGGGGCAGAGAGGAGGGTGAAAGGACTGCATAACATTAAACTTCTGGCAGTGAATAGAAGTGCCTACAGAAAAAAGTTAATCATGAAAAAATTCCCATAAGAGTAAGGGAGACAGAAAGATCTCAGTGGATGCTCCAGTTCACCGCTAGACAAAACTATCTGTCTTCCTTGGTTGTATGCATAGCCTAGGGAAAACTCAACTTTTGGCTCAAGTAGCTCTGTCAGACAACTAAAATCAGGTAGCATATTTTTGGCCTTCACCTCCAGTCTTTGTCATTCACCCACTTTATTGGATAAGTTTAGACCATCCTTCCTTTTCCCTGAAGCAAAACAGTTGCCTCAAGTTGTCTCCAAACTCAAAAGGATATTTTTTTTTTTTTTCTGCACTTCATTTACACTGGACTAAGAGGAAGAAGGAGTTTCATTCAGAGAAGACCTTGAATTTAAATAGAGGGTTTAAAATATTTTTGTTTTAAGCACCTCTGTCCTGTAATCTAGATTTTATTTCTATCTTTTCAGTCTATATTTTTGCACCAATAGTAAGTAACTAATTGAAAAAAAAGAGTAGTTTAACTGAGACATGTTTTTCAGCTTTTAGTGCCTCTTGAGTCCTTTCACTTGTTTTGATATAAATTTTTAGTGGGAGAGAAGTTGAAAAATCAAATAAATTGGTGAAGTATAACCAGCATCTAAGGTAATGAGGAGAATGTGAAGCTAAATTAGTTATGGTGTCATATATAGCACTCTTGTCAGAGGCTGATATTTGAGGTATAAAGTTAGGCAAGAAGGTTTCTTTTTTTTTTTTTGTTAAGATTGTTACAGATGGACCACAGGCACTATCTGCTGCCACTACAGTACCTGGGTTTGATACAGGCTGTCATTTCACCTATGGAAAATTTAATTATTCCCCAAGTCATTCTTGGATCAGAATCATGAGAAATTAATGCTATTGAAAGGATTTTGTTGTTTTTCTTCACTGTAACATAGCACATACGCTTTGACATTTCTGTAGCTTGGGAGTCTAGCCCACCTTCCAGTGAGATCATCCAGTAAATATACTTCTCCACAAGAAAGGAGAAAGAGAACAAAAAAGCCTGTTAATTTGGCTAATGCTGTTCCATGTTGTTCAAGAAACTTTACCGTTCAGTCACCTAGTAGCTAATAATTAATGTCCGTAATAATTAATGGTTGTTATCAACAAGCAGGGATGTCGTAACTAATATTACTTGCTCAGACTATTGTTTTCAAAGAGCTAGCAGTGTCAAAGTAGTTTGTTTATCTAGTAAAGCATGGTTTTCTTCATTTTTTGTTGCAGCCTATGTTGTGAGGTCTGAGAAAACAGCATAACTTCTCACATAGCAATCTTTCTCTCCTTGCTCCCAGCACAAGGGTTATTTGGGTGAGTGAAGCTTATCCTTGATGCAGACTAAGGTTTGTTTCAGGCAACCAGTCTTTTGGGAGGTTTGAACAGCTGGGTGTCTCAGGTCCTGGCTGAGCACTGCCCATCACCTCGATTTCTGTCCATGGTGCTGATCACCTTAGACGACTGCCAGCTTCCTGCGTCCGTAAAGAGCAACAATACGGAGGGGGAAAAAAGGTAAAAATTACAGTTTTACAGGAAATTCAGTGAAATTATGGGTTTTAAAAAACCCTAAGTTAATATATTTTCTATTAATTATATTATAAATGTAACTATTAATAATTAATATGGTAGTATAAATATTAACACAATTCTCTGTGCCAATTTTTCTGTCTTGGATTACAGCACAAAACCTGTATACCAATTACAAAAAGATATTCATAAGCGATTTCATAAGCCAATAGATTAATTTATGCATCATAGTTTTCTTCTATAGGCTAATATTTTTTACTGCTTTAAGCAGAAATGGAGAGATTGCATTTTGATTACGTATACACAAATGCATCTTAAACCAGTATATAACCATAAAGCACTTCTATTGAAACACTAAGTCGGAGTTAGGAGGCAAGTGAGAAGGGCCACAGAGTCTCAGAAAAGCCTCTAAACTGTTGAGAGAAGTTTCATGACTTTTATAAGTAAAAACCTTCTTTCTCAGGTCTAGAAGAGGGCCACAAAGATGGTCAGAGGGCTGGAGCACCTCCCACATGAGGACAGGCTGAGAGAGTTGGGATTGTTCAGCCTAGAGAAGAGAAGGCTTAATGGAGACCCTATAGCAGCCTTCCAGTGCTAAAAGGGGACTTACAGGACAGATGGGGAGGGACTTTCTGTCAGGGAGTGCAGTGACAGGATGAGAGGTAATGGTTTTAAGCTGAAAGAGGGAAGATTTAGATAAGATATTAGGAAGAAATTTTTTACTGTGAGGGTGGTGAAGCACTGGAACAGGTTGCACAGTGAGTCAATTGCCCTTTCCCTGGAGGTGATCAAGACCAGGCTGGATAAGTCTATGAGCAACCTGATCTAGTAAAGGGTCTCCCTGCCTATGGCAGGGGAGTTGGTACTAGATAATCTTTAAGGTTCCTTCCAACTCAACACATTCTATAACTGATTCTATGATTCTATATTGTTTGAAAATTATTTCTGTTTTGCTATCTTCTACTAAAGCAGTCTTTTTCTTGTTCTCATTACATCTAACAGCTACAGGATGGATAGCTTGTATACCACAGAGCATGTAATAAATAATGAATCGCTTTGAAACATTGCTTTCATGAAAAGTCACATACAAATATGTTTACTTGTAATTTGTTTAAGTTATAAAAACACTAGCTGAAAGGGTGACTTCCAAATAAATCTGCTAGAGTACTGGGTAATGGAGCCTAGCTTATTTCTTTTTCTTATTTTTTAATTTTTCACCTCTGCTAATTTATGAGCCCTTTCCAAAATCAGGCTCTGAAGCACATTTTTAGCAAATTCTGCAGTGTAATGCATCTATGGAATTTTCACCAGGTTCACTTCAATTTTTAATATCACTTTTTCCCAGCTTCAATTTCAATGAACAAAAAATCATAGAAAAAAACAGCTTTTGTGCTATTTGCATTTGCCTCCCAAATGTCCCAAAGCACTAATACCTTAAGGATTAGTTCATTAATGTGAACTCAGTTATTTATAACTTTTCAAAAATAAAGTAATAGAAGTAATTACTCTAATTAGAAATGAAATTAATCAAAGCCACAAAGTTGTTCTGACAGTGTCAGTCGCATCACTGCTTTAATAAAAATTACATATAATTAAACTAGATACTTAAGCCTCCATATAGATCCACAAACAGGTTTCACAATGCTATGCAGGCTTCCTTTTTCTTCATCTGTTGTGGACCAGATATGCATAAACTATAGATTTTAAAAGGTCACCTACCTGCTGCTTTCCTTAAGTACATCAGGATTAGCAACTGACAGTAATGATGACTATGAAGTGTGGGTTTTGACACACAGAACCCAAAAGGCCTTACAAAGAGTACCAAAAGCCCAAGAATATAAGTAGCTGTAGGTACCAGGATTTCTGGTCAATATTGGCCAATCCAATACCAAAGTTTTCTTTCAAAATCCTTCTTGCTGTAACAAAATACTCTTTTATCAATTATCCCTGTCTCATAAGATAGAATAGTTTTTGTCTTTATAGTCTGCTTTGCAGACCAAGACTCCTGTAATAAATCTATGGAATTTTACGACTCAGTTTTATTTCTCTAATTCACCATTTTTTTACGTCCTTATCCAATTTTCACAGAAGTCAGCTACAATAATACCTTAGGCATTGGAACAATCCCCTTGAATTGGGATTATGTACTTACTAATACACAGAAGCTACAAGACATATTATTCAGAATTTTATCAATATGGATTTGTATGCCAAATGTTTTCTGACTGCATTTAAAGTACAAATGTTTAGATCATAAAAACACAGAAATTTTTCTGGATGAAAGCATTCTTACATGAAAGAAGAGATAAGACATTTTTGTCCACAGTTAAGAATCTTCTTCTGAAAGTATTTTTTGGTTTCAAGATACCTGTAGGTATTGAGGTTCTGATTTAAAGAAGTTTGTAAACCCATTAGTTGAACCACTGAAATCTACAGGATTAGTCTGATTAGCAAATATTTATCCATTAGAGGATCTGAATTACTGAAAGCAGAACTCAGTTACTAAATACTGGCAATAGACAACAAAACATAGAAATTATAGTTTTAAAAATGTATATTTCATTACAGAGTTGGTAAAAAAGATGATTCTTGTATGTCAGAAGCAATGACTGAAACAAATGTCAAAGAGATAAACACAAAAGAATGAACTATGTTTTGTGTCAAATATATCTGTGTAAAATGGTCTGAACAATGCTCTGGCAGTGCCTAAAATTTTCTGAAGTTCTTAAACTGAGATATTTTCATATTGTATTTATAAAAAAAAATAAGTTTATCACATTAAACAAATGTGTCTTCCCATTCTTTTTCAAATCCTTTAAAATTATGATTTCAAAGGGAGACATTTTACTTGAAGTTAGAGGTAATTTTTTAATACCATTGATTTCAACCAACTTATTCTGAAACAAACAGAAATACTCCAATCAGCTTCCACCAAATGTTATGGTATTCTCTTAGACATTTATGAACATGCATTACTAAATAAGAAAGAAGATGTACTTGTCTTGTGAAGTCTGAGATCACTCAGCAGTCATAAAATAACTTGTGGGTAAAAAGAACTGTCCTCATAAAACTAGACAGTATTTCAGACCAGGAATACTGGCTTTGCGAATCTTGTCCTTAAATGTGCAAGTTTTCAAATTTGACAATTCTACATAAATTCAGGACATCTGTCCTAAGATTAAATTACTGTAGAACTTGCAGTTAAACAGCAACCATTTTGAAACTCTGCCTAAGATTATTACTAACCTAACAATAACCCCCTTTCCTTCACATTCCTCTAAAGATATATCTACTATGATTTTTTTTCCCACACCAGTTACAAACTGTGTTTACAAATTCCTTGTAGAAATAGATATGCTTATAAAATCATTCTCTATCTGTTGAAGTTGATGAAAATAATTACTCCAAAGGGAATAAAATAAAAAAAAAAATTACTTTTTGTTTTCATTTTGGCTGCAAATATTGGTTTAAATTCTCTGGTTTAATGAAATGATACATTTTCTATTTTTATTCAGACAAATGATTTAATATGAAAGGCCAAATTACATTTCTTATAGATCACTTATAATTTAGATCATAGAATCCAGCAAACAGCTCTGAACCCTGGTGGCTGTATGCAATTATATTGATGGGCACTGGGAAGCTGACTTTTTCTTTTTTCAGTATACATGGCTTTTACAGTAAGGATTACCATTAGAGTTTTCCTCTATTTTCTATGCATTTTGTCTTGTGTGTGCTTTTTAGACATCAGTAAGTAATAATTTACCTGAAGGAATGGAGCAGTTGAACAAGACAACCAATATGGATGTTTGAAGAGACACTGGGTAACTTTCAAAATGGAATAAATTTCAAACCCCTGCAGAAGACAGGTCTTGTGTTTACACTGATAGTTTTGGAAGTGTGAACAAGAATGGAGACGTCATGGTGTAATGCAGGGTTGTCAAACTCACAGCCCATGGGCCAAAGCCATCCCTCCCCCTTGTTTTATCCGGCCCAGCACCTTGTTTCTCCCTGGTGGCAGTGCCGAGTTCCTTGCCCCTGTGCTCCTGCCAGCGCCAGTCACGTGTGCAGTGTGTGATGCACGTTACGCTGCAGGAGCAGAAGAACAGTGAGAGCCAGGAGTTTGACACCCCTGGTCTAATGGGTTATTGCCTCTCAATGACTCACCATCTACATATACCTCACTCTCACCATGAAACTAAACATGCTAGCTTAAATCACATTTTATGTAATTTTCACAAAAAAACTAAGCAGGTGTAGACTTTAATGAGGTTATTGTAGTTATTATACAGGAGATCTGCAAATCGTTCTGGTAATTGTTCCATAAAAAAGTAATTTAAACTTGATACATGTTTTTTCTTTCTCAGTATTTTTAAATTGGCTGACACTACAATCAAGGAATAATAGAATTATAGAATATCTCATGTTGAAATGTACCCATAAGGATTACCAAGTCCAATTCCCTCCTCCTCACAGGACTGGTTTCAGCTTTTTCATTATTACAAACTATGCATATGACAACAAATTAAATTATTGTCCAGATAGTGGCATTCACTTATGCTGCATGGATATTGCAACTACATTACTTAACAGCTACTGTTGCAATGTGAGTTTGTTGGAGTTTTTTTTAAAAAAACGTTGATTTATCTAATCCTAAAATCCTCACAGAATCCGATCAATATTTTCAGGTTTACCCTTAAGAAATCATTGATTTGTTAGCCAATACATATGGGTATGAAGGCATGAGTGAAGAGAGAGTCCAAACAGCACTAAGTTTTGATATACCAGTCTACCCACTAAAAAAGAGAAAATGATTTTGTACTGTTTAGGATCAATTACTGATAGCGATGCCTGAAAGGTCAGTTTTTCACTTAATCCTCATTAGATGTTTCCAAGAATGTTCCCATGGGTAAATGTCAATGGGATTTCCTTCAATGTTTTTTCCAGTTCTTACTTGGTCAAAATTATGCACTGAAAATGATCAGAGGGTTTATTTAAACATGTCTACTACAGCAAGAACACAAGCACCATGCCTATAAATATTAATAGTATTTAAAGTAAAATTTATATAGTGTCTTCGGATTGCAGTTAACAAAATACAATTTTTCCTGTGGTTTCATTTCATACTTAAAAACTGAAGTCCTGTCAAAGCAAAGATTAAAACTATATGAAGATGAATTTTTGGTTTTTTTCAGTGAAGGTACAGAACTGCATTTTTTCTAAATTCTCGTAAAAATGTGTTTGCAAAAACCTCCTCTCCATGCTATCACAGAAAAAAAATATTCCTAAACTGAAATTTGAGTACTTATTGTTCTTGATATCCTTTCTAAATTCCCACTATTTTTTGTCATGACAGTAACAGAAAATTGGCTAGGAAATAATGGACAATTTGAATTTAAACAGATTAACATAAAGCCTTCATGACTGGCACTGCAGGATGAAGTAGCAGAGTTTAAACAACAGAAAGTGACTTAAATTCATCTACTAGTCTTTGCATCTGAAATAATAGGGGTTTTTTTTTGCATCACAATTCAGGACCACAGGCCATCATGGCTTACGAACATTCAGAGAATCAGTAATAACTCCAAAAGTGTTTCAGGAACTGCTATCTCCTTTGTTTCCTCTTTGCTGCAGGCTCTTTCTTTGCTATGATATGGTACTCGATTGTCTCCAAGGTTTACAAACAGATCTGTGGCCCACTTCTGCAGTAGTTCACACATGGCTTTGGTTTTATTTGCTGGGGTAGAGCTTTGTTACCCTCCATTCATCACACTCCTCTTTTTCAGCTTTGGGTTGTATTTGAACTTCAGTTTTCCATGTGAATGTGAGGTACTAATATGGTTTCAAGATCATAATACCCACATAAACATGCTCCTTGACTTCTTCGGTATGTGATTGGTCACAAACACACTATAAGTCATCATACAATGCAAACTATAAATGCAGAAAAGCTAGCCTAGGTAAGGGTGTTCCTATGCCAACTGTCCAGCGGTTCAAAGGCCTTTTACTGTAAGCTTGATAAATGGTGTCTCTCCACTCAGACAGATTTATTGCTCAGAGACAGAGTTCCCCAGCAATCCAATAAGCATTTTCATCGGTTTGATCTTGTCAAGTTCAAGACATGCCAAAGAAAGGTGAATCCTTGTTTTATCTATCTTTTGTTTATCCACTTTGCTGATCCTAACTTGCCATCTTTTTCAAAAATCTAAAGAATGACAAGCATTACTTCTGAGTAGCTTGTTAAATAGCTATTTTCTGTTATGTCCTTTATTAAGATTCACTAATTTGCTTTTAATTTTTTATTGTTTTACAGCTATGTTATTTTCCTTACTCCTCATGTTCAGCGATGCTGATTAACAATGTAGAAAAGCCTAAAGGAAAATATATAGTTTCTGCGTCAGGTTCTTCACTTTACAATATATTTGTATAGCACTTATTGCAATGAAGCTTTGATATGACAGGCTTCTGGGAATGACTGATAATACCAATATTAAACAATGTTAATAATACACATCATCCTTGTTGTTTCATTTTAATTGTATGCTCAGTACATTTCAAATATAACAGTTCACCATAAGGCAGTGTATACCTTCAACCTGATTCGCTCTTATTCACATCCAAGTAAAACAGGAATAATGCAATACATCTGGCGTAACAGAACAAAAAAACTGAACACATTCTGTTTTCTCTGTAAAAGTCCCTTAATTTCATTTTTTTTATGATAACTTTCTTACAACAGGTGTTGAAAAGCTAGTTCAGTTCAGGTTGCCTGAAATTTCTCACAATAAAAGCCTTGCTTTTAATTGCATGCAACTTTGCCAGGCATCAGGCTATCAGCTGAAATTTTTCACACAGATGTCTGACTTAGATTGAATATTGATTTTCTTTTCCTCAGAATTTCAGCAAAAACAATACTAGTTTATTCTGAGATTTGTGTAAACATTGAATGAAGCAGCAACAGAAATTGATAGGATCTATATTTTAAATACATAAATCTGTACAAAAGTATTCTCCTTACAGTGCTCTGCAGATTAAATTATCTGTATTGGTGAAGCACTAGTGCTATGCATTGCAGAAACACCTGGGGAAAATCACCAGTTTGATTTTCATCGCAAAGTTTGAATTAAATGTAATGAGTAAGGCCACATATTTAATGAGGAAGAAAAATGAGGAAGAAAACAGTGAAGATGTACTCCCATTGACAGAGAGAGGTGTCTCAGGGATAAAATAATATGTGACCATGCAGTTAAAATGTACATGGGCAAGAGGACTGTGTTAAGATTTCACACAATCTTAACTCCACTTTTCTTATAAGTGCTAACCTTTACTGACTTACCATTCTTAACTGTTTGGGTTTTTTTTTAAACTACAGACTGACAGAAAACATGCCACACTATTAAACAGTATGTCATGTGAGGTATTTGTCACTGTAGGAAAAAGAGCTCTTTTTTTGACATTTTATCCAGTTTACTATCAAAAAATCACACTAGTTATCTACACTCCCTGGAGTCCTGAAAGCTCCTGCAGCTGTATCTATGTTCGCACAAGGTAACCAGGGACTGTTAATACCTTTCAAATGTATCTTCCAAAAGAGTTCTCATCCAGGTGTTTTTTCTGAGCTGTTGAGCAAATGGATGCATAATTTCTTTTGGGACCCTATGGTTAATAACGAAAGCTGCAGAGGAATTCTAAGATGGATGCTACCCCAAAACCCACAAACTGATCCAGAGGATCTTTTTTAGAATAATTCTCCCATAAATATTTCTGTAGCATCTGCCTCAAGAAAGCTTTTATTACAAGCCTTAAACTAAGCTGTAGTGAAACCTTTCTTACTAAGAGAACACTCATCAAAGCATTGCTGTTTTGGTGGGTTTTTTAAGGAAGCTAGTGAGTTTTTACGTAAACGTAAGGTGATCTTATAAAATGCATAATTACACTATGTAGATTTTTAACTAAAAAATCTATCAGCACATAGAATTTTACCTCAAAGGTATATTTAGCCAGATAGATATTTATTATCTAAAGGGTTTACATCATGACTTAAACCTGTGGCTTCTCAAATACTGTGAATTACAGTCCTTAACATAGATGTTCACTGAGGTTATACTTCAGTCTCTGTCCTTCACATTTCCTGTTGTTCAGACTCCTCTGAAAGGCTAACTAGCATAAAAAAACACAAAGAAAATGAACTCAGTGGCAGTTTAGCTTTAGTGACCCCAACCAAATATTTTCATTTTGATCAGCTCCATGAATTGTATCCAGGGAGACCTTTTTCTAAGCAAAGTCACAGTGACAGACATTGGTTTAAAATGCAAAAATCTTTATTGTTACCAAGAGGGAGTTCAAATAACTGCATGCAGGCTTGAGAAATCTTTGAAAATACAGTCAAATCTTTACTTAAAAAAATGACAGATATATCACAAGAAAGCTGACTTCCATTGTTTCCACAAAACATTCCTGAATAGCTGTGGAAAGAAATGAAGGAATAAAGAGTACCAGAAACAGCTAGGGTAGCCAGGAGTGGCTTGAAAAGCAGAGGCTCAAGTTAAACCATCCACTTGGGGATGAAAAACTGTGTTTTGAAATCATATAAGTAGGGACCTATACCTTTAACTTTCTGCTCCTTTATACACATCCTGCTCCTGCACACACAAGGGCTTGACAGTCGCTGAAAGAAATATTCATTTTAGTATTTGAAAAATTGTCATTCAAAAAAAGAAAGAGGACTTGAGATCAGTCTCTGTCAGTCTCAGACACATTCAATAACTTAGTTTTAATTGTTACAGGTTTGCACTGTGGGTAACTAAAGTGAAACCTAGCCCTTTATCAGTGTTTCGTAACACCTGTAAGGTAAAATTGAGAGCTGGATAGCCCAGTACAGGATGAGTCCTTGGAACGGTGGTGTGAGAATACTGGGTTACTTGCAAAATTTTCTTCACCAAGGTACTAGTATTCATCAGATTTCTCTTTAGTGCTTCACACTGCTTAACTAGCTTAATCTAAAAGGAAATAGCAGAAAGGGATCTCGTGCCAACCCATCCTATCTGTCAGCTTTGGATTGCTGCACTCTGGGGTTATCAAGTCTACTACTGTTACTGTTCAGAGCAAGCCTTTTACAAGGGGCAGAGGCAGCCTATGGTGATTGACAGCCACAAAATACCGATAAGGACAGAAAAACTTCAACATGATTCAAGGTAAGTAAATAGAGAATTCTGTGACAACTTTCTTAAATATGAGAACAAAGTTTGAAAATTTTATTGAACAGCATGCTTTCACATTATGGGCTTTTAAAATTATAAAAAAAAAAAAAGAAGAAAATAATGTTCAAGCAAAGAACAATTGCTTTAGAAGCCACAGACTGCCAATGGATTTACTGATTCTCTTTACCGGAAGATATGATCTCACATCTAGGCATTTCTATGGCAGAAGTAATTCTCTTAGGAAATGTGGTCAGATCTAGCATGGAATCTGCCTTGCAGTTGCAGTTAGTATCTCTGGCAGCATAGTACATCTTTTTGCAAGTGACATAAAATTTACTGGTACTCATTCGGGCAGACCCTCAGACATTGTGAGAAATGAGCTTTGTGCATTGCTGTGGTTGATGGATGTTATTATGTGTGCAACAGAATGCAGCAGGGTTCTTTCCCAAGAGAAAGTACCAGAAAACTACCTGGAATAGTAATAGTGGATGAGTAAAGAAAGGATAGTAAATTGTTAAACCAACTGATGTTCACACCTCACCAAAATTATTGTCTCGTTCTTTCCCAGCTACATGCAAGTGAAGGCAGCTTCAAAATACAAAGCCATATCAGCTCAAGGAACTCATAGCTGAATGATCATCTCATGAAATAATGTATGATGTAACTTATTTGTGGTTAAGTAACTACAGGAACAGATGCACGCGTAAGGTAAAAGTTGCTCAGAGAAGTTGATTCATCAGGTGGAAGGTTGCAAATTATTCCTGAGTATCAAAGAAACAAAACTTGTCCAAAAAGGCTACACAAATCAAAAATAATAAATATTTGTGTCATTAAAATTTAATTAATTTACAATCAACTAATTTCCAGAAATGAAAAAAAATTGTTTCCCCATCCAGTGTCATAAACAGATGTTAATTAGGCCTACTAAGGACCACAGGAATTTGTTATAGTCTTCAGTAAAGACTGAAGTTGGGATTTAGTCTAAGAAAGAGTTGTTGTTTTTTTTCACATTGGTTAGCTTTTTTTGCATTTGCTTAAGACAATCTTTGGCTAACACTTTCTTTCTGGAATTTTCCGTACTTTGTGATGTCATAACTTCTTGCTCTGTGTTAAGCTGGAGAAAAACAGACTAAAATGTAATTAAAACTTCCTGTGAACTTAATTTAACATTCATTTTAGATTCCAGTAATTTTCTATCACATTTTAGCTGCTGGAACTTGTTTATTCCTAATCGAAACACTCTCAATATTGTTTCCAAGGTCTCTGATTTCTACTTATTATTTATATTGCATTTACCTATGACATGATTTCTATGTAGAAGGCAACTCAACGTTCCCCTTTGTCTAAAATGTGTCTCTATTGACTTTTACTGGGAGGACGTTTTTACTGCAGATTCCCAAAGCAAATATTGCATCACTAGTGTCACTCAACAACCCATGAGACTGGCTGACAAAAATAGTAACATTTCTAACCTTTAAGTCTTTGGCCACTTTTATTTGGGCATCTTCAACTGAGCCCAGGGACATGAAAGAAGTATTATGCACCCAATTTACGCGTCTGCAATCATAATTCATTGCACACAATGTACATAATAAATGGCCAGGACTAGCACGCTTCTTGGCATGATACACTCAGAAGTCCATGAACAGGCTGCCGCAGCCATTCTGCTGGCCAGGCAGTTGGCAAACAGGCAGGAAAGTGCCAGCCTTTGGGTCATTCCTTGCAGTGAGTTGTTTGCTACCTTCATTCTGTCTGGTTTTACATCTTCCCACATTGGGCTTTCCTCTTGAATCTAGAATGATTTTGTAATTTCTGCTTTAAATTGTTTTACCATTCTCAGTTCTGTACTCCTGTGGGCTTTTTATTACTACTTTTCTATCTTCATGAGCCAGTGGCCCATGTTACCTGCCTCTCCAGAGCTGACAGTGACGGCTACTGCTCAGCATGATCTTCCTTTTGTAAAAACTGGGGCAACGGCACGTGTGGGTTCTCTTTGCACATACTCTCTTATTCAAAGCACTTACAGGCTCACTGTTGATGATCATTTGGAGACAGAGAGCAAGAGTCCTTTCACGGGTAAGCTGATACTACCATTGCTTTGCAGGTAAGGTTTGTAAGAGGCATAGTAAAAAAAATGGATATCCCAAAAACTAGCTACCCTGCAGCTAGGAAGCATGGCTGCACGTTTGCATCAGGTTTGGCAGGTAGCTGTGGGGAAAGATGGTCCTGACCAGTCCCCGCACAACCATGCCTTGGCTTGGTGCTTGCCCAGTGTGAGGCCAAAAGGTGGTGTGGGAAGGGTGCCTGGGCTGTGAGAGCACAGAGCTCACCTTCCGTCTCGCCAGCCCAGGTCTCTCCCCTTCCTCCAGCCCTCCATTCAGCACATCTCTTGTGATCAGCTCTTTCTTTCCCTGCTTTCTCTTTCTCGTTGGTTTGACTTGATCCTGTTTCTTCCTTTCTCCCCCTCACTCCCTTTTGTTTTCTCATGCCAGTTTTGCTTCTTAACCCTGTTCCCCTGACATGACACGACAATCACTCTCCTTTGAGTCATCCTTACTTTCCCCCAATGTCCCTTTAGCACTCTGACGTCTTTCCCTCCTTCCTCCACACCCCACTCCCCCCCCGCCCCAGCTCTGACGGACACGATCCTCTCACCCCACTCAACCCTCCTCCTTTATAAAGGGATTTTTCCTCTTTTTTAATCCACGAGCCCCCCGTCGCAGCCTCGGCACTGGAGGCGGGGAAGAGACGATTCTGTTGTTTTGGTTTGTTGTTTTTTTTTTTGCCTCTCCCAGACGGGAAAAACCCGGGTGGGGGTGGGGGCAAAATTCCCCCCCCCCCCCCCCCCCCCCCCCCCCCTCCCCCCGCGGGATGGGCAGCCGTGCCCGGGGGGCAGCGTGGCAGCGGAGTGCAGGTGCGGAGGGCGATGCTCCCCGACGGGGCGGTGGGTGAGATGGGGATGGGCATGGGGATGAAGGATGCCGCCCGGGCGCTCAGGGCGGCGCGGAGCCTCCACGGAGCCGCGCGGGAGAAGCGGGGTAGGTAAAGGCTGGCTCGAAGAGCTGGGATCCCGCGGAACCGTCGGGTCTTGCCGGAGGGGATGTGTAGTGACAGCGATCGAGGGTGGGGAGGGGGATCCGCGGAGTTTTTCTGTAGTTCTTAAGCCTTAAATTTCTGCCATTCGGCAGCTTTCCCTTTAATTCTCGAATTGCGAACGGGAGTAGATTTGTACTTATAATGCCGGGCAATCAAATGTTGCGAAAAGGAAAGCAGAGAGTTTTGAATACGGGAGATGACAGAAAGGGGGAAAGGTTCAGCATTCCGACACAAAGACCACGAGCTGTGTTTTACTGTTGGAGCTATTACTTATCCAAAGTTCTTCTTAAAAAAAAAAGTTTTGTGGCTTGTCTTTTAACTAAGCAGAGACTTTTGTACTAACCCAGATGGTCACAATCTTCTCTCCTATTCAATCTACTGAACTATTTGGTGACTGAAGAGTTCCCAGGAGCCTGGAGACTTGGTGACACTAAAATAATTCAATGCTGAGTAACCGATTTACAAGAATTACATAGATTTCAGCCACTTCATTCATTTCCCTTTGTAATCGTGGGTTAAAATTGTTGGTTGGTGGTACACAGGCATTTCAATTGGCACGTAAATTCAATTTCAATTACATCCGAAATATTCATTTCATAACTTCACCAGAACAGTCTTTTTAATAACCATCTGAATTTTCTTTGTGCACTGATTCTAAAAAGCATCTTACCTGGTTTGTTAAAAGCAGACGTATTCTCTCCAGAGGTCTTAATGAAATAGTGATCAAAGAAACAGTCGGGACTTCAACATGGCTTTCCATGTGGAGGGACTGGTAGCCATCATTGTATTCTACCTGGCTATCCTGGCAGTCGGTATATGGGCTTCTTGGAAAACCAAGAACACTGGCAGCGAAGGAGATCGCAGTGAAGCTATTATAGTCGGTGGAAGAGATATTGGCTTGCTGGTTGGTGGATTTACAATGACTGGTATGTAAAAAATACCCTTTTATTTTTCCCTAATCAGCATACAACTTGTCAGTTTTCCACGTGAATGAAGAATTGTAATCTGCTTGTTGAGTAATGCAAAATGGAGAAAATACATATACTTCTTTTCCAATTGCTGTTAACATTGTTTAGTGAACAGTCAAATGTTGCATCTATATAAAACAACAACTATTTTTAAATCATACAGGAAGGATATATTATACTTATTAATTGCTTTCATATTCATATGTAGATCAAATATGTTTGGGATGGAAGTATAGAATTCATGTAGATTAATAAGAAATACAGCTTTAAAATAACTGTTATTGTTGAAGTCATCCAGTTTGGTAAACTATTTTTGTTTAATCTGAGTAAAACAAAGTTTATACACTGAAAGTTGGGGGTTGTACACAGCATCAATTAAGAATAAGTTTCTAAAGAAAAATGGTTATCAATTCAAACTTGTATTCCACTGATTTCAGTAAAGTTACTTTATGGATTCTTTTAGCTTCTTTAGCAGCAGTTTGACAAAATAATACTTTACTGTGAGTAGTAGTATCAGTAGGAAAAGCTTGAGTGAAAGAAAAGTTCTTCACTAATTTTGGAAGCAGTGCTGTCTGACTCCTAAAGCTGGTCGAACCGGTTGTTTTACCTGGCTAAACAAGGTATTCACAATGTGGTCCAAAATCTCAAATCTTACAGCTAGCATGTGGTATCAGAACACAAACGCGTTATAAGAAGTGTGAATTGGCCCACCATTTTTATTTAAGAAATTTAATTTTTAAGCATGCTTTCATTTTGATTATTTTTTTTTAAGTCTAAGTCCTAGTCAGGCAAAGCCCTTTCAACTGCCAAATTGAATTTATCAGATTATACTTATGTTTTGCTCTTTTGCCCTGTTCTGGTTTCACAATTGTCTAATAAGGAAGACCCACATTAAAACTTGGGCCAAAACTCTATGCAGGGACATTCTGTTCATTGAAAGACTGAATATTTGGGTACTGACTAAAGAATGTTTGTAAAAATAAAGTTTGGATACAGGTAGATGTTCTGCTTTTCACACTTCACTATAACTTACAGTCATGCATATCCATGGGCTACTGAATTATCCGATATGACGAGATCCTGCTCACAGCAAAAGCTGGTTTGACTGCTTTCTGCTGGATGAAATGTTTTCAAGATCACTGAAACTGGATTATTTTGCAGAGATATTGCTTGCCACAAAACTGTGCTCATTAGAGGGAGTGGAGACAAAACAAGACATTCCCTGCACTAGTGGTTATGACTAACAGCTTTGCCTGTGGAAGAAGACACAAATTCTGGTCTACTTAATCCTGTTTTATGGGAAAATTTTTCCAAAGAGATGAAGCAGGCATGAGACTTGAACTGGGGCTTCCTATATTGCAGGCAATTTCTGTAACCACAATTCACACCCACGTATACCCATCACATTTCATGCAAACTCTAGAGATGGCGTAGTATATCAACTCTGCAGTAGAAAATCAAGCTGACTCTAAACCTTTGCACAACTAAAACACCGTCAGGGCTCACGTAACGTCTTGCCTCTGCCTTCCTTATACATGGCAACTAAAGCTTGAGATGTCAAGCAAATTACACTTTCAGTTTTGGGGAACTACACCTGGCACATTGTTAGGTGTGGCCACAAGTCTACTGAATTAGAGGTTAGTCTGAGTTTTGTCTTGGTGAGGGTGATTTGAATAGTTTGTAAAGCCATAACAAAATAATTGCAAAAGTAAGCTGGTCAAAATCCACAGTTACTTTTACATTTAGTAAAATCACATTATTCAAGGACAGATTTTCCTCTTTAAAAGTTACGAATGCAGATTTTTTACCTCGTAACGATGCCTTTAGAGATATATCTCTATCTTTATATTACACCTGTCAACATAGCCTTAATATTTTAGATTTAATTGTTTGAAGATGAATTAAAATGCAAAGCCTATCCCATAAAAGGAAAACAAGAAAATTTCAAAAATCTCCAGAAAGCATATCGTTAGCATGGACATGAAGTACTTTGATTATGGGATAGAGTCTAATTCTGCCTTTTTTTCTGGAGAGAAACACTACCATTTTCCATGGATATTGGCTAGAAAAAGGCTAAGAAAAGTTTCTATGTCTGCTTGGTGTGAAGGAAGACAGTGCTTGGCCTATAAATTTAAAATCCAATTCAGGGCATAAGCATTGTGATGTCATGCAGATAGATTCAAGATTGCTAAGTAATTATAGTTGATTTTCTAAACAACATTTAAAAGTTTTAAAACAAATGGACTACCTTTGCATAATGGCTGTGGGCATATTTGGATATATACTGGGATCCTGAAGAAGCAGCTGTACCAACTACCTACTGCAACACCTAAACACAAAGCCTATTAAAGGCTGAGTATGTCTGTAATTGTCAAAACTGAAGGTGTGAGAAGCTTGAGTTGGGGACAGATTACAACAGCTCATGTTAATATGAGCTAACATAGTACCATAGGACACATACTATTAATCTGTGTATCATTTTTACATATTTAGAGTTAAAATGTTGTATTACATATTAGAATTCATTAATTTGGGGGTGAAATACTTAAGAACTGGTATGTGCAGCAAACTTGAGACTATTCTGATTTCAGTGATTGAATTTAAACCCTTAAAGAAATATTTGAGATGACATAATCAAATGCTTACAAATATCACCAAAAAGGTCATAGTTTATTAATGTCATTTCTCCACTGTAGTTCAATGAAGCTACGTATCCTTCCACAAGAAAAAAGAAATGTTACAGAATTCTATTTTTTTGTGATCCTTAGATCAGGATTCTTATTTTGCAGAACTTGATGGGTTGCTTCAATAATGAGCGGGCAGACAAGGGATCATTCACAAAATAGTGCCAAAAAAAAAAATCCGTTTTACTAATAGATATCAAGATATGTCAACAATTCTGAGATTAATTTACGTGTTCGTCATGTAAACTAGGAGAATTACACTCCATATCCTCAGTATTTGATCATTTTTCGGGTGCGTATTTTAAAAGGATGTTGGTATTTGCTACGTTTTTGGTCTTTCAGATGACAGGCAAAGAGAGGATTAAAATAGATTACCTCAGGTGTTTCTGTAGATTATTACAATTTATATTCCTTTTGTCTGATTTAGAAAAAAAAAAAAGAATTGCACCAAAAAAAGATATTAAACGAACTTTAAATTGGGGCTTAGCAAACTGAGGATCAGAAAGTTAATATCTAAAGTTGAAATCCCATTCCATCATATCCTGTTATTTCTTTTCTAATGTATTTACTGATGTCAATGTACATGCTGACTATTCATTAACCCCTCCAGAAAAAAACATATAGCACATTCCTAGAGCTCTGGGGTCCTTGGCAGATGTTCCAGAGCAGTCACATGCACAGAGAAATTGATCAGCAGCTATTTTTCAAACCCCCATCCTGAAATCAAGAAATAAAACTGAAAATAAGTGCTAAATACTCCATGATGCCTTACCGAGCAACACTGGTCCATAGGGCACTGTTCCTGTCCTCAGTCAGAGGAAGCCAATGGCCCCTGCAACATCCCACAGAAAGGAAATTACCTCATCCATCCCCTCAAGAAGAAAATTAGTGAGCTAGGCATAGCGTCCAGGTGCCCGTTGGAGAACACCCACCACCTCCATAGCAACCCCAGGCAAATCGATGCAGGATGTTGAAAGCTGCTTGCACCACAGCTGTAGCAGTGCTGAACATGTATCCTTGACTATGGGATATTATTCCCCATCTGCAAGTGGGTATCATTCATGCAGAATTCATCCTCGCACTTTTTCCACAGAAGGAGACAAATATAATACTCTTTCTAAATATTTATTTTTGTTATTCTGTACACAGGCTTACAACATTCCATAAGTCTGTGCTGCTCAAGACACAATAGGCAACACATATCCCAGGTAGTTATGAACTCAGTGGTCAATGACTCAATGTCCAGGTGGAGATCTGTGACAAGTGGTGTCCCTCGGGGGTCCATAATTGGGACCAGTATTAACAAACATCTTTGTCTGAGATGTGGGTAGTGGGATTGAGTGCACTCTCAGCAAGTTTGTGGGTGACACCAACCTTATGGTGTGCTTTATATTCTAGAGAGAAGGGGTGCCATCCAGAGGGACCATGACAGGCTTGAGAGGTGGGCCTATGCTAATTTCATTAAGTACAGCAAGGCCGGGGTCAGGGCAATCCCAAATGTGAATACATATTCAAGATTGGGCAGAGCAGAGAGCAGAGAAAAGGACTTGGGAGTCCTGGTGGATGAAAAACTGAGTATGAGCCAGCAATGTATACTTGCAGTCCAGCTGCATCCTGGGCTGCAACAGGAGAAAGTGTGACCAGCAAGTCGAGGGAGATGATTCTCCAGCTCTACTCTGCTATCGTGAGTCCCCACCTGGAGCACTGGGACTTCCAGCAAAAGAAAGACATGGACTTGCTCAAGAATGCCCAGAGGAGGGCCACAAAGATGATCAGGGGGGCTGGAGGACCTTTATAACTACAGGCTGAGGTAGTTGGGCTTGTTTAGCTTAGAGAATAGAAGGTTCCAAGGAGGTCTTCCAGTACCTAAAGGACGACCTACAAAAGAAAAAAGCTGGAGAGGGACTTTTGACAAGGGCATGTAAAGGACAAGGGATAATGGCTTTAAACTGAAAGAGAGTAGATTTGGTTTAGACATTAAGAAGGAATTCTTCACCTTGGTGAAACAATGGAACAGGTTGCCCAGAGAAGTTGTGGATGCCCCCTCCCTAGAAGTGTTCAAGGCAAGATTGGATAAGGCTTTGAGCAACTTTGTCTAGTGGAAGATGTCCCTACTTGTGGCAGGGGCTCTGGAACTAAATGATCTTTAAGGTCCCTTTCAACTGAAACCATTCTATGATTATATGATTGTAGGACTCTGATAACCAAAGTATCATATTCCCATATACCTTAATTCACATTGTCAAGGCACAAAATCCCAAATGGCTGACAACTTTTTATGTAGATTCTGTATCACTGCTCTTCCTGTGAAGGATCAGTGTTCACCGATCTTCTCCATGGGGTCCTACATGGGTGTCACTCACCTCTTATCTTGTCCCTTTGGTGCACAATAGATCTTGATGCCCAAAAGTCTACCAATAACAATGCTCTTTGGGTCACTTCTTTTGCTGCAGACTTCTTCTTGCACAGAATTGTCTTCTCCTGTGCTTCTGAATGCTGAAAGGGGGACAATTTTAATGGTCTGGTTGCCAAAGATCTTTGATTCTAAAGCCATGGTGTAATTTAGCATTGAGAGATATCACAGATACACAGAAAACAGTGGTCATTTAGATTTTCCTGGAATTTCTTTAGGAATTTTAATTTCTTCATTTGTGTTTATCTCCAAATTGTTTATCTTAAATGCAAAATCAAATTTACTTCTATGATAATGGATGCTGGGAAAATTCTGAAGAATGCTTGCGGAAAATAAATTTCTTACAATTGTGAATTTTTACACTGAAAGCCTGAACTTTTCTTACATGAGAAGTCAAAGGCTTCTGAGGCAAATCAAAACAGCATTACAAAAATCTAGTACTTGCAATAATCTGCCTCCCCATGTTCAAGCTACAGATCTAGATTCATAAAATGTACTTGTTATACATTAGAGAAAATCAAGAACCTTTTGCATGGAATCTGCATACAGGAAGAGAGAAACTTCATTACATAATCTGTTACGAATTATTTTTGCATATGCAATCACAATTCATTTCTGTGTTGTAAGTTTTCTTTCATACATACCGTAGATCCCAAATTCTCAAATGTAGAAATTTCCCTTCAAGGCAGAGAATAAATTCATTAAGGGTCTGAAGTTGATGTATTAAAAATACTCCTGGTTTTAATGGAGATATAATCAGAAATATTACAGATAGCACAGATAGCATAACTTCTGGAACACATCTTCAGGAAGCACAAAAAAAAATGAGTCAAAATTTAGAACTTCAATAGAAACACAAAATCACCGAAGTCTTATTTGGAAGTGTAGCACTTGAGGAAGTCAGAGTTTAATAAATCTGCATTGTGTAGCCACAATTTAAAATTTAGAAAGGCTTTAAGGGGAGTTGTTTTCATGAAGGCCCTAGTAAATGACGCATACGTTAAACTCGTCTAATTTAGATGCTTTTTAATTTTGCCAGCTGGGATGACTTTATCACTGTATGTTTATTGTTCTTCTTCAGATCACTGCTTACATCTTTCCTTCATTTGGGCTAATACAATGAAAATGGTAACAGTTAATGAGTTAATGTGCTTCATTCATCGTAAAAAAATAGTGAGGGACTCAGCCCTCACATCTCTGCTGACTATACACACACTTGGACACCTTGATGATTGCCTCAGTCCATCAGACTTCTTTTTTTTCATTTGCTTAGATTACAATTTTTTCAAAATCTATTATAGAAGAACGTCATGTCTGGGCCTTGTATAGTACTTATATTTTAAAATACCAGTGTTATAAGAGATGGTAGTTTCATTCACACATGCAATATGGGAGGTTTTCTTGCTTTGTGCACATTAAAGACTTTTCCTCCTCTTCTTTTTCAGCCACTTGGGTTGGAGGAGGTTACATCAATGGGACAGCTGAAGCTGTGTATGTCCCAGGCTATGGTCTAGCTTGGGCTCAGGCACCTATCGGATATTCCCTCAGTCTGGTTTTAGGTAAGCAAAGAAGAAAAGCTAATAATATCTCATTTTAAACAGTTCTGATGACAAGTTCATCATTTGAAATTAAACAACCAAGGTCTAATAAAAGGATACTGAAGCAAACTGGATCTCTTCTGCTCATAGGTTTGGCTATTAAAAAAGAAAAACAGAAAATCACTATAAATAGTTCAGTATCTTACGTATCCTAAATGCCTTAGTAAGACCCATTTCAGTATTACAACCGTGCTGATCTGTGGAGGTCACAATAAGAAAGGTTTTGTTGTGGGATTTTTTTCTAATCAGGTATGCTAAGTTTCATATATTCAGGATCTCTTTAAGAGTCTGTATGATCTGGAACATGATAGTATCAGGACACCCACGAATTTTGGAATTCAAACTCTTTCAGGTTATGGAAGTGCTTGTACCTTACAGTTCTTTACCAAGAGTCCAAGCAGCTTGTCTAATTCTTTTGTAGGAAGTCTGTAATTGAACCAGTCTATTTTCTAAAAATTGGACCAAGTATCCACTTAAAAATAATAGACAACCCCAAATCACACGTCAATGCAAATACTCAATTGTGCTATATGAAGGTTCAGAGTGTAAAATACAGAAAATGTTATAGTTTTTAATACTGTGGCCTCTTAATTCCTGAAATTTAGTCCCAGAACTTCCTTACTTTTCTTAAAAATAACAGCAATTAAAAAAATCTCACTGTATCCCAACTACATGGAGTAGCTCATAACAAAAGTGTTGCCCTGTGAGCCATGATGAGTGCACCACAAAGCTGTCAGCTACATCATCTTATTTTGTGAACAGATAATGTCCCTAAGGCAACTGCTAATGCGAATGTTTAAAAAGAATGTTGTTACAAAAAAGACCCTGTGTTTTTCATTTTTCGTTAATGTGACTGGTGTATTAGCCTTCTAATACTTCTCAGACTATTTTGAGTCTTTTCTCATGGTCCTCCCACCTAGTCTGTCCCTTTGTTTCCTTTGCTTGCTTTGCCATATCTTCTTGCCCCTTTTATTTCTTCTTATGTAGCTCAGTTTCACTCTTGAGTCTTTTCTCAGAAATTATTTCCTATGGCCTGTCCTGGTTCTCCTCTCTTCCCAGGCAGAAACCTTCCCCACTGTAGATGTTCCTTTCTGGAACATGCAAATCAGCTCCAGTTCTAGTAGTAGTTTCCATTGCTGAGAGCAGCTCTTTTTCCTGTAAGGAAAACAGTAACAGTAGATATCCATCCGGAGACTGGTTGATGTCATTATAAGGTCATGAGGGTCATCATCCATCTATGTCATTATGCAGTCGTTAGGACTGTAGTCACAAACATCTTCCTGACTCTTAATCTCAGTAGGATTGACACGAACTATAAAAGGCCAGAGAGAGCTGAGTTAGCCTGTCCCTTCATTTCCAGCTGGTTTTGGATATTCTGAGTTTTTTCCTGAAAACTATCACGGCCGCTGCAAAGAAAAGAAGTCTGTATCATGCAACCATAAATATATATATATATATCTCACTTTCTGCAGAACACAGAGAGGAAAGCATTTCTGTAGGCATGGTCTGTACATGAAGGTTTAGGGGGAGGAGTTGTTAACCTTCTTTAAAAAAAAGAAATCAAATTTATAAAAATGGGGCCAGAAGAAATACTACTGCTTCAGACAAGAAGGATTTAAATTTAGATATAATCTCTCAGTTCAATGTTGTGCTGCATACCACTTTTCCTAATTTTTCAAGCACTTTAGTTTTAAAGGTTAGAATATCTCCTATTTGATGTTTGAACGCTCTATTAGATTATAATACCAGTGACTCTTTTTTTCTTCTTTTGATTGTCTTTTGTAATGATGACATAACATGTAGAATAGGAACAGGTCCAAGAGTAGTAAAAAAGTGCTGGAGGTTTTCTGAATCCAAACAACCTGCCTAAAGACAGCATTAACGTAAGCAGTATAAATAAATTTTGATTGGTAAGCCAGTACCTTCTGTTCAGGGAACTTAATAAAATGAAGATATATGAGTGATATAAGGCAATACATAGAAATGTGGAAAATCTTCTATAACGTATGATGAATACATTGCATATCTTGTGGTTAAGATCTTAATTGAGGATTGCCAAATACTGCATAGGAGATTTTTATTGGGAACTGACTAGTTTTCAAGGGGTTCCTTTTGTTGTACCTTGTACACTGTATTTCATCAGTTTTACTGTTGTCATAGCCTTGTGCAGATCCCGACTACACAGGTTTCTGTATGAAAGCTCTTTCAGCTTTCCTGAGATACATCCCAGATAGAAAGAATTTGAGGACTGTACATTAAAAAATGTGAGGTCTTTGTATGTTTATATATATATATCCAGCCCATACACCAGTCAGTCATAGCACAATTATGATATATCTAAATTCCTGGACATAAATAAGTGATATTTGTGTATGATAAATGTTCAGGGGTTCTGACTCCTTGAGAGCCCAGAAGGCATTTGACCTGCCCTGCAGGTGTAGTAAGGTTGATTTAAGCATACATAATAAATCTGAATTGCCTTGAAAGAACCAGATTTGCTGTGTGTGCACTAAACCATGTGTGAACTTGTATTTCTGATCCAAGGATCCCAGATAGTTTTATTTTCAGAGTAGGACCATCTGAAAACTCATGCTATATTCTGCTCTAAGTATGAAGACAATTAGGTAGAAAAGCCATTCCCTTAGGCTGATCCAAAATTAGACAAAATTCTGACAGCATCTCTAATGGCAGATTAAGTAAACTGAACCAAGACAAAATAAGACAAATTTATTTTTCATTATCAGATCATGTATATTAATGGTGTGGATGTGTTTATGGAACTTGGTAGACAAAGGTAAGGTAAAAGTTCCTAGAGTATATTTTAATCATACATATTTCCTTAAATAAAACAAACAAACAAACAGAAACACTAGTATTTTTGTACCTGTAACTGACAATCAATATTTTACCTCATAGAGGCAATATATTCTCCCCTGCATCTGATATCTTATGTTATTTTTCTTTGTAGGTGGCCTTTTTTTTGCAAAGCCCATGCGATCCAAAGGCTATGTGACAATGCTAGACCCTTTTCAACAGATATATGGAAAAAGGATGGGAGGGCTACTGTTTATTCCAGCTTTAATGGGAGAAATGTTTTGGGCTGCTGCCATCTTCTCTGCCTTAGGTAAGGAATAAGCAGTATAAATATCAGTTTATCACAGGTGGAAAGGATTAAGAAAATTAGAAATGTATTAAAATTCTGGCTTAAAATGCTTACTGTCCTGGTCAAATAATTTGGAGTGTGACAGTTCTCAGACCCATGCTAACTAGTAATTAAACCCAGTAGCAATACCCCATTAATTATGTTGGTAATGGAAAAGCACACAGGTATCTATTAATTTTCAGATGCCTTTCAGTTGTCACTTTTCAAAGAGCATGAAAATATTTAGCAACAAATTTCCTTTCATTGTGAGAGTGACATGAGTCCATTTTATGTCAAGGGTGACACAGCTTCTCTTTTACCCCACTGAGAACACAGTGAAAATTGCCCTTAAAGATATGAAATATTATTGCCAATTCATCTAAACAAAATTATCCTTTTCATATAGAAGATCTACATATACAGAATTTTCCATAGCACCAATAGTAGAAGAAAAACAGATGCTGATTAATAAATTGAAATATTCAATTCTAAATGGCTTTCTACTTGAAAAAACTGAAGAAAATACTTGGGATTCAAGAAAGGATTCAGGAAATTAGTGGGACTATGACTCAATAGAAAATTGCCGAGCTACTCATCCAGTCCTGAAAAAAAAATCAGCTTCCAGGGTTTTTAATTATATTTCATGCCTGAATTTAGCAATCCCTTGAAGAACTGAGAAAGCCCTTGAGCTGAAGCACCAGTAGTTGACTTTTACCAGCTAATCATATTCATAGTGCACATGCATGTGGTAATGCTTTCCAGTGCAAGCTATTTTAAACAGAAAATAAACTTTGAAGGTACTCTCCAACTGTGCTCTGATGAACTGCAGAGCAATGGGGAGCTTGTTTACCACAATTTCATCACAAAACCCTTAAAGGACTAAGAACAAACTACATGCTGAGATGATAGGAGTTGAATAACTTGAAGAACACTCCTGAGTATTTGGAATATACTTGCTTTTTGGTTGAGGACAAGCTAATTTGTGATATTTCAAAGCAAGTGGTGACAATACCTTTCTAATAAGTTTGTATTAACAGGTGACAGCTAAAGACTGTTAATGACTATAAAGGTCATTGAGGAGTTTGGTTTTAACTATTCTATGAATAAACTGGTTATACTATGCCTCCTAATTTGCACATCTCTGCTCACTGATAAATATTTAATCCCAGTGCTCTTCAGTTCTTGATCTTCCTCATGATGTCTTGATTTCTGGTTTGGAAAGGTTATAGAAGGGAAAGACAGGGCTTGAAGCTTGTGAAAGACGTCTGAGCTTGTAGTCCTTAAATACATTAATTTTGAAGTCTGATTGCACAACAAAAAGCCACCTGGCAGCTCCCAGCAGTTCTTATGTACCACACAGTATGTTGTGTTCTGCTGCCAGAGCTTTTCCACCTATGTGGGCAAGAATATCCATCAACAATACCTGCAAAGAGTAAAAGTTATTGCAACATGTTTCATTTAAATCATCCTGTTTAGAAGGAGAGGATTTTTATTTAAAACATGGTTTTAAAACACTGAACTCATTTGAAATAACTAATATGTCTAAGGGAAATGTATAACATTCCTGAGAGCTGCTGGAAGAGCAGTGCAGGAGGGCACAAGAAATTCAGGAGGTGTCTTGAGTGCACTGACAACAACTTCCTGAAAAAAAATTATTAGGGAGTTGATGAAGGGAGGTCTTAGGTTGAAGCTATTACTTATGAAAGAGGAAGAACTAGTTAGGGATGTGAAGGTTGGAGGTGGACCTGGCTGCAGTATTCATGAGATGGTGGAGTTCAGGGCCTTGAGAGGAGACAACAAGGCAAAAATTGCAACAGTGGACTTCAGGAGAGTACAGTTTGGCCTCTCCAGGGATCTGTTTGAAGGAATCCTATGGGAGACAATTTTAGAGAAGAGTCCAGGAGAACTGATCAATATTCAGGGATCACTTCCTCCAAGCTCAAGAACAGTCCATCCTGACAACCAGGAAAACAAGCGAAGCAGGCAGGAGACCTGCATGGATAAAAAAGGAACTGCTGACTAGATTCATACGTAAGAAGGGGAGCGTTCAAGAGGTGGAAGCAGAGACAGGTGACCTGGAAGGAACATCGAAACACTGTCCAAGCATGCGTAGATGGGTTTAGAAAAGGCTAAGTCCACCTGGATTTGAATCTAGCCATGAAGGTCAGCAAAAAAAACTTTTACAAGTAAATAAACTAGGGAAAATGTGGACTGCTGCTGAATGGGACAGGTTACCTAGAGACAAAGGGTATGAAAAAGGCTGAGGTACTCAGTGCTTTCTCTACTTCATTCTTTGCTGGTAAGACCAGCCTTCAGGAATCCCAGGACCCTGAGAACCCTAGAAAATTCCAGCGCAAGGAAGGCTTCCTGGAGGAAGATTTGATTAGGAAACATTTAAATAGACTGAACAGACAGAATTTCATGGGACTTCATGTAATGTGTCCTATGAATGCTGTGGGAACTGGGATTGCAAGAACATTCTCAATAACCTTCTGAAGACTGTGGTGATCAGGGATGTTCTTGAAGCCTTGAAGAAAACAAACGTCACTCCTGTCTTCAAGAAGGGCAAGAAAGAAGACACAGTGAACTAAAGGCTGACCAGCTCAATCCCTGGGAAGGCAATGGAACAAATACTCCTGAAAACTACTTCCCAACCAAGGAAAGTCAGGAAGGTGATTAGGAGGGGTCAGAAAGGATTTATGGAGAGGAAACAATTTCTGAGCAACCTGACATCTTCCACAATGAGCTGACTGACGTGGTTCATGAAGGGAGAGCAGGGCATGTTGTGCATTTCAGAAAGAGCTTTTTACGCTTACTTATCCTATCTATGTGGATATTACCCTTAATATCCTCATAGACAATCAGATAAAGTATAGACTAGATAAGTGGACAGTGAGAAGGATTGAAAACTGGCTTAATTGCTGGACTCAGAGTACTTGACGAGCCACATGGAAGCCACCAGGCAGCTAGTCACCACTTACAGGCCCTAGTACTCAGTTCTGCATTGTGTAACATCTTCATTAATGATCTGATTGATGGGATCGAGTGCACATTCAACGATTTTGCAGAAAATAAAAGCTGTGAGGATTTGCTGATAGGCCAGATGGTTGGTTCTCAATGAGATGCAGAAGCAGACCAACAGGAACTTCATGAAGTTCAACAAAGGGAAGTGCTAAGTTCTGCACCTGGAGAGGTACAACCTAATGCCCCAGTTCAGGCTGAGGGTTGACCAGCTGGAAAGCAGGTTTGCAGAAAAGGACCTGGGAATCTCAAAAAGCAATGAAGTTGACCACAAATCAGCAACATGCCTTTGTGTCAAAGAAAGATAGTGGCACCCTATGCTGTTTTAAAAGGACCATTGCCAGGAGACTGAGGGAGACGATCCTTCCCCTCTCTCTGTCTCTCTGCTCAGCACTGGTGAGACGCATTTGGAGTTCTGGATCCAGTGCTCCCCAGTACAAGGCACATGGACACACTGAAGAGACTCCAGAGAAGAGCCACAAAGATGCTTAAGGGACTGGAGTATCAGGCATATAAGGCAAGGCTGAGAGCGATGGAACTATTTAGCCTGAAGAAGAGAAGGCTTAGGGAATTCTTATCCTGTGCATTAACACTGGCTTCAGCAGTGAGATGAATGGAATAAAGAAGGTGGAAACAGGCTCATCTCTGTGCTGCTTAGTCACAGGAAAAGAGGCAATGGACACAAGCAGAACTACAGGAAATTCCATTCCAACTTCGGAAAAATTTTTTTCACAGTCAAACACTGGCACAGGCTGCCCAAAGAAGTTGTGGAGTCTTCATCCTTGCAAATATTCAAGACGTGACTGAACACGATCCTGAGCAACCTGATTCAGTTGGCACCGTTTCAGTGGGGACCTGGACTAAGACAATCACTAGAGATGTCCTCCAACCTCAGCAACTCTTTGATTCTACGAGCTGTTTCGTGGAGACTGACTGTTCAGCTGAACATTGTGGTTTGTTTTCTACAAATGAAATCTGCTTCATGGTACTTGGAAGAGTTCTCAGTTTCTAAGTGGACATTGGAGGATGTTTTCTCCAGTTTGCAAAGAAATCCACCTTTGTCCCATGTAAACAATTGAAGTGCACTTTCGGAGGGTCAATGAACAGTTGGCCCTATAGTTGATGTCTCTTTTACCATTACTTCCTTGGTCAAAAGGGGCTAGCCCAGAGCATAAGTGAGATACAAAAGAGTGTGATACGTTGCAGAAGACCTCCCCTAGGCACAGCCATTACTGTAATGATACATGCAGCTGCAACTCACCCAGAGAAGCCTCAGCTGCCTGCGTGTGGCTGCTTTTCCCTAGACAGGAAAAGAAAGTGTAGTCCTTCCAGAGCTTGAGCAATGTAAAGAAAGGGTGTTGTGACCCTTCCTTCTTCCATTTCACAGGAACCTGTGAAGTGACAGGTTCTAAACCTAGAGCAACAGGAACCTTTTCCCACTCCTTTCAAAGGTGCAGAAGGGGTGTGCAGAGGATAAGAGGGGGCAATATCTTCATGCTGTTGCTAGGTCATCCACTAGTAGCTATGTATGCAACCTAACAAAGGTGAGCCTTCTCATCAGACATACTGTGACATACATTAACACACAGTGCTTTTTTTTCCCCCATAGGTGCCACTATAAGTGTGATCATTGACATTAATGTCAATATTTCAGTCATTATTTCTGCCCTGATTGCAACTATGTACACGCTTGTGGGTGGGCTTTATTCTGTGGCCTACACTGATGTGGTTCAGCTCTTCTGCATCTTCCTAGGACTGGTAAGTTTGGATTTTTTTTCCCTTCGTTTATGAGGATTTTGCCCTGAGCGTTATGGTGATTACTGAGATCTATAGACCAGCCCTGTATTTGGAACTGTGTCTTCACTGAAAGCGCAGTGAAGAAATATCTCCACTGACAGAGTCCTGATTTTAAGGAGTCTGCATTTACATCAATGTGCAGCCCATTCCTTGACAAGAATGATGACTGAGAGGCCCAGTTCTTTGTTTTTGTTCTCCAACCAATTTGATAGTGTAAGTGCTCTTGTAATTTTCTTTCTGAGTATATATCTAACTCAGAATACTGCTGGAGCTGACTTCTTTCCTACTTGTCCATAGGACTGTGGCACAGGCACTGAAAGGAGGCATGAGACATAGGAATAAGTCAGTAGAGCAGTCCGGAAACACTGGTGTTTGACCTACAGAGTTGATACCCTCCTTCTTTGCTTTTCCTGCACCTGCTCGTGCAGCTTAGTTACCTCCAGCTTTAAATCACCTAAATTTCCCTCCATTGCCCTTGGAGACCACGGTATAGGAAGCCTCACCGGATGTCCTTGCTGTTTGAATATGGTGGTATGAATGTCCTCTCACCAGCTATCAATGGTATCCTAGTGGGTAGCCTTTTCTTTTATTTACTGCTGTTCTTTAAGCCTGACTCTGAGAAACATCAATGCAACAGGGCTCAGATCACAGGGGTGCAATCGAAGAAGCTGCTGTCTTTGTTTACCAGTGGCAGTAATTGATGATCACAGGTGTGCAGAGGTCTGGGACAGGCTGAACTAAATGGGGTGGCTCAAGGTGAAGGAACAGAATGGCACCTTGGGGACCCAGAGCTGTTTCTCTTCTTTCATTGGACTTCTAGTGTAGCTCTAGGGAACTTGCTTCATCTAGAGCTCACATAGGTCATCACTAACCAACCCTGTGTGTGTCCTCACTCTGTGATATCCTGCTGTGAGAGCTGTGGCCATACATGCATATGTGCTAAGCATTCCGTTGTAACTGACTTCATGGAAATGCTGCTAAATAGCCTGAAAAAGCAAATCCAAGTTCCAGCTAGCTCAGAAATTATTCCAGATCTTCTTCTCTCATGCCTTTGTTCTTCACCTGCACAGTGGGGAAAATAGTCTCCTTCCCTAAAAAGCATATTAGTATTTGTGAACTATCCTATTTCTACAGATGGTGTGCATTACAGAAATTCCCAAATTTGTAAATAAATCAAAATACAGAAATGCTTTTCTAATAAGAACAACTCATACACTACTAACAACTCTGATCTCATGACAATAATAAGATCCAGTAGTAAAGGCAGCATGAACCTGACAGTGTGGAAAAGCAAATTAAGTTGTATTATAGTCTTCTAAATGTTTGTATCCATGGCTTTAACATAGTTCTTTTAATTCAAGTTAGGATTTTTATGTTATTTCCCATTTGAAATAAACAGCAATAATGTCATGTAGAAGAAACCACATTCATCCCCTCGAGAGTCATTAGTGGGACTAGGAGCCTCAGTTAGCATCTAAATAGTCATGCTCAAGGTGAGGCTGTTTTAGATGAGTTGGGATACTTTCACAGTAGGTGTCATAGCAGAAGATGTCACAGACTTCCGAGCTTCCCCTCAAGGCTCTGAAGCAGTTTGTATTCCCACTGACACAGAGCATTACTGATCATTCCTCTAATGTCTGTTCCCCTCCTGCTCCTTACCCAAGAGGAGGTGTTTTTTATAATCATCTGTTTCCTACCCTGGCTCCTCAGTTCAACCACAATATCTTCCTCAGGCTTCTTTAATCTATACCCCAACTACTCTACTTATTTCCCTGGTTTTCACCTTGCAATCCCTTGTAGTCTCTGTCCTTCCCTCCTCACTCTCCTGTACCCATGTCTGCAATTCTCAACTCTTTTTCTTTATATTACTTGGCGAGTCTTTTCCTGATCCGTCACTATTTCCCTAATATTTACTGAGTTTTATCACAGTTGTGTTACTAATTCTGCATTCTAAGCTTTTTGGCGTCATGTAGAAGTCCTTTTCTTGTGATTTCCAATCCCATGAGGTCCAGGTCCTTCTACTTACCTGCTACTTCCACCCCCAAGCTTCAAGTCCCAACAGAAAGTCCCAGTTTCTGCTTAACTTCCATAAGTTTAGGTTTTATTTGCCCTCCATTCAAAACAGTGGATTTTCTGCTCCAGTTAGAAAGGACTCAGTGAAGAAATTGGATCTATGTCTGTATAAAGCAAATTAAACAGTGTGAAGGTGAAAAGACGGGATTGTCTGTAGTGCTTAATTGCTACCACAGTTAACAGTTCTGGCACTGTTTTGGCCCACACCGATAAGTACTTTACCAGATAGTTCCCAGGAGCAGTTGAGGCTGTCCTTGGCAGGGAAAGGAGTCTAGATGTATTGATGTAAAAAACATGAAATCTCAGTGAACTGCAAGGCCAGAGAAAGTGTCTTAACTTGATTTATTTACTAATATAGAAGTAATCCTTGAGATCATAAACAGCTAGGTTACTGTCAGGAACTGAAATGGATTACAAAAGCTCAAAATGCATTTCCAATACAGTCCCTATTAAATCCCAGGGTGTGTTTCATGCATGGTGCAGGTAGACCTTTAGAAATCTGCCCTACTGAAAATCTCAGCTGAATATGGGGAAACTACAGCTCTGCAGTAGCTCATCACTTGGACGTGTTTGAGATTTGAAATTCACAAATGAGAATTTAAAAATTCTTTTGACATCCTTGTTCCCCACAAATTTCTCAACATCCATTAATTTTGAGAATGCCTTTAATTTTCCCTCAGAATATCTCGGAGACAGTTGAAATATTTTGGTCATCTTTCCCAGAAAAGCCAAAGCAGATAGTGAGAATGGGATCTTTCTGCCTAAGTGCTTAAACCAGCAAAGTTTAATGTGGAAGTGAGAACAGAATACATAATAAACAGCCTGAATAACAGGCAGTGCAGTAAAACATAACAATATTTCATATATTCTTCACACATTATTGCAATAATTGTGCAACCAAGAAGAGGAAAACATCTGATTTCTCCCCTCCTTGCTCCTGTTACCACATACACTTAAATGCAATCAGCTGAATTGTTGTAATCTGCCTGTTTTGGCTGTCATTGGAGCCTTAAGGATGCCGTGCTTGCAGTGGTCTATTCCGTATAGCACAAAGCCTGGTTTTCATCTCATTAGGAGCTACTGAGGTTTTCCCTCATAGAGGGTGAGTTACATCATTGCAAGATGAGTGGGCAAGTAAATGTACAAAAAGTCTGTCGGTGAAGAAAATTAACCTTCTGGCTAAAGCTGTCTCTGGGAAGCATTTCTCAATTGATATTCTGAGCTACATCAAAACCAGAGAGACTGGAAAGAGTCAAGATGCCAGAGGGAAATTGCCCTCAAGGTAGAATAGTGCTGTAACACTGGGCTACAGGTACTTTGGAGAAAAAGAGATGGAGGTTCACCAATAACAACCCTCTCTCGTCACTCTGTAGTTTTGTGTTGAGTTAAAAACAAATTCCCAAGCCTTCAGATGTGTTTGCGATGTCTCATTCTATACTGGCAAATCCTGATTGTATCGCAGACAAGCTTATATGTAGAGGTTTCTGTATACTGTGGTCCTGTGAAGGGCGTAAAGAATATGTGTAAAGTTTAAGGGAAATAAAATGAAGATGTATAAATGTGTATATCCTTCTTATTCTGCAGTTTACACTGATTAATTCTCTGCTTATACTGACACTCTCCAGAACAGAGATAAGTTATTCACTAGCAAACTCTCTGTATTTTGGAGATGTTCGACTGGCACATAACCTGACTTTTCTGCAAGCCAGCTCAGTAAACTGGCTTTTGATCTGTAGCAAGCAAGAAGAAAAACAGGTCAATGTTAATATTAAAATTTCATGGGGTTAGAATGCCTGCTTTAGACTTAAACAAAATGTTACTTTTTGGTTACAGTGGATCAGCGTACCCTTTGCGATGTCTCATCCTGCCGTGACAGACATAGGGCTCACAGCTGTGCACCCGGTGCACCAAGCACCTTGGCTTGGATCTATCAACTCACTTGACATTTACACATGGCTGGACAATTTCCTTTTACTGGTAAGTCATGGCTGATATGAAGGAATGAATCATTTAAACACTCGCCCTCTGTTACTGTAACAGCTGAAAATAATAGATAATCTGGTAAAGAGTTTCCAGCAAACTGAAAACTCTTACCCTCTTGACTCCTGCTCAATATTTCTGCATATTTGAATGACTTCAGTAAAATATCAATAGAATTTTGTAACACAGCTGTCAAAGGCAGCATTGCCAGGAATGCAATTTAAATATCATCAAGCTGAAAGAGTTGACTTATGCTAAAATTAATTAGAAGTATGCAGGTTATGACTTAACTTATGTCATTCTTGGCAGAGGAATTTATATATTGCATGAGGCAATAAATACGTTACACAAATGATTAAATATGCCTTAGGTATAGGTGATGTAGAAAAAGCTTTTCAAAGATGGATGGGTGGATGAATTCATACGTGCACACAGGCCAGAATGAACTGAGGGGTTTTGTTATTTAATACCATTTATTACACATGGGATTGGTGGTTATTAAGTACTTTCCATTAGCAGATCTAGCAACACATGGTAACATTTTCCATTCTCAGTGACCCCGAGCAACTCTATACTTCTTTTATTATCATGATGTACTTCAGTATTCTTCTGGTTTTTTATTTTTGTAACAATCTCAACCAAAAATCTTCAGAATTTTCTGATAATTGGGCTATTAAAATATGTTGTTTTATCCAGATTAAATTTTTTAGAGATTCACAGAGAGCCAAAGTATGACATTAGCTCAAGTAGCTGCAGTCTGTTTGGTAAGACTGTAGGTTTCATTTCTGTTGATGTTGCAGAATTGTGACACATTTTGTTTTCATCTTGTTTTGTTATAGCTCGAGAAATGTGTACATACTTGGAAAGCTTTGTTAAAGGAACATTATTAAGTCCACAAAGGAAAACAGTCATAAATAGCAAGTCAAAATCACAGTTGTCTGTGAAACATTCATTTGGTCCCTGTGTGTGCACAGGGACATGTATGAAACACCTGTATACACACTATTTGGTCCAAATGCGTCCTGCATCATTTAGTGTGTAGAAATGGACTGTGCACATTTAGAAAGAAATTTGCTTAATTTTGTTTCCATGCTATTTAGTCATAGGTACTTATTTATTTAGTGGAGACTATCAAATCCTGCTCTCAAGACAGAATTGTTAGCACTTGAGTTTTCAATGTTTGATAATACTCTTTTGTACCATATTTTGCAGACATAATTTTAAATCTAATCAGGAGATTCACTGTTATATACCTCCCAAAAAAAAGAAAAGGATTGCCACCATGAAAGAGAATTTTCTTTTACTGCTTTGTCTTTAATTTTTATTGGTATCATATTTGCTTAAAACAGTGGGAGAATAAGTTTTCAGATTCTAGAATTCAATGTATACAGAACGTGTTGCCTTATTTTGATGGCCACACACAAAGAATATAAAATCTTGCTTTCAAATCCTGTCGGAGTGTAATCTAATTTTGATAGGGAGGGTACTGGAGGCCAAATTCTCCAGATGTGAAATATGACATTAGTATTTTATAAAATTTTGTAAGGCTCTATCAAGTATTTATGCAGCTCACAGTACTTCGGGATTACAGAGACTGTATAAGCACAAAGTGTTGTTGCTAATTTTACAAAGGAATAATTTGTCTAAAATAACGGGATTTAAGTGGGCTTACAAGTGTTTAACTTTACTTGTGAGAATGAAATCTACAGATATTGTTGACTGACTGATATTCAATAAATAAATGAAAGAGCAGCAACACAATATTCAATTGATGCTTCTACATGCTCTCTCTATGGTGGTAACAAAAAGCTCAGCCCCCAATGACAGGATGCTGCACATTGTGTTTGCAGACATTAGGAGGAATTCCATGGCAAGCGTATTTCCAGCGAGTTCTTTCCTCATCTTCTGCCACATATGCCCAAGTTCTGTCATTTCTGGCTGCTTTTGGCTGTCTTGTGATGGCTCTTCCTGCAATACTCATTGGTGCAATTGGAGCATCTACAGGTAAATGGTTAAAAATTAATTTTACAATAAATGTTAAATGAATAATGAAATAAATGTGTGAAGATCCTACAAAGCTTATGTTGGATATAATCTAACCAGGTGACATCATTAATCAACTTATCAGTTCTTCAACAGAAGACTACACTGAAAAATAATACTACAGAATATTTCTCCCAGGAGAAATTATTCCTGCACATTCTAGGTATCTATAGATGTAATATTTATATTTGCTTGATTTAGATTCTGGTACTTTTATTTGGTCCTAAGAGTAATTACTGCAAAATAACTGTGTATGTATTGTAATAATAGAATGGTTTCGGTTGGAAGGGACCTTAAAGATAACCTAGTTCAAACCAACCTGCCATGGGCAGGGACACCTTCCACTAAATCAGGTTGCTCAAAGCTCCATCCAGTCTGGACTTACACACTTCCAGGGATGGGGTATCCACAGCTTCCCTGGGCAACCTGTTCCAGTACCTCACCATCCTCAAGGTGAAGAATTTCTTCCTGATATCTAATCTAAATCTACTCTCTTTCAGTTGAAAGCCATTACACCTTGTCCTGTCATTACATGCCCCTGTAAAAAGTCCTTCTCTAGCTTTTATTGGCCCCCCCCTTGCATACTAGAAAGCTACTATGAGGTCTCCCCAGAACCTAGTCTTTTATCAGGAATTTCTTATCTTGACCGAAATATCCTTGGCAAGTCCTTTGTCACAGTGAGAGTGATCCGAATCACAGTGACCATGTAGCTAAATTATTACAAGTGTTCTGTTAGAAATGTTCAACCCATGGCTTTGAGCTCTGAGTCTGTAACCCAAGAAGACAGTTAAACACCTCACAAGCAAACATTGATCTCAGACTTGTTTTGTTGAGGAAAGTAGTATTTATGAGTCATAGAAAGTTTCAACATGAAAATTCCTCCTGGATAACCATAGATTGTGGTCAGACTTAGTTTAGAGATAAAGAAAAATGAGCAGAATTAAATCTACCTAATGGAAATCAGTGAGACAATGCCTCTCAGAAATGCCATTGGTCTGCTCCTAGCAACAGTTTGGTCATTGAATGTGAAGGAAAATGTGACAGTACAAATAGCTCACTACGCATGAAGTCAAGAGATGCTTTAGCTGGTGACTACTAATGTGACTAGTAACATACCGGTGTCCACGTTGCAGCCTGGAACGAGACTGCGTATGGCTTCCCTGACCCCATGACGAAAAAAGAAGCAGATATGATTTTACCAATTGTGCTCCAGTACCTCTGCCCAGTCTATATATCATTCTTTGGCCTTGGCGCTGTATCTGCTGCTGTGATGTCTTCAGCTGACTCTTCAATTTTATCAGCAAGTTCTATGTTTGCTCGGAATATCTATCAGCTTTCCTTTCGGCAAAATGTGAGATTACATTTTCATTTTTACTTTTAGAAGACAGTTTTGGTGAGACCTTAACTAGGTGATGTGTAGTGTGTAAATTCCAAATGAAACACCTCTTTCACATTCCTGCCCATGACTAGAAAAAGTATGGTTGTGACTGACAACAGAGGCGAATAAGCAGGCTCAGGGGAGGCAGCTGACAAGAGTTCTCATGGCACTGCAGTTTATCCAAATAGCTTTTAATTGTTGCTACTTAAATCCTCAAAATGAGACATCTTACTAAATTATTGATGTGTCAGCAAATCATTTGACAGCAGAATGGGCCAATGAGTCAGATGTTTACTTAGGAAGTGGAGAAGAAATTCTGACACCAACAGGTTTTTTTTCTGTTCTTGTATTTAAAAGTTATTTCTAACATTCTGCTGTTGCTTTTCTTCTTTGACACATTATTTAACTTTTCCTGCTGATCAAAGATTAAGGACTTTGGGAATGGCAGCCATAACTTATGAAATTTTCTCTGTCCTTGAGATAGAGATAGAGATAGAGATAGAGATAATTGTTTGTAAATATTGAATGTCACACAAACATTTCCTTTTACAGCATAATATCTTAAATAGGCTATGTTCATAAACATAGGAATCCCTATGTTACCATGGAAAAAACACCACCTAATACTACCCTTTTTTTGCAGGCTTCAGACAGGGAAATCGTGTGGGTCATGAGAATCACTGTTTTTCTCTTTGGAGCGGCAGCAACAGCAATGGCACTGCTGGCTTCGTCGGTGTACGGCCTGTGGTACCTCAGCTCTGACCTTGTTTATATCATCATTTTCCCTCAGCTCCTGTGTGTGTTGTTCATTAAAGGAACAAATACCTATGGTGCCATTGCAGGATATTTATTTGGCCTTGTTCTCAGAATAACCGGAGGAGAACCATACCTCTACCTTCAGCCCTTGATCTACTATCCTGGCTGCTATCCAGATGAAAATAATATTTATACCCAGCGATTCCCATTTAAAACACTTGCTATGCTTACCTCCTTCTTTACTAACATTATAGTCTCCTACTTAGCCAAATACTTATTTGAGAGTGGGACTTTGCCACCAAAGCTGGACTTCCTTGATGCTGTTGTTGCCAGGTACAGTAGAGAACACATGGACAAAGCAACTCTTGTAAAAAGTGACAATATTGTATTAAATGAACTTGCACCTGTGAATCCACGACACAGCCTAACTTTGAGCTCAACTTTCACAAACAAGGAAGCCTTCAATTACGTTGATTCAAGTCCAGAGCTGTCCAACACTGAAGATAATTAAAAAATCTGGTAGCCACAGGAAAAGCAATGTGAAACAGGATATTCTACAAAGAACAGTAAGAGACATTTTATCAGAAGAAAAGCAAGAATTGGGAATAAAATGCCACTGCACAATTCTTTAAGTTGTTTCTTGAAGCAGGAGCATCCCATAGGAGGAACTCTTTTCTGTTATTATCTAACATGTCAGATTAGATCAGAGTGTTTGACAAAATATAAAAAGATCCCATTCTTTCCACCCAGAACTACGTACTGTGTAATTAAAAAAAATATTTACAACTTAAAATATATCTAGCAGAAGAAGTGCAACAGTTATTTAGCTAGGACAGCAACAAATGAAGAAATTATAATACTGTCTCTCTGAAATGTTACCAGTCGATATTTTATCGGCATTAAGTGAAAATATATTTTTACAGCTATAAGAGATTTATTACTACAGAGCTAGTTGCTTGAGCAAAGACAAATAGATAACTTCCCTGGGTTTTTGGTCTGGTCAGTTTTTTCCTCATAAAGATATTCAAAGAATACAAATCTAGTATTTTATTATTTGTATAAGACCGCAAAATGCACAAATAGTAATAAATTCCTTATAGGAGTGCTAAATATATTATATTAGTTTAAAAGCTTAAAATGAAGTCACAAATCAAGATTTATGTTTTACTTAATGCAAGATGACATTAAGCAAAGTATGTTGCTATAGGTGTTCTTTTTTCCCCCATAGTCAGCAGCTTTCACCGATGGAGGATGACACAATTTTTAAAGCAATAATTGGAGTTGAAACATAACTTGTGAAAAATGACAGAACTTCTTAAAGTTGGGAAAAGAAGCCTTATATTGATTTGTCACCAAAATGACCGCTGAGTAAAGCAGTCTGACACCAAGCAACTGCAGCAATGGAACAAATATTAAAAAGTAAGGAGACGCTTGAAAAAACAGATGAGTTTTCCATGGAGAAGATTGCTATTTTTCTCTTTAAAAAGTATCCTCAAAGACATCAAAAAGTCTTTTGGGTTGGACTTGATGGGATTACTTTGGAAAGTGTAGTTTTTCCATGGAAAATCACTTTTTCTCAAAAATTTGATTTCCCATGGGGAAAACAGACTTACTAGACAGTTTTCTATGTCTGTGTCTACCTCCTAAAGCAGCAGCAGCTGGGAGGGGGACTGAAAGGAAAGCCAAACCCACAAGAGCAGTGGAGGCATAGCAGTGTCTTCAACTAAATGCTGGACTCCTTCATTAACATCTCAATGCCTCTGTGGAGCACCAGCAATGGCCAGGAGCAGAGAAGACTTCACTCATAAATGACAATGCTGGCCAGAAAAAGCAAAGCAGGGAGACAAGGCCTCTTCCAACTTTGCCCTGACCAGCAGGGAATGCGCAATGTCTTCTCCATTTGCCCATGGCTGATATGATTGTGTCTGTCCCCATTGGTACGTGCCTTTCACAGTGGGAGATCTAATAGCTATATTCCTGTACGAGTTATGCTCCAACAATCTGTTTTTAGTATCCACACATGACACAAAACGTTCAACTGAAATCCAGATATCCTCCTGTTTCTGGTCACTAGTGAAATTTCTTCTTTAACATTCACGGCATAAGCAGCTATACTGGAGGATAGGAGATGTAAGAATAAATTTTGCTGCTAAAGGAAAAAGCCATCAACTTGTGCATTCAATGTTGACATAAACTTTCACAAGGTTTAAACCTTAGATATGTTTTGGCTCCTTTTGTGGAGTCTTAACTGCATATATGTATTTTATATGTAGAGAAAATTAATTTTAGAGATGTTGATTTGTTTTCTCCACACACTACATTTAAAAATAACACTGCATCTCAGATTATAATATGCATTGTCAACTGTGGTACTACTGTGCTGACAAATACTGAGTGTTTCCTGGGTGGAGGCAATCGAAATCAGCATCTGCACTAAAAACTCAGAGGAGTCAATACAGCAAAGAAATTAAAAATTGAGCAAACGAGCAACTGACGAAATTCAGGGTGCTGAGGATCTCACAAACCGAATGCGAGTGCGAATCCATCCCCCTATGAACCGTGGAAAGGAAAAGAGGAAAGAAATTGCATGGAAGAAGGAGGGACAACAGAACCACTGCTGAATTATTATCCACTCTGGCCCAAATCCACTAACCTGAATCGCTTCTCAGGAGAAAATATCAAGCTATGGTTTTGCCCGCTTACGTAGCCAATGTCTTATACTGCAGTTCCACTTGAATTTAGAGGATCCCATTTTACAATCACCTGTAGGTCTTCCTGAAAATGTTCTCTTACTTCAGTTTTGCTTAGGAACTGTGAGAATTTCATTACGAGAAGCTGCCAGATACCTTGAATACAGCAGCATTTCTGTATTATTTATTTCAAAATTTCCAGTACCGGGAGGAGAAGGAAAGGAGAAGGGGATCCAGCTGGAATCATTTAAGAAATTTTGACTGAAAGATAAAAATACTCTCTTTTCCCTTGTATTCCTTTGTTGCCATAAAAACATAAAATTTTCTAAAATACTCAAAATGTTAAAAAAAGTGAAAAATTAAAAGTTTTTCATCCAAAAACTTTCAAGCCAGATGCTTTCAGCTTTATCAGAGTATTTTATACTGTTTCTCCTATACTTTTGTGAAATCACTGTGATTTCATCCTGTTTAGATGGAACTATGCATTCTCTGGCAGATAATGGTCCCAACAAAGTTTTACAATCCTCTCTGTGAAGACTGGAAAGTTATTGCACTTTTACATGTAGCACACCATAGAAGCTTTATCATGCAAAGGAGAGAAGTGACACTCAATACTGTTCATTGTGTAATCATAACTCCGTTTTTCCACAGGCTGCCGTGGTTGCAGTGGTCGGCTGTGTAGTAGACAGGACATCTCTAAAGTTAAACAAAACAATACCATGGAAGGCCTATTTATGAGTTTTCTTGCCTTACTTCAGCTATCCTACTGTTAAATTTATCCAAAGCTGTTCTGCTTCCATAAGCAAAATGCCAGCAGGACGTGATTCTTCAAATACGCTTTATCATCATCGTCAAATATTCCTTCTCCACTTTTGCAATTGGTGGACAGTAATACTGTGCACTAAATTGGATCTACAGTCAGTGAAGTAAACAGCTCATTTTCAGACACTGAAGTTGTTGTTTCTGAGCCTACGATTTCTAGCTAAAATATTCATATCACAATCATACATTTTACTTTCATATTCTTAACATTTGTGAATAACGCCTATGTGACAGGGGCTTTTTATCTCCTTTGCATGAAATGTGTTCATAAAATCATCATTAATAACATAGCTGAGATGTCAAAAAAGTTATTTCATCTATATTTGTCCATTTGGGATGGTATATGTATTATAAATAAAACATACTTCTGTGAACCTGAGCTGAATGTAAACATTAAGTGGATCAAATACAATACAGTAAAAGATTTAGTCTTCTGTTTTCAAATAGTACAACCGTTTAGGATTTCAAATGTAAGTATTATAGGAAAAGAACTGTTAATTATTTTTCCTTCTGCCCTTCAAGCGAATTTGATCAAGTACCATGTGCAGTTAGACAGTAAGTTATTGTGAGTCTGCTTTTAATCAGGGCAGTATTTGTGGCTGTTGTTAAAAAAAAAAGTATATTTTTGTCTGTGTCAGAAATGCTATATTAAAACTATACTTAATGAAGCAGATAGGAAACATAATATAGATGTATATGTTTTAACTTTATTTATATTGTATTCAATAGCACCCATGCAATTCAGGAAAATACTGTCTGGTTTGGGGTCTGTTTTGTCCATCTATTAAAAATAAAAATGTTTATTTTATTATCACTCAGCATCACCTGAAGTTTTGTGTTAAGGGACACAGCACTGTAGAGGTGAGGTGGCCCTGGCCAAGCAGGAGCTGACCCTCACACAGGGAATCGGAGGGGCCACTTCGTGACTACAGCCCTGCCTCAAAAACCTGGCTCCCGTGTTGGAAACACAGGTCTCATTTCAGTCATCTCCTTGTTGTCCTCACAGCCACAAAGGTGTAAGAGGTCCCTGAGCTCTAGGGCAATCCACATCCAGCAGGAGTCCCTCCTGCAGACCCTTTGCCAGCAACCTTTCTCTTGCTGGTGTAATACTGGGACAGGGTCTGTGATTTGGGCTGCAGTTGGCAAAGAGCGGAAATGTACTATGCGAGCTGGAGTGCATGTGCCTAGAGATTGCAGCTGGGTTCCACTTTTCGTGCGAGCAGACTGGAGAAAGAATTTCATGGTTTATCCCTTTGTAATTGGACATAAAGTCATCCTGAGAATTGTGTTATAAATACAATTATTTAGAAATATTAACTTTAGCTGATTGAAAACTAAATCTGTGTGTTTATTATCCTATTAAGATCTTGATCTAATGTCCACCTGAAGTCAAAGGAAAGACACAAATAGATGACTATCCAAATGTTACTATAATGACACATGCCAAATATACAGTTGATTTATCCCCCAGATGCTTTGCAAAAATATGTGGTCAATGCTGTGCAGTTATGAATGGGGAAACTAAGGCACACTGACTTGTTTTCATTGAGATGCTCACTCACAGAGCAAAGCACAGGCTGGGATTTTCAAACAATGTCACATAGGGTAGATGTTTCCTTCAGGCTGTAAGGCTTTGGTGTCCCTTGCAATTCAGGAGTTTAATCACCACTCACACCTTTGAAAAACTGAAGCATGTTTCAAGACAGGAGCCTTGATATCATGCGACTTGTATCTCAGAGTGAAAGCAAATTCATAACCTTGCAGATTCAAAAAGGCAAGAAAAAGTACAAAGCAAGGATGCACTGACGGTTGCATTGGAGGAATTAATGAACTGTTTTGCCACATGACATCATATAAAATGCCATGTGCAGGCCAGCTGAGACCAAAACCACAGCAAATCCCCACTCAGGAGGCCCGATCTAGAAATCACTGAGAACTTATTTTTTTAAAACAGTAATAGCTTACTTTTTGTAAAGAATATTTTAGGGAAAATATTCCATATTTTTCTGTCAAATTCACAAAAGGAACTGTGGGCATACAAACAAACAATGGAGAAAGAAGTTAAGCTCTTTTATAAAGGCATTTTTTAGAAATATTGAATATTGAACAAATCAGTTTCCAAACAAAAAAAAATGATGACAGATGAATTCCAAGCAATTATGCAAGATGTATGAATGTATGTCCCTGTCTTTACATCATACTTATTTGCCCAGTACAGATTAAAATACTCAAAAATCACTGAAAAGGCCACTAGTACTGAGTAGTTTTCCACTGGAAAAGAGTGAACCTGGGTCCAGTCAAACACCATGAATTCTTCCCAGCTGGGACAGTATCAGACTCGCCCTGGAAAGGTTGGAGAATAATTGCACAAGTCTTGGGAAACACTTCAAAGAGGCCAAAGAAAGCAATGCTAATACGTGAAACAATGCCTAGAATTGTTCTCAGCTCTAGCATGGTTTTGGCTCAAGCCAAGTATCACTCTCCCAAACAGTCGCCCAGGCACAACCTACAGGCCAAATTGCTTCAAGCGCTGTATAGCGTCTTCCCCAACAGGAGACATTCGCAAGGCTGGCAAGGATTGCTAGCATAGCCTCCCACTGAATGGTTTCAGTACCTGGGAACACACCTGAGCATCTTCAGTTTGGTGGTGTGGCCGCAATCTCAAGAGATAAACAAAGGAATTCTCCACTCCTGATCTGGCCTTTTGGGCTTCCTCTTGGGTCAAAGGAGAGAAGCTGACACAGAAAACATGACTAATCTCATTCTAATACACTCTTTACTGAGAGATGGATCATACCATAGAAATGCACATGCAGGTGTTTAAACATTAGTGAGATGTGGCCCACTCCTTTGATCCTTAGGAAGGAGGTTGAAGCCATGAATAAGAGCACACAGAACAGATAGCTGAGAAATTTGTCCTAGGAAAAGGACTTTGAGGTGTTTAGCCTTCAGGAAGTATTCTCAAAAAAAAAGGATAGTTCTCAGGGCAGAGTTAGTACCTGGCTGTCTGGGGCACTGACCTTCTGCAACCAAGACTACAAAAACAGATAAAGGAAAACACCAGTCTATGTTGCAAGGGATGTGTTGTGACTGAGAGAGACACATGCCAGCTCCAAAACTGGTGTTAATAAATAACAGGTGAAAAACAATGTAAATGAGGCTGTAGTCAGGAGTAAGGCTATGCTTTAGAGAATAGGGTAGTGGACAGCAAGGAAAAAAAAGAAAGTACTTCTGTGGATGAAAGAATTGATTGAGTTGGTCATATTTAATTGATTTAGGAAACATTATGAGGTCAGAAGGAAACAATGAAGTTGTTAGTGGACTAATGCAGTAAACCTCAGTAATGAGGTGGAAGAACTAGGGCTACTGAAGCAATATTTGAAAAAAATATTTGGAAAGATAATAGAATAGCTTTTAAGACGGAAAAGGATTTGCTGAGGCTGTATGCTGGGTTATATAGGCCTAAAATTTATCTTGAATGTCGACAAATACATATTTTTAGTGAAGGAAAAACTACTTTGAACTGCGTGATCATGTAAACATTTGATATCTGATAGAGGCTGGGGAAAGAGGCTGTTGTATTGGCAGAAAATATGTAGGTTTAGTATTGTGCATAATAGATTTCTTCCTCAAACGGTCAACACACAGACAAGAAGAGATGTTATTTCAGCTTTGATCTTAGTGCATAAATATAGCATTACAAAATATCTGATGATAGAAAATAACCTTGTGTTGAAAACTGAGACTGATTAGATGATCATCATATACAAAGAGCAGTGGGAGGAGATATTTAAGCTGAAAATACATTCATTCAAAGATAAATTGATATACAATATCATAGAATAGATTTGGAAGGAGAATTAGAGACAAATTCCTTGTCACATGATTAAATTTCTGAAATAATTGGAATATTGTCGACAAAAAGCAGAAGTAATGCTCAAATAGGTAATGTGGATGAAACAGCAATGATGATCAGGTCCTGGGTGTATTGGAGTCCTACACCCCATGTTATTCCTGATCATAATATACATCATTCTAGTAGTCTAAGCACACTTGAAGTAAGTTTAAGTCCTGTGATGTAAAATCGCAGTAGTAAGTAGAATCTTAACCACTTGTTAATTCTTCTAAGTAAGAGTTAGCTGTGGTTGTGATTGAAGCACTTAAATTCATTTACCAATTTGGAAAAGGACAAGGCCGTAATTTCTGCCAAGCTACAAATTAATTTCACTGCAAGAAAAAAGGAATTAAATATATCCTGCCAATTCACTAATGGAATATAATTATTATCTGTGTATTAATAACAGAGACTAGAGTGCTGCAGTGCACTTTGTGTTACTCAGCAGTTCACATCCATCAAAATATTGGACACAATTTTCAGAACAACTTAAAGGGAAAGATACTCTCAAAAATGATGGGTCGCTGGGGATACGCCTTTCAAGGAATAGGGCAGATCCAGTTACCCGATTTCTTGTAATTTCAGTATAATCAGGTAAGAAAGACACAGGTTATCTTTAATCGATGGTGTTTTGACAACAGAGATGTCCACTTTATGTTAGCTATGCCAACAACCACTGCAGACATGACTGCAAAAGGCTTGTCGTCCTTTGAGGTTTGGCAGGAGCATGGCCATGGTGAAAGGACAGAAAAGGTGCAAGCTGCCCACCAGCTTCTCTCTCCCTCGTATAGAGTTTGTTCTGGTCTCTGGTCAAGCATTACACTTGACCAGTCTGTCCTCAGCAGAACTGTGGGTTGTCTGGGTATAAACTTGCATGTAGCCTACACATCAACAGTGAACCATTAATGGGAAAGAACTGTCTTTGTCATATCGTTCCACAGAATCTCAAAAAAACCCAGTGAAGATCTGCTGGGTTCCACTGAGCAGTCTCACAAGATATCCTTTTAACAAATTTTGAAGTTTTGGGGTTTTCTCTCCTATATACCAGTATCTTTGAAACCCAAAGTGTCATAATTTACCTTCCTCCAGAGTGAGGCTTTCCTACTGCAATACAGATCAACAGCTATGGTTGTCATCACATGAAGTGCAAGCCTAGTTGCTCAGCATGTAAGAAGAATATAAATAGAAACAAGAAAGATTTCAAACCCATACCATTTATATTCTTATACATAAAGATGAGGTGACAGAAATATGACAGAGAATAAAACCGAATACCAGAGGTAATATAATTGTTCAAGGCTAGAATACTAGAGAGCTATGTAAACTTCATTATTCTGTGTAACAGTAAAAAAATATTATGTTCCAGCAAAACAATCAACTAATAAGTTCTGCTTCATTCTTGCTTCTGGCGCATTGCAAAAGTAATATTAAAACACATCATAAGTTTTTTTTATTTCAGTTATACGTTCTGCAGGATACTGTTAAAAGTGCACTTTAATTTTACTCTCAGAATCATATATTAATCTCAGATTATTGATAAATTTCAGTAACTAGGTGTAAGACAGCCAGCCTAAACAGGACAAGTTCTATTCCTTAAATTTTAAGGTAGGCTATTAAAATGAATTATTCCATCTGTATAAAGCTACACAGAACACCAGGTTCTGGTTTACGGTAACAGGAAAGAAAAATAACTATGAATCCTAGTTCAAATAGGATTTTTTTTTTTATACTCCAAATATTGACAAGACAATGGCCAATAAAAATGCAAATGTCTGCAGTCATCTTATACAGGCTCCTAACTGTAGCCAAGATCATGAATATACTTCCTGGTACCACACATATGAAACATGCTGGTGAGCAGGAACAGCTGCACACATGGAGGCAGAAACTGAAGAAACACTGATCTCAGGTGACAAGGAAAGATTTGTACTAAATGATTTAAAATCCTAGTCATTCAGAGATGTTAGAGTGGTTACTACAAAAGGCTGATTGGTGTTCCTCTGCTGAATAAAATAGAGTGATATTTGCACAGTGTCTGCTATTTGTTTATGCACTCACTACAGCAGCTATCAATGTACTGAGTTCGTGTTGAGGAGTAAGCACAGTTACCAAATTTTAGGTTTGAAAAACATCTTTATATTTTCCATCAGTCTAAAATTGATTTTCCTACTTCTGGTGACGCATCCTCAAGGATTTCACTTAATCAAAATTGTTCACTACGTAATGGAAATGTTTTTTCAGCAGCATAATATAATCTTTGAATAAGAAAATAAATAAGAATTTATAAATAAGAATCTTTGAATAAATAAATACATAAGAAACTTGTTTCCCTACTAAAGAAAGAAAGATGGAACCTTCATTCCTGAACAGCACCTGTCACGGGATTTCAATGTTAATATTTTAAGAGGACCCCATTTTTAAAAGAGTTGAGCATTAGCTCCTGGTATACTAAATCTGCTTAAGCAACTTCAAAGCAGAAACATAAACTTAAGAAAATCTGGGCTGTACAGACAGTTCAATCCTATGCCCAGTGAACCATCTACAACATACATTTAACTCATCTTGTGTGAATGCTTACATCAAAACTTGAGATACTTGGCACTGTCTTTTTATAACCAATTTTCATTCGCAAGCAGTTTATACTCAGATGCACTACAAGAAAAATCCATGTGCCAGTGGCAAGACAAAACTAAAAATGAGATAACACTTGTAGACCATGTGTTCAAAAAGGAAGTCTTTGTCTGAGGGATTTCTTATGTCATTCCCTTTTACTTAACTTAGTAAAGCACTTACAGTTGCGTCGCTAACCCATTTCCCTCTCAATATGTCATCTCCTGTAGATTTATGTTGCTTTCTAACAGACTAAGGAATACTGAAAGTTTTTTAATGAGACTAGAGAAACTACCAGTAAACAGATTTATTTCACAACATTGTAGTTTAAAAATAAGTACAGAAAAAATGCAGAGGACTCATAGAAATTACAGTATCTGCAGTTAGGAGCAGAAATGTCAGAGAAAATAAGCATTTGGCAAGATGAAACTGAATGGCAAAATCAGCACAATGCTGAGTGTTTCCATTACTCAGTTTAGTAATGAAGGCTAATGGTCTTGTCTCTGCTGTCACCATATGCCAGAGTAGTCCTGAAAACAAATAGTGAGTATGCAATTAAAGAGGTATAAATTGTAAATGAATATTCAAAAATAAAAGTCATATTAGTAATAGATTCTTGTTAGTCACACAATGAGCCATTGTGATAGATGTTATCAATGCAGAACATCTGATTTACCAATGTAAATCAATGTAAATTTTGAAATGCATGGTCTGGCATGGTTTTCAATCATACAGAACGTTCTCAGGTAAAGAACGCCAGTACTAAGTACACACAAAATATGTTGTTCCTTCCTTACTAAACAATATCTATCTGGAGACCTTGAGCAAGGAGGAAATAGTGATAGCCATTATAATAAGTTAACTTTGATTTCTAAATCAAGGCACTTCCAACAAATGAAGATGGGAACAGATAAATTAGGTGTGCTTGTCCTGCACTCCATCTCACCTGTGTAGCAGCCAGAAGTGGCCTGCATATAAATATTTTGTATGGATAAAGACTCAACTTCTAGATAGGTAGTGAAGTCTTTTGGATTGACAGTCAGCAAGGAATCAGGAATCAAGGTATCATTCTTTGCCTGGCCAGAAGTAATTCATCGCATGTCTCTTTGCTTTCTCTTTTTCTCATTTTTCTGTCTTGTTCTGATTTAAGCTCTCTAAGGCAACATCTCTTCCTCTCTTGCCTGCAATGTGCCTAAGGAGGCCTAATTTGTCTACAATACCTACATACTGTTGTAACATTAATAATAAACATTAATAATAAAAATATTTAATACATCCCCAGCCTTATGCTTTGACAGCTATTCCCCCGGTACAATCGTATTAGCAATATTAATTTGAAAGCTGGCTGTTCTTTGGCTCTCATTTGTTCTGAGTAATGTCTGCTGGCTTAACAGAACTTTGTGAATGCAAAGCAGTGTAAACCGCACAACACGAAGTATTTCCTGTAGTATAGCGTTTATAAAACTGTCCTGTTGCTACACAAAGGCATCCCCTGCCAGACAAATGCTGTATTTGGAACAGTGTTTACCACTAAATTAGAAATTGCTAATTGTTTACAATAATATTTTTGTTTAAAGATGCATTTGATTTCACATGAGCTGCCTAACTTTTTTGAATGTTTCTGCATTTGATAGGGAAAGGAGAAACATCTTAAAGGCTTATAAATTCAGTGCTCTGTCTCAATGCCTGAAATTATACCCTCTTTAATGAAATCTGAATCCTGCGGGATTAGCGGGCAATCAACTTTGTAGCTGTTCATTTGTCCAGCCTGTTTTTAAGGTCTGTGTTATTGCTTTCAGAATTTATCTGTAGAATCATCACCTAAGACTTAGGGATTTATTGTGTACACCTGATCTGGTAGATGTTTGAGTTCTAGTGCTGGCCCTTTCAGAACAAAGAACTGTTTTTCTTTCAAATACTGAAATGTCTCTTTGAAGCCAATTATTAAAGAAACCCTGGAGTAAAAGTACATGTCATAGACAGCCTGTCAAACCTATATTGCCAATATCATATATTAATACTAATGCTGTGTTAGAAAACAACAATTATTTGTATTTCATAGTGCATAACATTAATGTTAATTGGATTTTTCGTTTGTCTGTAAGCAATTTTCTGAAGGGATTTAAGTTGTAAGTGCATTAAACCAGGATTATATTTATACTTGTCTCGTGTTCTTGGCCAAGTCCTTTGACAAAATAAATCCCAGCTAAATACAACAGAATTTTTCACATGGTTCCCAGATTAGTTATCCAGATGGCTAAGATTTAATATCTTCTCTTTGTAGACCTTGGCTTGAGTTTTGCAGATGGTTCACAATATAACATCTAGAACACTGAAGCAGCTCTAAAAGTAGTTCAGCAAGAGTGGTAAATTGTATACATATATGTAAGTACATATAAAGAAAAAAACTTAGAACAATTAGAGCTTATATATATATATTAAGTCATTTTAAAAGACTAGAAACATTAAATCTTTGAAATATATTGACTTATGATAACAAAACAAAACTATTTCCTTTATAGCTTTCTCATGCCATAGTTCTGTGTCTTGTAGATTTTTTAAATTATTTAAAGAAATAAATAAAAGTCAATGAAATGTCAGAGGGACCTTCACAACAACTATCAGGAACTCCAGAGTAAATATACTGTGTGCAAATATTCAGACAGTTCTAACACTTTATTTAATTGCTGCAATATTCTCTTCCTCAAAAATTATATGGATGACACACAGATGTTCTTCTTGGAGCAAAAAATCTCAGAGCAAGAGCAAGAGCTTAGAGCAAAAGCTCTCAGAAAGGGATTATTTGTCTTCATTCTCCAAGGCCCAGCTGAAGAAGAAATACTTTACAAGTCGATCATTTTATATGGACATCAACATGAAATCAAGAGGGAGAGTAAAGTGTAAATCACTACCATAAATTCTGGTCTTGTTGCAGCCAAAATCTCTGATGTAAGGTCATTTCAGAGGGAAATTATAAACTTGAGATGCTGAAGGTCTTACTTTCAATAAATAAAATTCCCAGATACATATTGGTCCCTTTCTCCTATTGCTTGAAATGATTGGCATATTACATTACTACCATCAGCATTCCATGAAGGGATTTGAGGAGAGTTCGTTTACTTTATGTGGTGCTTTTTTCTAACCCTACTATTAACCAGCTCTGCTAAATCTTAAGTTTTCAGGCAGGTCTAAATTAAGCTTGATTTTTGCAAAACAATTCCAAAATAATTCTGAGTAAACCAGTGGTACTTCAAATAGATCCAAAGGAAATTAAAGCAATTTTTGCTTTAAATGGAGATGGGAATGTCTATTTACATAAAACGTTGAGGAAAGGTAAATCTATGTTACTGCTCTGGAGGTGCCCTTCAGTGAATGAGTAAAGAGGATGGAGGATATGGAGGATTCCTTTCAGGGTTGAGGCCTGGCACAACAGAAGTTTCATATCACTCTATACCTTTACAGGTCCTAGATTATAAAAGTACTGTAATGTCAGTATTTATGTAGGACAAGGAAACAGATATAAGATCACATGACATTCATATAACTAAGCAGTAACGAATCATGAAAGAAAAAAACAGAGTTGCCGCAGACACTTGAGCTTTCACAGGCTGCAGATGACAATACACGTTAAAATTCTTTTTCTTATTTTATCAAAAGAAAAATCATTTAATGCTGCTAGAATTTTGCCATTTGCCAGGCTGGCTGATCCGAGACACTCTAAGCTATGACAATTTCTCAGTAGACACCACAAATAGCTTGTTAGCTCAAGTTGGAAGAGTATTTAACATCTAATTTTTTTTAAGGCACTAACAAGATCCTGAGAGCTGCTAGCACAATGCCCAGATATCAGTACATGGAATAAATACAGTAACTTGTAGGTCCATCCTTTTTTTGCCTTTAGATAACTCACAGAGACATTCATCATAAATTTGAGTGAAAGCTTCTGAAAGATTTACTAGTATTAGAGAGGCAGTAATATGAACAGTCGAGCTCTGTTTCAAAAGACCTTCTTGTCATGCAAAATGGTACACGATTTCATCAGCTCACCATAGGCATATCTGCAAAGGTGAGCCGTTAGAAAACTTGATGAAGATGATACTCTGAAACACATCTACAGAACTGCAAAATGTGGTATTGAGAATGTGTGGTAGCAGGAATTCAGTTCTAAGATGCGTGTTGTCATGTTGCATAAAAGAAGTTATCATTTATGGCCTTTGTTTTCTGCAAAGGTAAATACTTTAGCTTACATTTCGCCATCAACAGATGTTATTAGAGGTACCTTCCTGCAGGCCAGTCAGAGCAAAGGCAAGCTGCCTAAAACTTTGAGTTTGCCATTTTAATGCTAGCAAAATGCTTTGTTCACATTGGGGAAAAGTTACATTCTCACAACCTTTGTTGTGAGGTCCCTGTACTGGCATCTCTTGGTGTTCCACAAGCCTGGAGATATTGCTCACTTTAAACAGTTGTTCTGTTCCAAGTCTGTGTTTGGATGCTTTCAAATCTTTTAATATAAAAAGTCCTGGACATATACTGTACTATTAAAAATATGAAGATGGATAGGCTTATTTTTTAAGTTAGCTTTCTGTCTGTGTTTCTTAGGAAAATGTAAATTATCCAGCTGAAAATACCATCTGATATAGGAGACTGCACTGTTCAATCATCAAAATGCAGTACATGGTACAGATACATTTGGCATTTATATGTCTTGTGCACTATTTTAAAATGATGGCAGAATTGTGTCCGGAACTTCTATTGCAGCCAAGAGCTATTATTTTTTTTTTTTTTGCTATAAGTTTCATGTCAAAGACTTGTAATGCAGACATTTTCAAAGGTGGTTTCTGATTTTGGTTATTTTATTCCCATGGGTCCAATTTTCTAAGCTACTCTCCATCCCTCCTTAAAACTGCTATTCAGGGGTTTTCTGAACATGCAAACATTGGACTTGTCATGCCCTTGGTTTGCAAGCAAATTTCACAAGCCGACAACTAAAAGAGCAGTTTTGTTAAAGTTAATAAACTGGTATGCACTAGAAGTGTTTCTATTGCTAAAAGAAAAAGATTATTTTCCAAAGCTGGTTTATTAACTAACATTAACCATCCATAGATATTTATGTTATAAATGCAAGCTATGAATACTGCGCTAATAGCTGAATGAGGACATTGCAACAATTTTGCAGTTACAGACTTTAAATACAGAATGGCAAACAGACAAGTGTCTCCCTAAGGGGCTTTTAAGAAGCAGAAATCTTAATGAACTCATCACTTATAAAACCTGAATACTTGCCTGGAGACAGACAATGTGAATGGTAGAGGAATCTCACGGTTATGTTTCTCTTCTAGCTTAGCATCCAGCTAAGCCCATCCGATGTTTGCTGTCACACAATGCAACATGCACCAAAGTGAGACAGAAAGAGATTATATTAACCAAAAGTGACATTTTCTTTTCTAGTCATTCCTGTAAAAGATGAGAATGCAAACTCTTTACACAAAGTAGGTTTTCTGCTTCTTTTGCAGCTGTTTATCCTATTCAGTCTTTAACAACAAATATAGCTTTTAAAAATCTCGTGTGCTTGTACAGGATCTAAACAAGTGGCGTTTGATTTGTAAAATTTAATCAGATCAGATCAGAAATACAACATCCGCTAAACCACTGACTTTTATCACCTATCAAACCTATCAAATGCACAATGTTATTATTTTGGAGCTTGATTCTTCATGTGGAAGAACGCTTATCAAACATGGATTTCTTTTTTTCTTATTGGCTTCTAGGAAGTATTTATAAACCCTTAACAGTCAAACTAAAAATGTACATGTGTGTGTCTCTGTTAAATAACTCACTAGATAGATGTCTGTGGCAAAACCTGTTTTAATCTGGAGTATTTCAGGTGTCCTTAATTTCTCCTTAAAAATCCGGTTATCCTCACAAATGGGATATGTTTTAAAGCTTGTTCTGTGAGTAACCTGCTAAATTCTTTCAAAGACATGGAGAGAAGTTCCTCCAAGGGCCGGCTTATGTTTTTTCCTAGTGACTGAACTTAGGAAAGGGAAGACTGTCTCCTGCAGAAAACAGGGTTTAGGGCTTCAGTACCAAATCCCACCTGCGTGTAGCCTTAGGCCAAGGCAAGAAAGGAGATTTGCCCTTGCCCAATCTGCTGTGCGTTAAGGAAAGAAATGTGAATGCACAGAACATGTCTTCGACAATAACTCTTCTGTTTGGCGGCATGGTAAAATTGCATCCTGACTGTACTCCTGGTTCTTTTTCTTCTTCAGCATCACTTATCTGTGGATAACACAGCAGTGCCAGGACAGACCCAAAACTCTAGATTCAGAGACCAGAAACCTCTTTCTTTTATTTTCGTGCTAAATATTCTCCTGCTGTCTACTGGCCTCTTATCACGGTCAAGCCCCAGTTAGGCATTTCATCACTGCTCAGTCTTGCTGCGTGGTAAATACTCTCCTCAGTGGCTGAAATCAACCAAAACCACAGGTGTCTCATCTCCTTGCTGAATCACTGTAGAGTCAAGCTTCCCACAGGCACTTCAGGCACTTAGGAACAAGTAGATTATCACTGGCTTCCCAGCTTCATGATAGGTGATACAAGAGCATTGTAGAGATGGCTAGGCTATAGTTCATAGGTATGGTCGTGTTCTTCAGAGAGATAAAACATTCTGTGGTATTCATAGTATTGCTGTAGTTTGTACTGTATAATTTCAAACTAGGCTCTGTATACAAAGAGAAACCAAATCAGATCACTAAAAAAAAAAAAGAAAAAATATATGGAAATGGGCAGCATACCAAATGGGCATGTGAACAACACTGTAGGCACAAACATGCATTTCAGAGAGAAAAAATATCAAGAGAACAAAAGTGTTGTTTTACATTAATGCTGCAGTCTCTGTTTTGCCAGGTTGGTTTTTTTTGTGACTTCTTGGGTTTCCAGAAATAATGCACATAGACACATTTAGTATTCTTTTTTAAACCAGCCTTTCTTACCCTCTTAGATTTCAAACTCCTTTTCTGACCATTTCAATCATGTGGTTCAGCTGGAAACCTCAGCCAATGAATGACTAACTATTGAGGGGCCTCTTTTTTAGGAGCCTAGTTTTCATAAACTAGGCTAAAGTCCAGCATGAGACTTAGAAGCAGTCTTTCTGCCAGAGTTAATGACGTGGAAGAGTTCACCATGGCTTTGTGCTACTTGTCCCTATAGCTCTTCAGTCATTGCAGGGCTAAAGGCTGCACTCTAGTAATAGGGCAAATCAGCTGCATCTTGTCTCCCTTCATCCTACTTAGAGCTAAATGGAATAAACTAACACAGGAGGAGTAAATGAGCCATGGCAAAACTGATCTTAACCTCCACCCCTCTGATCTGGCAGGCAGGCACTAGGGCAGGAAACAAGATAATTCCTTTCAGCTTCAGTGGGTTCTGTAATACAATTTGACAAATCGAATAGATAGCTCTCATTAACATAACTAAATGAATTATTGTAAATGGGAGAGGTGGACATTGATCTGTCTTCATGTATGCATTCTGCTTTGGAGGAGGGGAGATTTGCTTTAAATTCAAGCTGCTGCCTGAGTTAGGAAGTCACTGTAATGAATCTCTTCTACAGTTCCGATATCCCCAAACCACCCATTTAAGAGCAATATCAATAACGATAAAAGGGAAATACAGAAGAGCACTGTGGATACAGAGCTACCAATGTTCCCACTTGGACTATTCAAGTGAATATTCAGGGATAGATTTTAATAAATATGAATGCCTGCTTTGCTTTTCTCGTGGTGGAATAGGACTAACAATGGTATGCATATGCTGCCTGTTTTGTTGAATGTTGTGATCCCAATGAAAGACAAGGATACAAGGACTATCATTTTGTAATAACAGCATTTCCTACGTAAACAGCTTAAGTAATATATTTCGAAGCCCAGATGGTGCAAATACAGAGATAGCTTCCTCAATATGATCATCCAAGTCTAGGTGTCTAAAATCAGGCAAATAAATTCAGAGCCTAAAGAAACATCAGTGTTTATGCCATGTTATCAGGGCTGAAAAACTCCAACATCCAAGTGTCAAACTTGGATATTTGATATGAAAAATTACTTTCTTATTTCTTGGTATTCTTGCAAGTTACATCTGAGAAAGCCAGAGAGCAGTGCAGGTTCTCCATCTCTTCTCTTGTCTGTAGCCAGAGCCACAAATCCCACCGTACAGAAGCCAGGCATATCTGTGCTGACTGAAACATAGCATGGAAGGCATTCCAGTAACGGAAAAATTAAGCAAAACAATATAGACAGAATAAAGACTGATATAGCATGTGGTAGAGGAAGCTTTCTGGGAACCATATAGTGTGGTAGACTTCTGAGAAAGGAGATTAAGCAATTCTTGGCTTCGTATATCTATCACTTTCAAGATAGGACTGACAGCGTATCTTGCTGAGCCATTATGCTGAACACATGAGATTCTCTCAAGCATTGCAGCTAGGATTCTTCAGCTTTCTGCATCCTGTACACTGGTGATTTATTCTCTTTTCTCTCCATCCAATAAAACACTTTGCCTGTTTAGCTGTGTAAAAATATTTGGTGAGTTTTTTATTGTAACCGAAATAGAGAGTTTAAGTTATATTTTTGTGTTTCTTTTCATTTAGTTAATTTGGTTGACAGTGAGTACCCGATTTGAAATACTTCTGGCAATTTTTATAGTATTTATTCAAGGGGTCTTTTTAAATCATTCTTCTAACATCAAAATGGAAGAGTATTAGTGCAGATTTAAAGTATGTCATGTAGAAACAAAATCCATGCCTCACAAGTATTAGGGAAAAACTGTAACTGAGACTACATAATTAGCTCAGATTTCTTTTACTAAAGGGGTTTTAGTTGAAAGTGTTTCATGCGTCAGCTCTCTGTTATAACAAAGTCCTATATACTAGAACAGAAACCCACTCTTTCACCAGTTTTGGAAGTTCTGGGACATAAGGGTACACATAAAACTCTTCCACAATTTTTTGCCAAATTGCCTTTAAAGACAGAAGTCATGGTTGCAGACATAGGAGGCATCATAGCTGTCATGAAAGCAACACCTCTCTGTGCAAAAAGCCCCCTGCTACTACAGACAGGCAGGTTTCGGGTACTTTCAGTAAGAAGTTATACAAGAAGTGTAAGCAACAGAAAAATGTCTGAGGAGAAAGCATTATTTTCCCTCTCTCTTCTTCTGTTTTTATGTAGAAGGATATTACGGTGACCATTGAAATAAAGAAATTCTCAATATTAGAGCGGGAGAGAAATCCCAGCTTCTCAAATTGAGTCTATGAAATGAACCTTAGGATAGTCTCACTTCATTCTTTTTCACGTATCTAATGCATGGATAACAGTTCTGTTACCTAGGCAAAGGTACACATCTCTCTCCCAATTTTGAGAAAAATGTGACTGTTACCCTTGCAATCCCAGCTACCTTTTGCAGAATGAGTTATTGACATCTGTTTGCTGATGCAATATACCATGTTATAATACAGCAGGGACCTTGGATTACTTCTGACTTAATCTCTGCTTTATGTTCTGTAAAGATGCCTGTGCCCTCAACAGCCAGTGCTAACAGATCTTCCTAAAATATTGCTGGGCAAATTGCATGGACTCTCGAATTTAATTAACTGGTCAAGTCAGCGTATCTCAAATTAGTTTCTAAAATGGACCTGGGGCAAACACTGAAATAGATGAATGACAGTGTTGCTTACAGTAGTAAGTCATCTGTGTGTTCAGCTCAAATGATTCCTGCTCAGGCTGATGGTAAGGTAAAAGTTCACTATTCCTAGGAAAGGTAGTGAAGGGAAAATAAGAAAAAAGAAACATGAATGTATCCTCCATTTCAGAAAGTCCCTGGACCACTAATCACAGTGTAGACAGGCTACGGCAGGGGAAGGAACACTATGCAATGCCTCTTTCTTATCAGTGTGCATCAGTTCAGTGCTCATCACCGTCAGAGTTAGATCTGCCTTTAAGTATTTTGTGTATTTGTGTGTATGTACACACATATACATGTATGTATCTGTATATATTTTAGTCGGGAAGAAAAGAACATAATTTATCTAACTTGGATTAAGAAACACTGTTGGAAAAAAAAAAGAGTGTGCAATGCAAAATCCAGAGGGCTTAGAACAAGCCATGAAGAACAAACTTTCCTTCTTCTTAGAAAGGACAGATAAGCCGAGAGAACAGTCCTCACGCTTAAACTAGAGGAGGTTAAAAAGGCAGTTATTATCTCCTCTCATAAATCAAACCCCCAAAACTCAGACAGGCTCCAATCTCTTGCTCTACTTGGTTTCCTTGCGTTTTCTGCTTCTTTGGGCAACATGATAAGTTAACATTTCCAAATACACCATCTTTCATTTTTAATTAAATTGAAATATATATTGTATGCCATTTTTTTATATTTAACCCCACAATTTTTAGATAACTTGGGAGAGCAGGTATGCAGGTATGGTGTTTGCAAACTAATAAGCAGACAGACATGCATGAGCCCTTCTGTTTCTGCCTCTCATTTTTTCTTGCATCCTGAGCAATAAAGCATGGTGTGGAAGTAGCACACGGTAAACTTTCAATTCAAGTAAGGCTACAAAGTCTGGTGCCTCTCCCTTCTTGACGGTCTTGTCTGAGGGTTTGTTTAAAAGTTTATTTTTCCTAAAACTTTAATAAATCATGATATCTTCTCTCCATACGGGGTAATATCATCCAGTGTTTTTTCTTCTCTTTTCTGAATTTGTAAATTAAGCCTCTAAAGAAAGGATATGGCCAGTTCTTGATGATAGGTCAATCTTAAGTATCTCGGCCTCCTAGTTTTGTTACTCCGTTACATCCTTCAGCTAGTCTCTACTCGCACGGTATCAATCCCTTCCTTATTTTTGCCAGACATGATAATTTCAATCATTCTTTTACATACGGACTTTGCACTTCAAAGATTGCATTTATTCAAAGAAAAATGACCTTTGCAAAGCCGAGTCTATTTCGTCCTTCTTTTCTTAGCAATTTCCATGCACCGCGAATTACCTATTTCAGATTATGTGTATTTGAGATGTCCCTCAATCTTGAGGTCTGAGTTTTATAGGACTATAGTAATAATTAAGTTTTGACGTGAAGGGTCTACTCTGGATGGCCTAAGATGCTCCTGTTTGCCCTCTACTATGGAGTCACTAGAGTGAAATCTTCCCAGACTATGTGATACATCATCCAATATTGCTGTTCACTCTGGAAACAGAAATAAAACTCTTCCATCATGGTGTCCTTTTGGTGAACTGCCATTTTAGGCACAGAAGACAAGAACTTTGGGTATCTTTATGTCCCAAAAGAATGCTCAGCAGGCCCTGAGCAAGACCACAGAAAGAGGAATTCCCAGCAGTACTTCTAAAACTTAAGTGATAACAGTTTGCTAGATTTGTCTTTGACTAATCCAACAGGATACAAACAGTAAAGAAATCTTTCACATTCCCAAGTGCTTGAAGATCAAGTAAGCAGCAAGATTTTTCTTAATTGGTGATTGTGTGTGAGTAAAAAAGGTTAGGTGCTGTCTGCTTTGACCTTTTGTTAATACAAGAGTATGAAAGTGGTAAAACAGATAAACCAGATCTGCAAGAATTTAAATACCTCTCTGATCTTTGGAGACAGGAGATCACTTGCTGACACTTTTTTTTGATGTTTTGTGGCAGTGAATCTCTTGACTTCCTTGTGCTACTAAGTCAAACAAAGTTCTGGTATTATCCTACATGGTCTGGATTTTTTTTCCCTGACAGTAAAAATATTAATTCAGGAGTAAATTACATGAGAGACAGTAGTTTTGATGACTTACTTACTTGGAATAAAAATGCAAAAGCTAGCACCTAAAATTTTATGGTCTCTCAATGCCAAGGTCAAACTGAAAGAGCCAAAAAACAGCACTAGCTTTATTAGCAATCTTTATTACTCTAAGCACTCAAAATTGATAGAGGAGAGAAACAATATCGGTTTGAGGTTCCCTTGGGATGAAAGTGTGCATGTGTATTTTCAATAAAAATCCAGCACTAAGCTCACTGCTGTGATTAGGGAGACAGCATCTGGATAGCATTATTCCAGTGTTTTCATCATTTGTACTCATTTTATTCCTTATGTAGATAGTATCCAAAATAAAATGTTGTTTCTTTCATTTGTCCTTTTTGTGTGTGTTTTACTATGTAAAACTAATAGCTTAATAAGCCATTAAAGCATATAATTCTCATTAATTAAGCATCTTGTCCTGTTGCTTGTGCCTCACCTGATGGGCTTGGGAATGTTTCCAGTACCCGTGCTCTGCTGTCCATGCCCTTATCAACTCCAGAATATCTACAAGAGCAAGATTAAGGCCACAGTCTTCTTCCCCTCCATTATACAGTTTCCACAGAGAGAACCAAATCGCTCAGAATAGGCAGGTGCCATGACGTACTCCTGCCAAAGTCCTATTCCAGACAGCCCATATATTGAGATGTACTTCGGTGCATAGGCACTCCTTCACTGTGGTGAGAAAAATGATGTGCTCACTGGTTTTAACCCAGGCAGCACATCCTCAAAACAATGTAGCCTTTAACGGCTGGAGGGTTTGGTTTCTGTAAGAACCTGTAGCTCTTTTACACCTTCCCAAAGCTTTTAGAGACACAGCTGGTTCTCTGCCAAGTCTTCCATCTTCTTTGACTCATTTCTTCTTACTGAACTGAAAGTGCCAACTATCTCCAGTAATTTTTAATTTCTTAAGTCTTAGCAAAGCCCTTCTCAGCAAACTATATGATAAAGGAACCTTGCACTTGTTTGGTTTGTCCTCCTGCCAGCATCCATAGTTCCTTGACCACCACAGCCATGAGTTTCACTCCATACCAACACCACTCCGTAGCTTTCCAACTAGTCAAGCAGTGTGGTGAGGAGTGAAACACTTCCATATTGCTGTCCAAAGTAGTGGCATACTGCTTCCCAACAATTGGAATTCAAAGTTGCCAATACAAAACCAGTTTCTACACACACACACACACACACCCCCCAAATAAAAGAAGCCTAATACATTCTGCTGCATGTTCACTACTTGGTACATTACACATATAAAATCTCATACATCTGTTGGGGCAAATATCCTTCTAAATATCTGGAAATAATACTTGCCCACTTGTAAGTATTTTCCTGGAAATTCACATGTGTGGCTTGGGCCTACTGATATTGCTGCTCCGGTTATGTTAGACTCATCAAGCCTGACAGGGACAGAATTTTACCGTAGTACAGGACCTGTCAATAGAAACTGACTCTCTATGAGCTGTCGTGCATAGGTTTTGCAACTAAATAGGCTAAAGGTTGTTTTAGAAGTAGGTAGGCCTCTTCAAAGGACACAAGTCTGTTGTCTATATTACCTCTGCCACAGAAGAGAAGACACCTGAGAGGAAGAAAATGGTCAGAGATTTGGGTGTCTGTGGTACAGAGCCCCAGAAACGCTCTGTATGCATGAAGAGAGCAGCTTAGAAAAGCTGTCATTTTCCATTGATAAAGGGAAACAGTTAAGGAGGAAAGTCTGAAAATTTTTAATGTGAGACCAGTGTAACTTCTGTACTGTTATGATCTAAATGCTGCCCTGGGAGTCTTAGGGTGATTGTGAGATCATGTGGAAGCAGAAGCATTGCCAGCAGAGAGGAGCATCCCAATAATTCACCCTAGACAAACAGAAAAATGATGGATGCTGCACTGACCACAACATTTGCAAACAACAGTAGTAACATTATGGCAGGCACATGTTTTGCCTCAGCTCCCAAGGAGGAAGACAATTAGCTCTGAGGAAGGCAAGGCATCCCTTGATGCAACTCTGTTGGGTGAGACATCTGAGAAAAATGAGATAAAGAAGTGTTGCTCTTCTTTTACTTGTGTTTCTACGGCTGGATTTATTTTGTCAGGTAGTAACAAGTTAAGAAAGTCTTGAAACTTTTTAATGTCTGTCTCAAATAAGCAAATAGAATTATACGCTTGGGCAAATGTTTTCCATTCATCTCGCTTCCAAACTCTTGGCATCACTCCCAAGAGGAAGTCTAGACGCAGGTCTGGCAATAACTCTTCAAATGTACTCTATCGTTGGGAACATGATGTCATCTGTATGCATTCAGATCTCTAACAAAGCCTCACTAAAACTTGTCGCTTTGAATAACCCTATTTTGAACTGTGAGATGATATGTAGATATATTTCAGATAGATGAAACAAATGGGTATGGTAACAGAAACAATCTAGATACACCTCCAGAGTCCCCTGCTCAAGCTAATGTAACCTGTTGCTGGTGTAAGGTGACTTTCAGCAGTTGTGCTAAATTAAATCTCTCTCTGTTACACCCACAGCTAAAGCAAGGGCTGTTACCCAAGAAGCAAGACTGTGGTTAGGCAGGGGACAAGGACCCGTGGAAGAAACAGTGAGATGGAGCAACTCAGAGGGTTGGGTGGAACAGTAGACCTTGCATACATCCAGCAAGAAAAAGAATGTTTCATGAAATCTCCAAGTGTCTCTCTGCAATATTGAGAGATAAGATGTAGGCATATCAATCAGGTCTCTTGAGTCTCTTCAAATCCAGTTGAGGGAGAAGCTGTTCTGATAAGGTGATAGTTAACTTGAACTCATAAAAGCTCATTTCCCTCAGGCTGGATCTCTGAATGTTTCACATAAAATTATTCTCTCTCTGATTCATTTTATTGGGCACAATACATTACTCATTACATAGATGGGATAACCTCCTCAGGCTCATCAGCTCAGAGAAAACCCCCTGGAAAGTTAGAATAAAAAATCAGTCTTTACAAGGAGAATATTTTGGTACAAGTGAATATTTAAAGTGTAACAAACATATTTCAAAAAATAGAAAGGTTCTACTGTAATCAACCAGTCAGCGGTAATATTTGTACTGGAACAAATGCATCATATTAGTTTAATAGACTATGGCTACTAACACTCTGACATGTGGTATCTGCAGTTCATCACACTAAATTCATTTACAGACCAAATAGGCAACACCATTGCCACGGACACACATGGCTGACTGAGGGGAATAGGGAACTGAGAGGGTCAAACAAGTGCTCTAAGCAGATACTGTTCTTAAACACGTAAGGCACAGCAAGAGCCAAAGTAATTTTGATTTTTTACTCCTTGGACGGATTTGCTTTTCTAGGTCCACTCTTAAATATGCATGAGAGAATGATAAAAAGGAAAAGGGCTTAGTTTATAAAGAGCACCTGTTAGTAATTCTTTTCCAGACTCCTCAATGTAATGAGGTGCCAACTACCAAGCTTTCAATTCATTTTATCTTGTTACCACCTAATCTTAAACCCCTGAAGCATTAAGTAGCCTGCTTGTACCATTCACTTCAAAACAAGGAGGCATTTCACAATTCCTCTTAGCATGCCTGCTTTTCAGAATAGTAGGATTAACTTCATTGTCAGTGTTCAAAAGTCAAATGCTTTTCCAAAAGCCTGTCCTATGAACTTCCTTTACTGAGATGAGGTTTACGGGTACTCTGTAGCTTTGCCAGATTGAGCAGAAGATATTAGATATACTGATTTAATAGTATCTGACCAGCCAATACAATAATGCTATTTACCATGCTGGAATATAAAGCTCCCCAATTACTTCAGAATACACAGTCACAACTCCCAAGGAAAAAATGCATAAAAATATTTTACCTTTAGCTTTTGCAGTCTGTTTTCTATTTGTTTTAAACAAAGATTTATAACCTTTTTCACGGACTAGCATGTACACCGTGCCTTTGTAACAAGTAGTCTAATCCAACACAGTATCAACATATGACATCATAATAATGTGGAGAATCAAATATTCCTCAAGACTTTTGTGGTAAAATTCAGGTTGCTATGCAGTCATAATGGTGCAATTGTTTCATCAACAAATACGTATCACCCAAATAGTCATAAGGCTATTCTTCTTCCTTAGTATTAAACATATCTGAGAGATGCAGCTGGGAGGGTTTCATGAAAGTAAAGATGTCTCAGATGAGTTGCATTCATCTTACAGAGGTGTTGTTCAGATTCAGTGATTCACCCCATTTCCTACCAGCAATTTTTCTGTCATGTAAGCTTATCTGCAAGTCAAACATCAAAAATAAAACTAATCCTTAATCCTTCATTCAAATATTTGTAGACAATGATATTATTTATCCAGGTCCCAGAATTATTGTCCAAGCTATCAATATTTAACTCTTTGGGTTTCCCTCAAGTTCGGTACTTTTTGTATCCACATAGAAACTTCATTCTCTTTAAAATACTACACTTCATTTGATTCAAAGTGGCATTGCTGATGGTAAGGTTATCAATAGTTACAGAATTAATGAGTTTCTCCATATTTTGATTGTAAAACATAGGTTTATAACCTGTCATGTTCTCACTTGTCATAAAATGGTGAGGCTTCATCAATTCACACCTGGCAAGGATTGGCATGGTTTTCCTATTTTCCTGCTAAAAGTAATGTGGCAACTGGTACATATTCTAGCTTGGAAAAGTACAGTTCAGTTGTGTTTTCTGTGTCTAGTATCATTAAAGTGAGTGTATCTGATCAGATGTAAAAATTAAATTATTAAAGTTTATTTCTTACCGATAAACAAAAAATCAGTTATGTAGTTTCATATATAGTTATGTATATATGCATACACAGATATGTATGCACACACATACATACGTAGTGATTTGAGTCCTGCAATTTTCTTCTCTGTGAATAATTCACTCAACACCGATCAGCAAGTTTTTGTGCTCCGTAACAACTTCTGTCATTAAGATTTAGGGTGCATGGGGCACTAGTAACGGAATTATGAAATCTATTTCTAAAAGAATGATTGATTCAATTCATCACCAGCTTTCAGTGCAAAATGAAAATTTTCCGAACCCTTGGAAAAGAAAAGTCATGAGGCAAATCCAAGTGATAATAAATCTCCTGTATAAACATTAACAAAATGGAGTCAAGATGCAAAATGCACTCTGTACTTCTATGTCGAATACTCTATAAATATATTTTTTCTTTTTAACTAAATAACAATTCAATGAGTTAAAATAATTCACTGTAGCTCAAAATGCTTAAAAGCTGGCTGTAGCAGAGTGCACAGTAAAGGTCCTCATTGACTGATTAGCAATTTGTTTCTACAAACACTGCACAGCAGTTGCCCTACTTTGCAGCAGGCTATTAGACCCTAATGAAAAATGTGCATTTTCATTACAGTTAATGGTCTCTAACAGAAGCCTTATGCTTCTACAAGGCCTTATTCTGAACTTAAATTCAGGATTCGTGTCTATGATTATAGCTGTTTTCCTTTGCTTGTGCAATATACACACACTGCAGAGTTTCGTATAACTTCATGACTCTAGTGAACATAAGTAACAAAATCCGACGCTTTTAGATGATGAAGTCAGTGTTCAGGTTGCCCAGGGAGACTGTGGGTGCCCCCTCCCTGGAAGTGTTCAAGGCCAGGTTGGATGGGGCCTTGAGCAGCCTGGTCTGGTGGGAGGTGTCCCTGCCCACGGCAGGGGGGTTGGAACTGGATCATCTTTAAGGTCCCTTCCAATCCAAACCATTCTATGATTCTATGATTCGGTGAGACACGGTAGCTAGTTTTTGTCCGGATGACAAAAAGCAGAAACGTTTATTACTCTAGCTGGGTGTTTTCTTCTTTTGACCTTTAGGGCTCTCACTGGACTTCAAAAAACTTCAGCTCAAAGAGTGGTCTGCTGTACACGACAGCCAAAGTTAAGAGGTGACACAATAAGATTTCCCACAGTAGATGAAGTTCAAGGTTAATTAGAGACCACCACGTAGGCTGGGTATTCAGCTGCCTGGGACAGCGTAGGGCTGTACACGGTGCAGGCACCAGGGTGGAAAGAGTGGGGCAGTACACAGAGCAATCTCTGCTGTCACCAGGCGTGGAGCACTGGATGCCGATGCCAGCACAGCTAACAGCAGCCCCTGTTATACAAAACCACAGCAACAAAAAGTTAAGGATAATCTAAATAGGCAAGTTCTTTCATAAGTAATTGGGGGTTACGTGGGTCCAGACTAAGCAAGTGAATCTTTGTGTTTACATGAGTATGTGAACATACATGTGTGTATGTGTACATACATGTTAAATGGTTCGTGTATACAACCAGCTGTTTTCTTTATTGGCTTCATGAGCATTGGAGTCAGTTTTCACAAACATCTTTTGTCTACAGCCACATAAATTATATGACACATATATATGACTGGCTTTGAGACTTCCCTTAATTTTCCTTCCGCTTTTCCTACATCCCTGAGAACTGCAATGTCTAGTCCTTCTCCAGTTCTGGTTCGTAGTTGAAGTGGAATTCCCAGAACCCATTATCCTAAATAATAACGGAGCTCTCTTGTTTTCTCCATTCTTCTTTCTCGTTCCTTAGGGATGATTTCTGGAGCATTCTTTATTTTCTTGTCTTCTGTTTATTGTTCATTTTGCTTTCCACTGCTTCAGCTGAAACAGGGCTTGTGATGGTAATGATGGTTAACAACAGCAGAATTGAATGTAGAGATTTCTTTGTGCTCCTAAGATTTTGCTTCCTGAAAAAAAATTGCTATTGATTGTTCATCAAGGTACCTGCAGCAACCCATTATTTATATCCACTCCAGTTCAGACTTTTGGGAGGGAAGTACGTGGCTAATGATGTGAACAAGTGTTCTGCATTTGGAATGTTGTTTTTTTTTGATTGCTAATCTTCCTATAAGGAAATCTTTTATTAACTTCTTAATTTTTGTGCTTTTTGCTAAGAATCAAGAACATCTAAAGCTAATCTAAATAAAATAAATATCTGCTTTCTTAAAGTAAGGAATATATAAAAGGAAGAGCATGTTCCCACCCTATCTGAATGCACTGAGGCAGTTACTTACCTAGTTTCATGACTACAATCAGGCAGTTACAAGCCCATAAACATAGTCCATATACTCTAAGTTTGCACATTACAGGGCATGTATCTACAACTGTTGATAGCCCTTGGGTATGTGGAAACATCCAAAACATCCATTTAACCTAATATTTTCTCAAGCCTCCAACTGAAAATGATGAGTAGTGGTGGCTAAACTGTTCTCAGAAGACAATTGGTAGTCCAAGAACTACTAGCAAGGCAATGCAGCAACTTGTCAGTTTTCCATCAGAGAGCCACAAGTGTTTTGGAGAGTTTATAATGGCCTGTTGGCCTGGGAAATGATGCTTCAGCTTGTTCATACAGAACATAAAAATATCTCTACCAAACCACTGCACACTGAAAATACAAGTTCCTTAAGATATCTTCACAGGCATTGTTCACTTGCAGTACAGGAGGCTACTGCTTTATTTCCCTTTTTAATAAGCTTTGAATAATAATCAGAAGACAACAAAATCTTCTAGCTAGAATCCCAAAATATCTCAAAGCTCCAGTCTTATCCTACCACTCGGCATATTTCCACTGCTTCAGTTTCCGCTCTCAGCTTTAATGGCTAGGCATCTTTTCGCAGTGAGAGCCTATGCAAATGACATGTCTTGAAAACACACTGTAGGCACAAACAGTCACATTAACTGAGAACATAAATTACATTGAAAGAAATGATTTGCTCATTCTGATTGCCAAAGTATCACCCAGCATGCTGCTTCTCAGCCTCTTTTAATTAGAAGGCCAACTGCTCTTTATGCAAATCGCACTGGACAGCTTATGCTGTGGTGTCTCTGTAGTTTTTACTTACAACCAAAGGGAAATTAGATTTAATTTTGAAAGTTCACACATTGCCTACATCTACGAGCTTAAGGATATGTAAGTTTCCATATATGGATATATGTAGACCTTTTTACTGTTGTTGTTGCAGTCATATTGCACACTGACTGATAACAAACCCATGGACTTCAAAGGTATGAATAAAGAACTAGTTACTGGTTCAAATTATTTGTGATATGTAAGTGCAGGCATAGAGGTCTGACCCAAATCAATAGGGTGACAAGAAGTAAGACATTGTTGCACTGTAAGGCATGTTAACAGGCAGGAGTATGAGTCATCCTAATTTGGGGCAGGCAGTAATTAGGAGGTGACTAAGCCTTGTCAGTTCTGCCTACTTTTTAACATGAGATGAGGAGGTTCCTGATCAAATGTGCAGAGTCTTTTCTTGTCACTCCAACAGGTTGAATCTAATCCTATCCCTGCTAAAATGGATCCTTCGGGTTGGTTAGGGAAGTGTTTTGTTTTGTTTTCTCTGTAAGAGAACAAGAACATTCTGGTTGTTACCTACTCTCTTTTGGGATAAAGGGAGTACATATCTTCCACTTGCAGGTAGTGCTATTTGATGTTTAAAAATGTATCCAGAGTTTTAAAGGGAAACTGGATGCAGTGATCTTTGCAAGCTCTCTCTTTAATGCCTCTTCAGAGTTACTTCTAAAGCTGACTTTGCCAAAGCCACCAGGCTGAGCTTTCTATGCCTAGGGAATTCTGAATTTCAATAAATTTTGTAACTTAAAAAACAACTCTAAAAGCATTTTTCCTTTTCTGTCTAATAATTCCCTCAAGAGAATTTGTACATTTGAAAACACAGCTTTACATTATTTTGCACTTAGTGTGGTTTTTATAATGCTTCTTGGAGGAGAAGCTTTTCAGCTCTACAATACCTTTTCTTCCAGGGACACATTATCCTCCCTGCTGACAGCACATGAAATTTATTGGAAGTCCCACATCTCAGAGAAAACTGACATGATAAATACCACTGTGCTGCTGCCATCTCCGAAAATGGAAATGTTTTCTTTGCTTATAAGCTCTGTTATTTTATAAAAAGAAAAGGCGGTTACTAAATTTTAACCCGTTACATTTCCAGAAACTGACATCTGGTTTCACGCTTTCCTGAAAGAATGAGAGTCACAGAATAATGTTCCGAATGGCTAATAGCTGGGCTGCCTTTCTGCCATGAACTCAGCTGACCTTAGAAGAAGAAGAAAATTGCATTATGCCAGACAGAGTCCAGATGCCCTGCCTTTTTCCACAATAACTCTTGCTTATATAGGAGCTTAAGGATGGGAGGCTCTTAAAGCAAATCCCAGGGAGATTTCAGGAGATATGATCCTATGTAAAACCTTAAAATAGAGAGGAGGAATGAACCCATTGTATTTTTTTTTAAATCATATCTGCTGTTTGATTGATGTTGCTATAATCCATCTTAAATTACTACTGTTAATTTAGCGCATTAGTCATTAATTATTTACAGCTCAACACAGAAGCATTTGTCATAAACCTTAGAACAGAAGAAGAAAAATGGCTCCTGCTAATACTATTCTGTGTTTAATTTTGCCGTATAATGTGAGGTAAGTCGTTAGTCACTGATGCATTTCTTTCTGGAAAGGGCAAAAGATCAGTTACACAGTTGTCCAACAAAGGTATAGAATATACTTATCTTCTGCTGTATAGCACAACTGAAGAGTCACAACAGGAGAGGCTTTCTCCAATCCTGAATGTGTAACTTTTACCAGAAGACCATAAAATCTACTCCTGCTATCGTGGTCCTCTTCCCTCTGATCTGCCACCCAAGGAGAACGTAACAATGCTCTACAAGGAGGTGTAATAATAATGGGACTGTCGTGCTGGCCAAGAGGAATCAGTTGCTGCATGCTGTGAAGATCAGGATCACAGAGTTGCTGAGGCTGGAAGGCACCTCTGGAGACTGTCAGTAGTTCAAGTCCCCGACCAAGCAGGATCAGCTGGAGCATGTTTCCAAGAATTGTGTTCAGTTGTGCTTTGGATATCTCCAAGGATGGAGACTCTACAACCTCTCTGGGCAACCTGTGCTAGTGCTTGACCTCTCTCTGTAAAATAAAAAAAAATCTGAGGTTTAAATAGGATTTTCTGCATCTCAATTTTTGCCTATTGCCTCTTGTTTTGTCACTAGACAACACAAAGATGAGCCTGGCTATCTTCTTTACTCCTTCCACTAACAAATCAGGTATTTATGCACATGAATAGGATCTTCTGATCTTTGTTTTCTCCAGGCAAAAGAGTTTCAGCTCACTTATCTTCTCCTCATAGAAATGATGCTATAGTCACCTTTGTGACTCTGCTGGACTCAGTGCAGTATGTTCCTGTCTCTTTCATTCTCAACCCAGCACTCCAGATGTGTCTCACCAGTGCTGAGTGGAGGGGAAGGATGCCCTCCCTCAACCTGCTGGTATTTCTAACGCAGCCCAGGATGCCATAAAGTTTCTTTGCACAAGGAAACATTAATGGCTCATCATCAACTTTATCCCTCTCTAGGACTCCCAGATCCTTCTCTATAAATCTGTTGTTACGCTATTTTAGCTAAGTGTGCATGATTGCCTGCTGCACACTTTTTTCTTCACACATCTGTGTAAAACAACACAGAAATAAGAGAAAATTGCCATGGGAAGCAGAAGATCCTCACAACATTCACAACCTAGCAGGTGCTTTACGTCTCTTATAGTTTCTATTCCCTTCACAGTGGAAAAAGAAAAGCAAATAAATGCTCTCTTCTGAACACATTTTGCTAAGACCCAAGCTCAGTGCCCACACTCCCCTGCTCTGCCTGCGGGTTGAGCCGGGTGGGTCTCTTTCATCTTTCAGTAAACAAGTTATGATGAGGCACAGTGGTAATTTGCTATCTTTAGTAAACAAATAGGTGAGTGATGACTGTGGAAACAGGGTATGCAAGTTATGGTTTGCCTGAAGGGATTTAATTTCTCCACTGAACATTTTCATTCAGCATCTGAGCTTTGTAGCTCAGTGATTAATCTTCCTGAACACCAAGCTTCTTCTAATAGGTTCTGGAGGCTCCTATCTGAAGCATGCAGTGCTGCTAATTAGTCAATCCACAAAACATCTGACACAAATGGTTCGTAAATGAACCTGATATATTAAGTATATTTATTAATGCCTTCTGCAGTTAAATATGCAGAAATATTATGGATAAAGCCATTGGCTGCACCTAGGATGAATAATTCATCTTATAAATAAACAAACAGATAGTGGAATATAAATCTAGGCATCTGTTACTTGTCATCTTAAGTCTAAACTCAATTTTTGTTGTCTTCGATTGAATGCTGCGTGGTCTTTTAGTGAAGTGCCTCATTGTGTTTCCAGCCATGTCCAAATACCATATGATATAGAAGGAACTAATCAGTCCCTATGCACCTAATGAGTTACAAGTTGCATTGATCATGTGACTGTTTTTTGTAGACAGATAGATAGAAAAATAATGTTTTCTACAATAATATAGGACTAAACTTTCGTCTAAGTGCATAATGGATTTTCTGTTTGTAGTGTTTCCTACCTGGCCGTTGATAGATTGGATTCACCCATGCTTTTATAGCAAAGGACTACATAAGAATTCATCTATGCTAAAAGGTATTGGCATAATGCCCTCAACCGCAAAAAAAAATATAGACACAAATAAGAGCATGGTTTGATGTCACAGACAAAATCTATAAACAGATTTTATGAACAAAATGAGTAAAAAGGGCCCATAATCTGAAACACACAGTGTCTCCTTGATCACATTGAAAGAATTCAAGTATGAACTAAGGAGGCACTTTGGGATTTTTTCTGCATATACAAGTTTCTTCTTGCTATAACGCTAAGAATAGTTCACGTGTCACACCGCCTGGCCACTGTTTCTGTAACTGTCCAGGAAGAACTGTACAGAAGAAGTGGAGCTGCCCAGAATACAACACCAGTGAATCTTGCATTAGATGTTGGTCAAGTTCAAAGGCATGCTCTGACTCCAATGGAAGACAGGACCTGCTCATAGCTACGTGTCCATTGACAATCATGCAAGAAAGATAAACAACATTGTTAAGAACTGGAGTTTATTTAGTGCCACGAGGATGGGAATAAGAGAGTCAGAAAGCCTCAAAAGAAGCTCACTTTTCTTCATTCCTCCCTCTTATTACAGCCAGTGACTACAGAGAGCTAAAAAAGGTATGAAAATATACATTGAAAATATTACTGTTTTTTCTTTCAGAGTTTTGCACTGTATGTCGTTAAATTGCACAATGACTTGTTGAAGATGTATTTCTAATGTCCAGTCCTTTAAAATGTCTAGCAGCACAAAGTAACCTGCAGCATTATGTAAATACTTACACAAACATCTCTTTAAATACTTACACAAACATTTCTTCAGTGGCCTCTTCAGACAGTAAAAGATGGTGGTAGCAGGCCTGCTCTGCCCACCATCAGAAGGATGCAGATAGAAGCTTTTACAGTACAGGTATTGGAAGTTACTCAGAAGTATAGTTCAGCACATGAAAGACACTGACCTGGGCAAGTACAAAATATTCCAGCTCACAGCTGAAGTGAATACCCTGTCCTATAGGTTGGGATAAGGACTCCAGAATGAGCCCAAACAGAGCTACCACTTGCTTTTCTTTTAATTTGAGGAAAAAAAAATTAAAAAGCTGGTTTTTGCTTTATAGGAAATGAGCTTCCTCTCATCAGTGTGTGATGGCTGCCATTGACAGTGAGTGACAGTGTTCATAGTCAAGCTATATAAAAATCCCACCATAATGATTTTTGCAAGCACTCTGAAAAGCACCTGAACTGTTGCTGTCCATTGGTGCGACCATGAACTTTGCTTTAATCTGCAAAGAGCATTTGGTGAAGTCTGAGAAGGACATGGCTCTCCAGTGTGAAGACTGTCAACGCAACTTCCACCCCTCATTGGGAGATCACACAGCTCCATTCCATTCATAAAAACAAGTTGTTTATTTCAGCTGCTTTACACCAGTAAGGTTTTCTTACACCTGGAGGGTGAAGAGAGTCTGAAGAGACTGCATGCTGGTTTGTGCTTTTTCACACAGCAGCATAACTCATGTTGTTTTCTTAAGCAGCTCATATTGTCAACACGTGCTTTATTATTTTTGGCACAGATACAGAAGAACAGGAAACAGGAACAGGACAAAACCAGAACTATAGCTTTGAGAGGCGCTGGATCCCCACCACTCTTCCGATAAAAATTCGGAACATAAGCCCTCTCTACCCTCAGTTAGATCCATTAGGAGAACATTGCACTAACCTCTAGGCTGGCAGTAAGTGGGAATGTGAGTCAAACTATACCTTTCTTTCATGCATGATTTAGGTATTTCTTTCTTGGAACGTTCTATTCATTCTTACTTATCTGTCAGGCCTCATCAAGTTCATAGTTCCCTTTGAATACAGTCAGCTGAAATGGATGTAATGCATTCATATATAATATTATTTAGAAAACAAGACAATAACTGTTTGTTGTTAGTCATGACCTACACTAAAAGCATTAAATAGCATCTATGCAGGTTTTTTAAGATTTTTGAAACAGTGCTCCACAGAGTCGAAGTATTCTATGAAGTATTAGAATATATTAAGAATGCATATTCCAAGGATCACTCTACGCAGACTTTGAAAGAAAGTAATGATTTGCTAATCCAGCTTAGCAGATGATTTCTAGAATTTTGCAGTGGCAGGATGTAGGTTCTCCTTCATAATCCAGGCCACATCTTATTAGAGAAATCCAATTCATTTCTTCCTAGTCTTCCCACAGCACAATATACATATTTTTCACTGCATCAGATCTTTAGATAGGAATGATAACATCAAGCCACCCACCTTCTTTCTATTAATGCACAAGATCTCCTTTGGAAAATACTGCTAGTGATAGGAACACTGATCAGGACTGTTGCAAACAGTTTTGAATGGATTACGTTTCTTTTCTATTACCCTGGAGCATCACCTTCAGCTCACATATAAAGCCTTTCTCATCCAGGCCTGGGCTAGGTCCAACTCCAGCAAGCCATGCTGTCATGTCAGCAGCTTTCTGCTCCTACCACCCACAGGAGTTTCCCAGCATAGATGAGGGGTCTCAGGGAAGTGCAATGTGCCAAACTCTTCCCAACAGGGATTGGTTCTACAGAAATATGGGAGGCAGCAAATATCTTGTTCCAGTAGCACCATGCAGCAAGAAGTTTCCAGATTGCCTTCTCTTTGAGGAGGTGGATTATGTGTGACTCCAATCTTGACTTCTCTCTCTTTGATGTCAGCATTTCATTTTCTGCATTCTTCAGCTACTCTGCATATGGTCAACATGATGCTAATTAGAACAAGAAATGCTTTAAGTGAGGACATAGCACACATGGGGCTTTGCTTGAACTCATCATCATTGATACTTGCTTTAAAAAGTTAGCTTTCTACTTTTTTATAGGACTATATATTACAGATTGGAGGCAAGATCCATAATAGAATTTGAGCACTTCTAAATTATTTGGCACAACTCAGAAGAACAAGGCCAGACAGACTGGCATCCTACACAATTAATGGATAGAATTAGACACAGTTCCAAAGAGCAATCCAAAAATATCCCATGCGCTGCACAGAAATCTCAGCTAATAAAAATTTCCTCCTCCTCCCTAGAGTTTAGACATGATCCGTTTATGACATCAGGTGAGGTGTCCTCTCCTAGTAGAAAGTACCTTGAGATGCTTCCAGGAAGAGTCTTAGGTCCTGGACCATGTTAAAAACATATGTTTCCAACAAGCAAGTCTTCACCGTGTCTATACAATGCTGAGTGAGACAAACATCCATGAAGGCACTGCAGCTCAGCAGCCAATGAGATAAAATCCTTCAAGGCTGGGAAGAAAAATCTGAACACCTTTCTTTGTAGCCTACTGATTATGGCATTATCTTGGAGGATGGAAGGCCTGGGCCCTCTCTTTACAGAGTTAACAAGTCACAGTGGTGGTGTCAAGTAATCTCAGAGTATCTGGAGTACAGTAATCTTGTAGGGCAGACTAAATTATAAACAAATGTTCTTCACAGCACTGGTAGGAAAGTTTTCTGTTGCTCTAAATTTCATCTGATGCTCTGAAAATACCTTTAGTTTCCATGATGTCTCACTAGAAATGTAAACTTGATCATTACAGTTAAAATACTATGGTGAGTTGCTAAGGCAGCATAAAAATACTACCTGTACATCTCCTTTCCAAAGCAGTGTTACAATAGTCTTTACAAACCGAAATATTTGTTCAAATTATGACAGAAAAGTAAAATATTACTCTCATCCTTACCAGTTGCAAGGAGAAAGATAGGTATTTGGAAAGGATTAGTTTATTACACTGCCAGTAAAAAAAAATTAAATTAGATAGCAATAACTGATTTTCAGAGTAGCTCTGAAACTGTGGGTTGAATTAGACGGTCCTTGACTGTGTCTGTTGCATTTTATTAAGCAGGATTTTTCTGCTTAAAAAAGAAACTCATGGTTTTAAAATCTTTCATCCAAAGCACTTAAAAAATAAAAGCACAACCTAGTTGAAGGAGTTGATGTTCTTGATGTTTGCAAGTGCATTGAATAATTAGTTCATGCGTAGGCTGTAGAACATACTTTGAAATACCCCTACAGAGGCTAGTTATGCAGCATTTTTCAGAATAAATAAGTTTATATAAATTCAAACCCTCAAAAATAATGGTATGGGTTACTTTCCTTTTCTCTGCAGCCATCATTGATTTTTGATCAGTATATTAAGTGTATGTAAAGCAGTATCATACAGGAGACTTTTTCTCTCTGGCTTTGCAAAAGCATCTGAATTCCTTAAATCTCCCTATATTCCAGCTACACTCTCCTCTAAGGCAAGAGAATGGCCTATAAAATGTTTCAGAAGTTAATTTTGAACCAGTACCAGAATGGCTCTTAAAAGCAAGCCCGTATTATAAAATCCTGCTTCCAGCTACAATTTGTTGATGTCTAATGGCCATCTGACAATTAGACAGTCGGTACCCACGTATGAAAGAAAATACACAAAGAACTCTCAATATTTTCATATCCTAGCTAGCAATAGCTCCAATTCAAAATGTAGCTCTTTAAACATATGTCAAAGAAAGGAAAGGATGGGTCAGGGGGGCACTTGTTTACGTCACCATAGGTTTCACTAGACAGAATGCATTAAGAATATTTATGAGCTGGAGGAGCAGAGTCGCCCGTAATGCAATTGCAGCTCATTTAATTGAGAAAAGGGAATGAAAAACGCTTACCTCAACATGTCTGCTTAAGCTGTCTTCTGATTTACCCCATTTGTATCAATACAGGAAGTCAGTGAGGCAAATTGAATTTATGGACCAGTGGAAGATAAACCAATTTTCTGTGACGAAACCCAAGTAACATAGCTCATGCCTAAGATGCCTCTTCTGTTTTCACATCAGTCACCACACACAGCATTTTACAAAGCAGTAAACCAATTTAAATGATCTATACATGTCAGCTCTTGTACTGCTCACGCACCATCCCTGTGGTGCAAATTTGTTGTGTGATGGCTGCAGCACCACAACTCACCATCTGAGGCTCCTGCACAGCATGAGCATCCTGGCACAGGTCTTGGTGCCTTCAGTAAGGACTTGCCAAGGTGCTGGGTGCTATGGATCCCCTCTTTTCATGTAAGGCTACTCACTTGCAAAGTAGTGCCTGGCGATCAAGGCTCATAAGTGCTTACAGCCATAGCCTAGTATCAATTTATTGAGAGCCTTGCCCCACCACTACCCCAGGTCTCTATTATCATTAGCATAAACACATGTGCCTTTCAAGGTTGTTTGTTCTAAGTGTCTTCTTCAATTATCTGAATTCATTCCAATGAAAAGCAACAGTGTGTCAAAGAAAATGCTTTAACATACATAAACATATAGTCATAAATACAGCTTACCCAGCAGGAGTTTTTCTAGACTTGGCATTTTTCTGACAGAAAATGCCAGATGCAACAGAAATGAAATGTTCTAGGGAATATGTTGACAAAACATCCCACAGACTAAAAGGTGATTCCCATGGAAATCTGGTTTATCACTGACCTGTTTGCCCTCCCCTCTTTTCTCCCTTAGTCTTTCCGATGGCCAATGCAGCAGGAAGTCAGGGAGTCAGGACTGAAGCAGTAAGCAGCTCTGGAGTCAGAGAGTTATTTTCCTGGGGAGCTCATGAAATGCATTTTGCTTTTGAAACAGTTTTTGAAAGTTGTTTTCACAGTAGGTCATGACATTTCAGCCTGTATCAGAAACAGGCCAGTAGGACCAGGGAAGTGATTGTGCCGCTGTACTCGGCACTGGTGAGGACACACCTCAAGTACTGGGTTTCAGTTCTGGGCCCCTCACTAAAAGAAGGACATTGAGGTGCTGGAGCATGTCCAGAGAAGGGTGATGAGGCTGGTGAAGGGGCTGGAGAACAAGTCCTACGAGGAGCGGCTGAGGGAACTGGGGTTGTTTAGCTTGGAGAAGAGGAGGCTGAGGGGAGACCTAATTGCTGTCTACGGCTGCCTGAAAGGAGGCTGTGGCAGAGTGAGTGCTGATCTCTTCTCCCAAGTGATAGGTGAGAGGATGAGAGGAAATGGCCTCGAGTTGCCCCAGGGGAGGTTCAGAGTAGACATTAGGAAAAATTTCTTCACTGAAAGGGTGGTCAGGCACTGGCACAGCTGCCCAGGACATACATACATCAAAGTATGTATGTCCTCCACAGAGGATTCTGTCTCTGATTTATAAAATATATAAGAATTAGAAACTCTTTGTTTGGGCTTTCCTCTAGCCGTCAAGTGTGATTTGGATGCCCATTTTTTACCACTTTTACTGAAAGCATGGCCTTCTCTGCTGCATCTTCCCACGCACCTTAGTATAAATTATCTCATAGTAGGCATTTGGCCGAAATCCTGCACTATTTGAAAGTAATGGACCCAGACAACAAGCTTCCTCCTTTAAAGTAAGTATTTTGCTGGCAGAGTAGGTCATCTTGATGACAAGGTCATTTAAAAGGCATCTGTTGTAACCAAAACAAAAGTAATCATAATATCACTTCAGGGACTGAAAAACTTACTAGGTTCAGGCTCTTTCCCCTTGTTTTGTTTTGTTTTTCACAGAAAGGGAAATGAGATAGCAATAAGAAGCAGAAGAGTGCACTTGAGCTCAGATTTTAGTGGTACATCTTTGGAGCTGGGCCAGCCCCTGGAGTTTTCAGACATTGGAATGGGATACTAAACCGGAGTGTGGGCAGGGTTCCCTAGAAGTTGCCTGGTGAGTTAAAAACGGCTACATTTCTAAGTTCACCACTAAGTAGACTGACCTCAGCTGCTTTGCAGATATGGTGTAAACTTTCAAATGGGGATTCAGCTGACCTTTGGTGTCAATGACATCCTGTTTTGGGATGCGTATTCCCATGCTGTCTATGTCTGAAAGCCAAGAATAGTGCATCCCACCCATAGCGCTGACCACTTCAGTGTGCATTTTCAAACACATTAAAAAACATTTTTTCCACATGAACACAAGGCTTTTCGTTTTTTGGTATATCCTGGAAGTATTCCACTAAAATCATTAGAGTGTGATGTTTACATGCAATTCTCACTTTGCTCATTCTCCGTTTTTTTCCTCAGTTAAGATCAGGCATGCAGGATGGTTATTTTCCTATTTGACAGAGTGCCTTCAGATCATTCCAGGAGGAGAGCAAGATGAAATTGTATACAGCTTGTCCACACCATTAGTAACACACAGGAATCTTGAGCAGCACAAGTCTGATCTACAATGGCTACAGATTAGCAAATGTGTATTTGTGCACTAGATTCTAGTCTTTTTAGTCAAGAACAACAAATTACAAAAGGATGCACATTAGTTTTAGTGCACAGGGATTAGTTCCAGGATAAGAAGTCACTAAAACACTGAGGTTTACCACCATCAAAACATAAGCCATTGAATAGCTAAAAAGTGTTAATGCACACAGCTTTCTTGAGTTCATGATTAATGTTGAAGCAGAAGAGCTCCAGGCTGATTTAAATTGGCCCTTATCTTGAAAGATATTAACAACAAAGATGAGGGTTTAAGGTTGCTGCTTTTGGTTCTCGGTTTGTGCTTTTTTTTTTTTTTTTGAGGGGGTGATAGTTCAGTTACATAAAGTTTTAATTCAATAACAAGAACTGCCAAACTCAGCAGAGGAAATAAGATGTGATGTGTATAAGTTACAGAAGGAGGATGCAAAAACCATTAAGGCTTTAGCTGTATCATTTTTAAGGACAATATAGCCTAAAGGAAGACTGGATATTTTAGGAGAGTGACTCCAGAAGCTAAGCTTACCTAGAATCAACAAACAAGCAAGAGTAATCTATTGTTTGTGACAGGTAACAAACTGACAGCCTTGACAACAGTTCTTTATCCCTGGACATGGACAGCACAGAAAACACAACCAGCAATAAACCATTTTCTAATTCACGTAGAGCTGTTTACAACCCTAATGAGAAAGGATCATATCTGAAAACAAGGAATGTGACTCTGTCTTCACAGTCCTCCTTTGCTAACTAGGTAATCATTAACCGGTGATCAAGCTGATTAAAACCAAATTATAATCTCTCCATATATTCTCCATTGCCACTGAAGTCCGAAAATGGACTTTAGTTAGCTTGACCTTTTTTCCTTAAAGGTCTCCAATAAAGTTTTTGGACTCATCATTTGGGAAATTCAAAACTGGCAGGGACAAATAGCAAAATCTGTATCATAAGCAGAGATACATACACTTTCTTCTGTGACATAGTCATTTTCTTTTTGTAGATCACATAGCTGCCCCACCTTCAAGATATTCTTTGCTAAGAGCTCCCTTTGTAGCAGACCTGGTAGCCTTTTGTTCTTTCCACACCCTCTATTTTGACATTCTTCCTGAAACCAGTGTCTTGAGGTTTCTTTTTATGCTTTGGAGTTTTACTTGCTATTTATCAGTTCCACATACACCTTTTCATAGAGGTCTTGGCCTTTACCAGCTAATAGCTGTGAGGCTTTATATCAGGAAAAGAGACTGACAGTAGGTCTGTAAATGGATATTCTGTTCCATAAAACAGTCCCTGAGAAAGAAAATTAAGTTGTTGCTCCACTGCATCCCTGCAGCATCTTCCAAACATGCCAAAACAAGTGAGAAAGAGATGCTGGCCTTGCTCTGCAATGCAATCAAGATAGGTCTCCTGAGCCTCTGAGAGAATACAATCACAGAGCAGTTATACACAGAAACATCAAAATTTCTAACTGACTTAAATGGCAGCAACTTTTTAGTTTCTCTTGTGCCTCCTTCAAAGCAGCTTGAGTTTGTCCAGGAAACTTTTGTTACATGAACTGACAGAATACCAAATTAAATCAAAACACCACCACCTTTCACAAATCCCACCCTTAACTTGCTACCATCATAAGGTCTTCGCACTGATAATGAATTCTCATTTGTTATAAGCCTCTGGCTTTTGTCCATTTTTGGGTCATACTTACAAGCAGCCTTAAGATTTCTGAACAGCTGCCAGTCCAAAGTTTCCTTTTCCCTTCTATTTTGGTTGTATAAGAGGACCTCATGTGTTTGGCTCATTAACTTTATGCTGTCTGGGAAGTAAAGGCAAAAGTTCTGCTTCTAGATGCAATTTGCATGGAGCTGACAATAGCAATTCATCAGGTTCTTGGATCTTAATATGTAAAAATCCAGACCTCGGTTTAATTTCTAAATCAAGTAAAACTCCAAAACCGTTGCATTATGTAGACTTCAAGCACTAAGCAAGCTATTGCATCTGAAATCATAAAAGACCGATTGTAGTAAAATAACCCATGACAGAATACGTATGGTCATATACGCATACATCAGCCTCAAACACTACCTGGAGGAAAGTCTGGGATTTCTCATTTGTAAGATATTTTTAGGAAGACAATTAAGAAATCATGCATGATGAACATTTAAAAAGACATTTGTTGATTTATCAATTGTGTAATACTACTTTGTATTTTAAATAAGTAATATGCCACTACAAACAAGTTTGAAACCTCTTCAAAGAGAATTTTGCCTTCCAGTCAGGATATTCAGCACAGTGCAGAAAAAAAGCTGAATTCCTTTCTAAGGTAAAGTTAGTGGGGGTTTTGCCCTTGATTTTTATTGAGTTACTTTTTAACTGTGTAAATAAATTTCCATAGTAATTTCTCAGCTGAAATCTCAGTTCTCTTTTTCTTTTCTAAAGAAAAGTTTTGTTTGCTCTAACTACCATATGTTTCACTGATTTTGATTTATTTCTGAATGTTAAAGTGTTAACTAAGGCCTTAAACTTAGTTTCTGTTTCTATCATACATGATTTGGTCAAGCTGCTCAGAGCAAAATGTGGCCAAGAGCTCTGGCTCAGAATGACTGACCATCTAGAAAAGCAGCCCAGAAACCTCTGCTTGGCAGCATTAGAAATTGCTTAACTGCAGGTCTCACAGCTGCGTAAGTGCTTTTGTTCTGCACCACAAAGGCCCTGATTTCTGAAGTCCCAGTTTAGGCTGAACCCCACTTTGACAGACTGATTCAGACTCAGACCTTGGTCCCACCAAGGCTCTGGAGCATTCCCACACCTTCCTCCTGTCAGCCCATCAGTTCAAAACACTCCTAATATACACTGGCAGGTTCAGATTTTTCTGGAGGTCAATGGAGTTGAGGACACTTTTACTTCAAGAAAGGTCCTGGTTTCTTCAAAACTCACAATTTTTATTTTGTTTGATTGGGTACTTATTTTCAAACACTGCTTACTCACTGTGCGCCACTAAGCTTAAGACTTGTGTGACCTGCATTCTAGCCCTTTTTCACCTGAAGTGGTTCAAAATCACCTCAGCTATCAACCAGGATGTTTTGTTGAAGCTGTGCCTTGGTGCTATGACGAGATTCTGACTCTGACTCTGCACTAAGTAGGGTTGCCTTAGGACATTTGTTCAGAAAAGGGGAAATCCTGGGTACCAGCCACACCTCAACAACTGCATCAGGATTTTACATTGTATAACCATCTGCTAAAATACACAACCAACCTCTGGAACAAAGACTAGACTCACACTTCTCTAACCAACCCACAGCACTGGTCTCCACACTACACAGTAATTTGTTCCTCCTAATCTCTTTTTACCATCAACTGATTATTGAGGTACAGCAAGTCCATTTCCACAGAGTGACTGGAAAATACTTCCTCCAAGAATAACCTTCCAACTGTGGTCAGAGCACCCCTGGAAAGCAGTTTTCATTTGTGACAAGGCCCAGCTGTGTTTGTAGGCAAGGGCTTTGATCCTGGACCACATCTTACAGTTGCAAGAAGTCCCAGAACATTTCTGCTATTTCACCATAAATCCAGGACAACCAGGGTAAATGTTACTCATGTATTGGGACGCAGATTAACTGACTTCAGGCTTGTGGTCTGAGCTGCACAACGTATGTGGCAATGTTTAGATTGACTATTGATTATGCTAGGTTTTTAGAAATCTGTCATTATTTTCAAGTGTCACTGTTAATTACACTTTCACTTTTACAACATCGGTACGGGAAACTTCAATGCTGTGATAGCTATTGGTAATACTGTGATCTATTCACTACTTGCTTACTGACAGGTGCAAAAAGAAAAATGAGGCTATCTATCTGTTAATATTTGGAATGGTCAGTTACAAACCCCATTTTTAAAATCATTAATGCTTTTGTCTTTCACATGACACTTCTTTTTATTTAAAGAAAACAATATAAAACCCAAATGTGTTACTAATACCTTAAAATCTGAAATAAACTGGAAGTAAAATATATAGGATACTTATCTATGTTCTGTGAGGTCTTTGTACTAAGCAATTAGAAAGTCTGAAGCCACTGATTTAGAGATTACTTTTAATCAACCACCTATTTAGAAAATATTTGCAGCAACTTTTTATACCATTTATTTATTTTATGAAAACTGGGACAGGAAAACGGGAAGATCTGATCTCGCAATGGATTCTTTACTTCAGGCTATAATCTGGATTTACATTCTTCTATCTTTGGAGGCTTACTTGAAAGGAAACAAACTGAACTTTCAGGAAAAGTTATGACAGTTCTTCGTGAGGGCAAAAGTAAAAAGAGTCTATTTTGGAGATGCAGCTTAAGGCACAGTAATTAGTAACTGGAATGGAATTAATGGCTTGTCACTAAAAAGCCAGTTCTCTGGCTGGAAAATCTGGCTGGGATATGAAAATTGGCTGTTACAGACATTATGTTGGTGTCACATTATGCGATAAGTAATAGGAGAAGGCAAAATCTCTGAGAGAATGAAGATATAGTTTTATGGTCCTGTTCCTGCCAAATAGAAATGCGGGAAGAAAACCATACAGTGTACCTATAGCCCACAATTGTTTTGCTTAGTGTATGCAGTTGCTCCACATTTCAGCCACTTTTCCAAGAGATTTTCCCAAATTAAGTAAAAGCAAATATTGCTGTATTGTACAATGTGTTAATTACTAGAAATAAAGCTTCTCTCATTGTAGAAACTTAATATATTTAATAAATGAATGCCAGATTATTTTCCATTTCTCACTATTTTGTGTTTTGTTTGCTTGTTATGTGTGGTAATCTTTCAGGTGAAGTTTCCCTTTTAGTTAATAATACACTAACCTTTCAGAAAGCTCAATAATGAAAAACAAAAGAAGAGAGAACAAGCCTGATGAAAGGAAGCTGTTAATCACAGAAATACACATTCTTCTTTTCTGTTGTACTGAGCTGAATCAGTCCTTAAAATTATCCAGAAGCTATAGTTTCAGAGGAGCACTAAAGTAGAAAACACAAAATTACTCTAATTGTCCCAGAGTGATTAAATTTAGAAAAGATAGCGTAAGCATCAGTGGAGTTAATTATTTTTTTCTAAACATGAACAGGTCAAACTCGGAAGCATACCAAACTGTTCTTGTGTATTCTTATTTTTCCTTAAGTAACTGCAGTACAGTTATAAATTCACTCTAGTTATGGTTTAAGCTTGGTAGCATGCCAAAAGGTCTCCTCTTCATCCACTCTGGAACATACCCATTCCCTTTTGTTCTGCCTCAGTAACTTCAGAACTCGGTGTCTAGGTACACAAACAGAAGCAGATGCATATAACTACACCCTTTGCAGAAAAAAAAAAAAGTCTCCAAGGTAAAAATAGAACAGATTGATGGGGTCAGTATTAAACTGGACCCCTCTAATGAGTTAAAGACTCCCATCTGTTCCAAATACTAATGTGGTTGATGCCTGGAAGAAGGAAAAAAGAAAAGATCAATACAAATTTATGGGTTCTTCACAAGCATTAAATTAACAGCAAGAGAAATGGAGGGTTGTGTGGAAATGATGCTCATGATCCTCCTCTGAGGCTTATAAAGCTAACTGAGCACACAATTATATAATTATGGTGTTAAATAAGACTTCTAGGGTAAAGTTCCTAGAGGACAAAAAAACTACGCTTGCTACAGCCTTAACAATTGAAGAAGCCTTTCCAAAAGGAAGTCTGCACCATTAGCCTACCGGTTGGGGAACAGCTACCCAGTCACTCTCTCCCTTTCTCTGTCTTTCCAGTTCCTCATATTAATCTTCAGCATTTCCAACTCCCCAATGTAATTCCCTTCCTTTGAACACCTCCAGGGATGGACACTCCACTACTTCCCTGGGCAGTCTCTTCCAATGCTTCACCAACTCTTTCAATAAAGAAGTTTTTCCTAATATCTGAACCAAACCTCCCCTGACACAACCTGAATCCCAATGCTAATCACTATATTTGGAGGAATACAGGCAGAAGAATTACTCGTTTCCAGCTCCCAGCTGGTGTCCTGTGAAGTTTCTGTCCTGCTGACCTCAGGCAGTCATGCAGATGTGCAGCAGTGTTTCCAGAAAGCGTAGCAGTCGTGGCAGCTCACAATGTCCCCATGATAGGCAGTGGAACAGGATTTTCAGGGTCTAAATGCCTTCTCAGGCTCATTCTACTCAGCAAACAAGTATGCTGCCCTGTAATAGTCTTCCTTGGCAATGAATCAGGAGTACTTTTATGGATATAGCTTCAAGTGTTGCTCTTAGCTGTCAGGACCGTAAGTAGAAATTTAAACATTAATAAAAATAATTAGAATGTTCTCTAGAGTGAATATTTTCCTTGGTTTTACAGAACTCTGACTACATAAACCTCAATATAGAAGACTACATTCCACATAGATTCACAACAACAAGATCTTGGAAAACACTGCTTTTTGGAGATTATGTAAGCTTAGAGACGGATTTTATTTTCTGTTTCTTAGTAGTCTGCTGATAATTATTGTCAGCCTTTACTGTAGAAATATGTTTGATGCTGAAGAGCAACATGCAGATTAAAATTAACTGTCTGAAAGTAAGCATCTTCTGATTCAAGGAAGTGAGGATAGTAAGACACAAGACAAGTATAGTTTAATATAATTTAATAATGAGAATTTATTGTTACACTACTGGTTATATATGGATTTATATTTTTAACTTAAACAACTGTGCTTAACTTTTCCTTGAAATCTGCCAAAAACAAATGAAATAAGTTGCTGTTTTAACTATGCATCTACAACTTGGAAGTGAAAGAAGGTGGCTTCCCTAAATTTGGAACAAAGTGGTGCTTTAGTTGCCATTTATTGCAGTTTTGCCCATTTTTTTAAGTTGATGCTTCCTATGGCTTAATTTGTAATAAGTCTTTTTTTACAAGCAGCTCTTGGGCTTTTCAATGGAATCCATTTCTTCCTCCTTTATCTACTTTTGAAGAAATTATTGGGAGGAGTTATCTATCCTTCCAAGTTTTCAGATTGCATAGAAAAATATATGCAGATCCAATGATTTCCCTAGAGTCATCTCTGGAACCAATCTACATTAACTGTATAGATGTTAGAGGAAGAATTCACAGAAAAGATGGAATAAGTTGCACAAAACCTCTAAGGATATCAGGAAAACCACCCTGGTAAGCCTCAGTGTTCAGAGGTTTTTCATTCTCCCAGGTACTCCACATGCATGAGGTTCAGCCTGCCTAAAAATCACCATCATTTATAAGAGAAAAAGCTTTTTCAACATTTTCCAGGTGCACACAAGTGTACTCTGGTTATATGCAGCCTGATGTTTTTCTGCTGCTAAAGGATAATGAATGGAGGAGTCCTGGTGACCAGAAGCAGAGGGAAGAGTGGAAAGTTTTGTACTCCTTTCCATATGGTGTTATGAGCCATTACATGTGTCAGTATTTCCATTACAAATAATGACTCAGAGCCAGCGGAGATAACTGCAGAACATAACATCAAAATCAAATTACAAGGTGAACATTTGTTTCTGGATATGGTCATGATTGCTATGTTGTGCTTTACTGGGAAGCTCTTTGAATCAAGGCATCCAGACTATATATTGAGATTATATGTATAAACCTGATTGAGTTTTGATGTGCACAGATGTTTGACTAAGTTCAGAGAAACTTGTCCATGTGGACTCTATAAAAATTAGGAAAAAATACTTTCAGGGTAACCATATGAAGGAAACCCTCCTCACTTATGGGCAACGGACAGTGGCAATATCCCTGTTCAATATCACAGGACTTTCTTAAAGGTTCATCAATCTCTGAGCCAGAAGGAACCATTAATCTTTCAGTCTTATCCCTGGAACTAGAACTTAAACTAAACTGTTCCATATTAGCTCTGAACTTTGGCTGAATCTCAATCAAGTATTTCAGAAACACATCCAATTATGTTTCTTAGACTTCTAGCAATGGGAACACACATCTACCGTGAATTGCTTCAGAAGATAGGTCATATTCACCATGTAAAATATCTACACCTTGTTTAAAATCTTGAATTGCCTAGCAAAGATCCCAGTCTTGAGTTTTTTGTTGTCGATTTAAAGAGCTGTTGTTTTTTCTGAAGCTTTTCCTACATGTAGGTATCTGTTGGCAATGAGGAAATTACATCTGAAACTTCAATAATTTAAGGTAATTGTGCTCAGGTTTCTACCTGTTTTCCAGACTACAGCTTAGACTTTCTTAAAACTTTTTCAGTTTTTCAGCTGAAATCTCAAAATAAGGACGCTAAACCTGAAGCGTTCAAGTGGTGGTCTTGATAGCAATTACAAAAACAGCCCTGCCTCTCCTCCTGTCTGTGCGTTTTCTTCTCCCTCCACAGCTCACATTACCTCTTTGGCTAACTGTTTAAATAGAAATGCCTATCCTGCTGCTTGTGTACATTTCTCTTAATATCCTCTCAATGTCACAACATTACAGTGTCCTATCTCAAAAGAGTAACCCATATTCTTTGTTTCAGAATCCACAGTCTTAAATTCAGTTGTCTTCAAAGGACCACAACTCAGACCAACCCACTTTACAAAACAGTCCCACTCACTCTTTATGACCAGCCTGTGCTTGTCTCTATTTACCTATCCAGGCGCTTGAGGCCATCAGCAAATTTTGCAAGCAATGACTTTCTACATTCTCCCAGTTGACTGATATAGTTATTAAGAACGCCTTTAATTCACCCACAGTGTATATGTAGTCTCCTGTGAGAGGCGCTGGATCATAATCAAAGGAGAAACACAGAAATAACTCTACCAGTGTTTTCTCTTTCCTCATTAAGAACGGCTTTTCCAGTTATTCTTGACAGACATCTTGAGCCCAAATTGCAACAGAACTCACCTGCAAAATTTGCCGTTTTGGCAACAGTCTCTGAAATGACATGGATTAACACTATTATTCACATTGAAGACTAATCAGGGTATCTTTTTATCACTGCTGAATTTTCATGTGATAAGAAAAAACACATTTACAGAGGTCAAGCAGGAAGAGAGAATGACATCTACCCATAATCCAAACCAGCATCATGATATTCAGTGCACAAGAGTGAGGACCACCACAGGAGAAAGTATACTCCTTTGCTTTTACTCTGCACAAACCATCCCATTCAGAGACTTCTGACAACAGAACCCTTTAAATCCCTAGATCCTCATCCCCTCATGCATAACTACTCCACAGCAGTCCCTCATTCAGAAATAGCTTCTTGTCTTCGCAACATCGAATCTTCTATTTAAAAGAAAACATGCTAGTTTCAAAGGAGCTCAATCCCATCTTCTTTAAAAACAGTGCAAAAATTCTATACAGTGCATTGGACATACGAAGAGATTGCTAAGCTCCCCTATTCTTTATTGTATTTTTCAAATGCGTGTTTACAAAGTGTGTGTTTAATTTCAAAGTTGATTGTTCAAGCAGGATGCTTTTAATCTCCCTAGTACTACACAGAGGTCCTGATGAGAGTTTCACAGCCCTAAAACTGGAAATGTATTCAGGCAAATTCAAAGTCATCTAATCTGTCTTTGTCAATTTTATAGTTGTATTCAGGTCGTACACAGGGAGCTTCAAAACCAGTTGAGTAGATGAAACAGTTCAGCTCTAGAAGAAACAAGAAATTGCCACCTTTCACCCCCAGACTCACACAAGTAACCATGTTGCCCATTGAAAGGCAGCCCAAAACTGATCAGCCCAAAAGTGATCAGTACTTGAAAAACTGCTCTTTCAGTCTGCCACCCTGCCTACTTGTCCATGGGGCAAGCCATCCTCTGTTGGTTATTCTGGAAGTAAAAAAGAAGCATGATCCAGGCAATGATCCAGGCATGCAGATGCATGGTTCTTTCCTGAAGAAAGGAAACAAGAGTCCAAGCTTCCAAGTAAGTTGCTTCTCTCACGGTCTTGCAAAAAGAGAAACAGGGAGAAAAAAAAAGAAACCTCGGCAGATGTTCAGTGCCACTAAAGGATAAATTCTGAGAATCTTTTTTTCTGCTAGAAGAATATACTTTGTATTGTACAGCAGAATCACAGTAGGCCACTATTAACCATGGAATGAAACGAGCCAGTCTATCAAAAACCAGCATGGATCTGCATTTTATTTTCTGTCCTTAAGCTCAAAGTAATCAAAACATTTTCTCTCCTCCCTCCCCAAGTTTTGCATAAACATTCATGAATGTTTAGAGGAAATATGCAAAACATTGTAGAAAAGTTTTAAGTAAATAAAATAGTGAAATGAAGACTTGCAGTGAGTGTCAGGGAGGTTAGAAAGAAGATGGAATGTAAAAATTATTAGAATACTGGCAAACAGAAGGAAACAATTATGACTAAATGGTGAGCAGGACTCCCAGTAGCACTCACAGTAATAAAACTATTTATATATTGCTAAGAAACCATCCTTTGACCCTAATTTTAGGCATCATCATTTTGTGGGTGCAAAATTTGTAAGCTGCAACAATACCTTAAGGGGGCAGAGTCCAGCCTCTTTCTAGTTGAATGAGATTTTAAACTACCACGTTCTTGTAATAAGCCGCTATGAACTCAGAAAACACATTGCAAACTTTCCCTTTCCCAAGAGAAAGAATTGTCCATTCATGGTTGGTAGCTCTCCAGTTTGAAATACTGTATTTAAAGTAGATCACTAATATACATTTTCTTTGTCTTATATTTCTGCCCTCCTGGCATTTATTATAGATTTGTATTTGGAGCATATTTTTATGATTATTTTGTCTTTTTGCACTGTCTTGTCTCTCTGAGAAACGATAGTTCTCACCTTCAGTAGTCTAATGTTGCTATCATGCCTCCATCCAGACAGCGCCAGAAAATTTCCATGTTATGTGTGAGAAAGAAGGTTAAATCTTTCCACCGCCCTACAGAATAAGTGATAAAATTTATCACGTGAAGTGAAGTCTAGTAGCTAGGACCACTAGCTGTTCTAAAGCACATAGCTTTATGCTGGGCACATATCCCTCCATTTATTCTAGAGGTCATTTTTTTTACAAATCTGAGTGGCAATTGTGGAAATCACATTTGTACATCAAGCATAGGATTCAGCCAACATTACCTTATATTAACATTACCTTATATGCTGGACTTTGGGAAATCAACAGTGGTTAAGACTACCCTGCCTCATTTTTGCACAGAGAGATTGGAGTCCCTATTTACAATCTCCCTCCAAAATTACTCAGGTTCTTGCATGAGTTTATTTCTCAAAAGTGCTGTATTAATTGCAAGTTCCAAAAGTTTACACCAATACACAAAAAAATTCATTAAGTACATTTTTCCATTTATTAATGTCATATATAAGAACAGCAGTAACCCATTCTCTATATACTACGAAGTTGAGACATTTTTCTCTTAACTACTTTACTACAAAAAGTTTGAAAGCAAGGTAAAAAAACAAATGCATAGTAACAGACAATTGTTTTAATCAGAAATTGTAAAACAAAAGAAAATGTCAAATAAACTGGGTCTTGTTCATCTATAAGGGCTATAGTTATGCCATTAGCTTTTCCTTAGTACAATTTGTTCAGGGTAATGGCGAGTTCCATATAAAAAATCAATGGTTCGATCTGGCTCTATAAACACTAAGCAGAGCAGCCATCTACAGCATTCTGGCAGATTCAAGACAAGATGGATGAGATTCTCTTCTTGAAATTTTCTCTCTGAAAGCAGAAAAAGAACCGAGGGTTAGCATACTAAAAAGAGCACAGCCTTAAAAAAAAAAAAAAAAATCATTCTTTAGGACGATCAGAAAAGTCAACTAAATCATTTACTTTTCCCTAGTGCAAACTGATAGTCTCCCCTCAGCACCACTTGCATCATCCAAGATGAAAGGATCCTCAACTAAAATGGCAACTGTGACAAACATAACCTCCATAGCACAGTTGTGCTGCCTCATAATAACACACCCTTAAGGCTGCTCTTCATGAGCTGTAAACCCTGTGGTTTCCATGCCAGGGGAAGTAACAGTGGCTCTTCAATAAGGAACTGCAACTGGTCATCATATGTGCAGGTACAGATAGCAGAGTAGAAAAGAGAGGTGTCGGGACTGATTTGAGTGTTTAGCTCAGACTATCACTACATTCTCACTGAAAGGTGGAAACTGCTGAAGAAGCCATTGATTGCTCTAGGGGCACTGTGGGAGCTTTGACATCACATTGTCTCTCAAGTTCCCTGTTCCCTGGCATCAACTGATGCAGTAAATTTCACTATGCTAATAATGAAGCACAAGAAGTGTTTCAGCCTCAGTAAAATTCACATTTAGGTGGGATAGTAGGGGATTATCCTAGCTCTTGCTTTAGTCAAGCAGATGACAAAATGGTCACTAATGTGACTGACTTACTAAACTTTCCTAGAGAGAAGTGCTTATCATCTGTGATCCTTGTGTTACAACATACAGATGATATGTGGTCTTCTGTCTGTTACATCCTTATTGTCTGAAATATTCTACATGATTGCTTCTGAATTACTTATATACAGACAATAGATTACAACTCTGTAGCCACTCTTCCCCTTCTCTTTCTATTTAATTACTATGTATTTAATACAGGACTTATTCAATTAAAAAATAAAGAGGGAAAAAAGTTACTGTTTTTATAACTGTATAGCATATTACCTCATAACTTATGTGCTCACAGTAAACTGCAGTTTCTTTTATAAATGACATGCACAATGGCACCTTTCTGATAATGTTAACCTTTCAGGATATGACTCACAATTGTGTTATGGCTCACAGACATAACAGAAATGCTTAAATGCCTTCATTTGTGCTCAGAATCCTGCTACAGTCATGGTGCACAGTGCACCAACAATGTCATATAGTTTGCAGCCAAACAGGACTACTGTAGAGTGCCTGAAACAGCAGCTGTACTCTCTTCTCAAACTGGATAGCAGAAGGAGAGTCTTCCAAAACAGCATTGTCCTCTAGGCTGTTGCATGCAGAGGTAAACCCAAAATGAATGAACTTAGGGCCATTGCATCCTTCAATTTGGCTGTGTCTCTTCAATACTCTACGGATATATTGCCCAAAAACCGTGGTGCATCAAAACCTTATGTGATTTAGATGTCCATAGGAATTTTGTGTAGGGGAGGAATAGGCAAGAAGTGCAAGATTTGACCCTTTAGGCAGTAACAGAGAATAGTGGAGATGAGCCAGCCTGTCGGGAACTGATGCAAGTGCTCATTCAAGGTCACTGCAATGAAATTACAAAATGCAGTTGAAGAGTAATCAGAAGGCCACTCCAACGTTCATTTGGCACAACACACTCTCTTATCAAAAAAATTAAACTATGAGAGCCCTAAATAGACTCCTCACACTTCTCTGTAGCTACAGTTTAATCCTCTAAATTGTTCATGCGTGCCCCACAATGGCAAATGTAATCAGATAAATTAAGCTTATCCTCTAATATAATTTACCAGAAGGCAAGTTCCATAACAGCTTCTGTGCTATGGAGAATCCAAGTACACAGGGTACCTTCTGAACCTGCTTGTGACTTTGAGCTATTGTCGTGATGTTAAAAAAGGAAATTCATACTGACTTATAAATTAAATAAGAAATTGCACAAAGTGCCTAGTGCTGTCCTATCTATGGAATTGTTTTACTAGAATTACTCTTACGAACAATCCAAAATAAATCATAAGAATTATTTCTCTGTTTATAAAGATGTTATGTATCTTTTATCTAAGAGGAAGAAGAAAACTTGCTTCCACAAAGAAATTGCTCTTCTTTGAAAGGTAAAATCCAGTATAAAATGAAGTCTTCTCTGGAACCCAGTTAGTTTGAAGGCAAAAATGCCTTCACTCCAGAAGTAAATGCCTTAAAGGAGAGCAGCAGGTCTAATGTTGCTGTTATTGATTTGAGACTTTGCTGTGTACTGTCTGGCCTGTACACAGAGGCAGCTTTTCACTTTATCTTTTCTCTGTGCTAATCTAGTGGAAGCCATTGTACAAATTAGAACTGAGCTCTACAAGATTAAGATACACAGTTATGGACTTTCTCAGTGTCTTTAAGTAATTTAATAAAGCAATGTAACTGTTGGATGGAATGGACATTGTTCAGATAAGGAAAGTTCAGGTTTTGAAGAGGCACCAGGTTAATTTCTTCAGCAAAGACTACAAGGAAAGTAAAATTCATGAATGTTTCAGGAAGTCAGAATTAGAAAATAGATGTGAGAGGAGGTTACTTTGAGGGAAGTTTATTTTATGTACTATTTTGTTAAAAAGGTATCAGTCCTGGTAATTGAAAGACATAGTTCCCTTTTTTTCTTTCTATTTTCCTTTTTTGTGATCTGTCTCTTCCAGTTACCTGAAAGCATAAAACATTTTCTTTGTATGCTTTACTGGCAGCAGAGTAGGAGGATAGGTGGAACAACTGCACTACCACTCAGCATAGTTCATGAGAAGAATTCAGCATAGTTCATGGTAAGCACTTAGCATGATTCATATGAAGTTTTGCTACACCAAGACTGGCCCAAAGAGAGAATCAGACCTTGGAGGCACAGCATTCCATTAGCAGGATTTCAATCTTTCCCACCTTCCGTGCTTTTGGTAAGGTAAAATTGAGAAAATTTTGTCAAATGTCTATGGAAGATGCCTGTTCAAACACACAGTTGCCTCCTGGTTAATCAAAATTCTGGTTTTATTATGTTAACTCAGTTAGTTCAGAAAACTAAACACTTTTTCTAAAAAATGTCCGTATTGACACAGTAATTATTGGCCCTGCAAAGAAAACATTTAAAGCAAAATAGGAGTTCGAAACAAAACTAACCATAGCCTGTGGGCAAAAGCATTGTAAATGCACTAGTAATCATTTAAGTTACTCATTTGGCAAAATCCTTTCAGTGTGTTCAAATGACTGCTGCATTTAAAGCAACCAAAAGTTCTGAGTGATTAGGCTGTTTATCCGCAGTTATCTAAAGTATTTTGTAGATTCATGAGGGGGAAAAACAAACAATGCTATGTTAGACAACTGACTCCTTGTATTTTTTTGTGTCAGATGGTGAAGTTTCCAAACATTTCATACTGCATTTTGCTTTACACAAACCACAACTATGTCTGTGCCTCTTCATCCAGGGAGCCAGAAAAGCTCATGGCTCAGACACCAGGAATTATCAGTCTCTTACTTATGTAAGTTTTCATTGTTATAAATCAGAAAAAGTAGTGACATATTTTTTTCTGAAACATCTGAATATTATGGGCTTTGTCTACAGGCAAGTAACTCTACAGGCCACACTATCTACCCTGGGCCCTTTGAAGTGCCTATTTATTTCAGAGAGGGACAATTCTTCATTCACTGACTTGAACAACAGACTAAGCCCTGTTGTTAAGCCAGAGTTTAACTATTGCTACTATTTTAAACTTTCTTGTCACATAGGTCCTGCTTCAGCAGTGGATGGGCACAGGCATAACAATTAGATTCATTGGCAGTCTATTATTTCAGTTGTATCTGTTCACAAACTGTAGGTGAGTATCTGTTGGTGCAGCATATCCATCACACCTATATTCTAGAGTAGCTGTAGTGGGCAGCAGCCAGTGTTTTCCTGAATTCACATATTAAAGTTGCATGCATTTAGTTGTTGGCTACATTAAACCCTAAGAATATGGCTTTTCTAGAAAGTTTTGCCAAATATTTAATATCTTGCTAGGCTACAATGTAGTTTCTGCACCAATGCACAGCAAAACTCTCTCAGCAATTAAAAGGATCTTGCATAATCACTGAATAGGTATTATTATATTCTTTTATGTCTGCTGAGGTTCCATAAAGTTTTGCATCATGTCACACAACTTCATTTTAGACAAATAAAAGTTCACCATTCGGACTTTAACATTGCATGGCGTTTAGTGACTTGTCAGAAATAAAGACAAGTTTGTCTCTTTCAGACTAGAACAAACATAAAGAATGATATTGCTCAGCATTTATCGCTGTAGGAAATTTTATACTTCATAGAAAATATTTTGATAATGATTCATTGTGGTAATTTAATAATTAATTATTCCCTCTTCCTTTTACAGGGAGGAAATATGAGCTTTCTGGCAATCAGCAGAGAAATAACAAATTGTGGTCGTAATTCTAACACTTAAAATCTTGGCTGACATTTCTAAGGCCGGATATCTACAACTAGAGAGACAAAGTCATATCAAACACCTCTGCAGAGGTACAAAAGGAATCTGTACTTCATCTATACTCCTTTGGCTTTTGGTAACAAATCAGCATTCTTGAAAATTAGGACTTTTGTATGCAAGTATCATCTCTGGACAAATATATATTAATATAGTCATGGCAAGCGTTACCAGTTTTTTCTTCTTCTCTCACTGGAAGAGAAATTCCTGTCTGGACAATTGTGAGGTTTCTGCAGCAGCGGTAGGCTGCAAGTCTTCTGAGTCTTGGATGGTGTGTTGGTTGTTCACACTTAGGAGATGGCTAGATATGCTACTGTTCTTCAGACTGGAACACAAAACTCCGAAAGGAGGAGGTTAGATGGGCCAAAAACCTGCAGAAAAAGCATAGAAAAAAATAATAGAAAACAGTTATTACCTATTTCTTGTAACAAGATAGCTATGAAACTCTCATTAAATGTTCAGACACAAGGTTTTAAACCAAGAGATTGGTTACCTTTTGGCACAGTACATAAGTGTATTTTGAATGTCATAGAATCTTTAAGTGGTATCAGAAATAGGTGAATCAACACAGAGAAGATCAATCCACTGGGAGATTTCAAATATAAACAGCCTTTGGGATAACAAGTTCCACTACTACCTATGCTCAGAATCTGGAATAGTATACTACAAGAAAGCTTGTTGTTTCCTATCACATTTTCCTAAGCTTTAGTGACTGAATATGATGATGGAGGCTGAATAATGGATATTTAGTCTGACTCAATTCCTTTACTCAATCTTGAGATCAAGAGAGTAAAAAAAAAAAATGTCTACATCAATGAAACTGCCAGTAGTTTCAGTCTCCAGGGCTCAGTGACCTTCTCACTGCCCTGAACTTTGTCCTGATTTGTATGCACTATTTTTCTATCTGAAATTTTGCAAAACAATTCAGAATTAAATGCAATTATTTTAAAAGGATCAATAATGTGTAAGACATCTCAGAGCGCAGAGTGTGCCTAAAATAAATTATTAAGTTCTTATTTTGGAGGGAAAGAGGTTTGGAATAGGCTTGTGTGTATGTTCAGAAAATATTAAAGATGTCCCTGAATCAGATTAAGTGCTAGCTCTTTGGCTCCTAATATCTTGGCCTGCTGCCAGATAGCAATCTTAGTGATTGAGTCATTTTGTATAGGGAGACTTTCTCCAGATAATGCCCAAGTGAGTCATGAGATCTAATTCCATTAAAAAGAGTCATGAGGCCCACAATCCTAATTACATTTATGCTGCTAAGCAGAGGAATGCTTAATGGAAGAGGACAAGAATAACTCGTTTTGAGTCCCTTCCAATGGAACCAGAATAGAAGTAGCATTGTCCATGCTGAATATTTGAATTTGTCTCTGTGCAGCCTTCCAGTCACAAGCTCGATAAGCACTGGAACAGTCACAATACCATTAGTGAGATTAGAAATGTGGGGTGTGGAATATGCTAGAAGGGATGGCCTGGCACTGTCTGGAGACTGTAAACTCTTGACTATCTTGCTCAAAGGGAAATTCTCTCAGATAAGTTCACATGACAAGATCAAACAATTTAATGACTGATAAGTCTAGATAAACATAGATTCAGGTACCGTTTCCATAATTTATGCATGTAGAATCCACATTTTCCTGTACACATTTACCGGGTCTAGTGGGAGGTGTCCCTGCCCAGGGCAAGGGTGTTGGAATTGGATGATCTTTAAGGTCCCCTCCAACACAAACCATTCTATGATTCTATGTTTCTAACTAAAGACTGGGCTTGTTTTCTGCATTAGTTGGTTGTAATAGAGATGGGAGTTTACAGAATTTTAAACAAAGAATTTTATTCTACACCCTGTTAAAACACCATTAATTCGAAGAGCTGCCTCATATTCTCACAGTTGCTCAAAGACTTTGTCTAACCAAGTATTCGGAGATCGGTATTTTTTTAAGTCAAAAATACCTTTTCTAAAATTTTGCTAGCTTTTCTACTGTGGCCCAAACAGGGGGTTGATTAATCAGCATATTTTTTTAATCATCAGATCTGTATTCTGGGGTTCTTGAGCTTCATATAGGACAGGCAAATTTAATTCTGCAAGCCTTTCTTTTTCTTTTCATTCTTGAGTACCCTAAAGAAACCATGATGGATGCCACCAACACAATACATACCATGTGTGGGTAAAACCTCAGTAACTCATCTCTTTTCCAGGTCAGCACAGACAGAGAAAAGTCACACCACCTGGCACATGTGGCAGGAGTTCCGCTCCACCGGCATCAGTAAGCAACACAGACCCAGGGTTGTAGAAAGCATGCTGAGAAGCCTCTGCCCATACCCTGTGTGTGTCAGGAACTAGCTTTGGGCTGCTGCAGCTCCAAGACCCAGAAGTCAATGAGCAGCTAGAGCTTACTTGGTGTGCTGCTGGAGCACAGCTTTTGGTGATGTGCCAGGAAGATTAATATTAGTCATTCCTTTGAAAGTAATAACATGAGAGACAAAGGTTCAATTAGCACTTCCATTGGTTATGGAGCGAGTATTTTAATATCTAAACTCAACTACAAGGTTTAACATAATTTCTCTAGTGCTTGTTTCTGCAGCTAATTAAAAAATAGTCATCATTGAAATTGGAAAAAAAAACTTATTTAACTCTTCATACCTTGTCTTCACTGAAAAGGAGGTTTAATGCCTTGACATAACTAAATTGGTTGTAAGTTCCAGACTGCTGAAGCAAGCCTCCTATAACAAGATGATCTGTCTTCAAGTCATTTTTGTCTTGACAGTTGCAGGCCATGATTTCATCAAGTCTAGCATAAAAATGCCCTGTTTTCTTCCCAAAAAAACACGAATCTTGTAGACCATGTAAAAAATGACATGTGAAAAGGTAACGCTTCAATCAGTGAATTTTAAAAGGCTTCAACATACAGCATCTACTGTGTATTGAAGCAATTAACTTGTAAGAAAACAGAAGACAATGAAATAGTGTTATTTAAATCACTGAAGCTATCTAAAAATCATCCTTAGCAACTAATAGTTTCAAAAAACTTTCTTCAAATCAGATTTAGGTTTTACTTATTACTCTGGAAAGTATATGAAGATCCATATTTTATTTTTGTTGTGCCTTCTGATATTGAGAAAACAACCATACTGAGCCACCGGCATTCATATTTAAGACTATGAAGAGAGAAGGGGTAGAAGGAATGATAGTCATCAACCTGTTTGTTTTCTGTCCCATGAACCTAAAAGATATATCTTTCAAGAGTCTTGCAAAAGTATTCAGTCACATCGCCAAAGACAGTCTGCAATAGAGGCAGGTATGGAGCCTGTTTCTCTCAGTCTGACTCCGGTACTTTAATGGCATCTTCTGGTCACCTTTTTATATAATAGGAATTTACTATTTCTGAAAAAAAAATGGCAAAAATCAAACCAAATCACAGGTTGTACTGACATCATCAGAAATGTCTGCCATTGTTTCAGGAATGTGTTATAACCTCTTCATTTGCTATCCAAAAGTACATTTCCAGCATGCTTAATGTAATCAGAGTAACATAAAAGCAAATATTAATTCAAACTACTGCTGTAAAGACCTCTCTAAATTTATTGACAGTTGATCACTCAACACTTTTTTGTATTGTTTAGTTGGCTGTAACCTAACAAGAATAAAAGTAAAAAAAAAAAAAGAATAATTTTGTCTAAGAACACTTAAATGCATCTGTTGCCTTATGCACTTAATTACGGTTGTTTGAAAAGATAGTTACTGAAATACTTATGAATATTTCCACATTACTGTGTTTTTCCAATAGCTGGACTAAAACATCAGTTCTGTCTTTCCAGATAGATATTTTAGTGGCACAGAGAGGTCAGAAAGCTATATCATAAACTTCCTTTTACACAAGAAAACAATAGTAAATAAAATCTAAACACCTTAAAAACTGTACACCAATTTTACCCCACTTGGGTTATCCACTGTGCTCCTGCCAAAGCGTTGAGCTTTGTTGCACTCTTTTATGATAGCCTTTGCAGGATATCAGAGTAGTGACAGAATACCTGCCACAAATATAACCACAATCTGGTTAAAAAATAGGTAGAGGCAGCAGCTGAAAATTTAGATAAACATCCTACAGAAATACAATACTAAAGCTTCTTTCCTCCAACAGTACTCACTGAACAGTAAATCATTATAATGAATTCATCAGATAAATGGTCATTAGTTAATCAAAGTACAACCCAAACCTTATGGCAGTTCATAGCAAAAAAAAAGTAACAAGAATGAAAAGGGCTTAGAGATTAATAACAATGAAAAATTGAATTAAAAGGCTTGTAAGAGAAATATCTCTAAGCAATCTTCATTTTGGTCTGCTCCAGCAAATTCATTTTTTAAAACTAGCTATTAAAATATAAAGCACCTTCTGAAATATTTTCGTTGTCTCCTTACAGCCCCTTTCTGAATTTGTGCCAGCAAAGCTATTAGCAGTGATTGAAGGTGAGACAGCCAAGATGAAATTCTCCAGAGAACAAGACGAGAGACACCTTTCTGCCCTCATCCCATCAACTATAATGAATGATAGGCACAGTGCATGACAGGGACTGAAACAGGAGACTGTGACAAAGACAGGCTCAGGAGAGCTTCAGTATAATTCATTCAGTTGCATTTGGCAGCAAGTCATAATATTTTTTGTGTAGCTTCACTGTCAGTGCAAAAAATAAAATGCAGAACAGCATTTGCATGCTGATTCTATTTCAGTCAGAGAGAAAGAAATGGTGAGTTAATGAAATTTTTAAGTTAAATTCTCCCTCCTGCTTCTCACTGCTCATAAGCGCACAGGGCACTGTGAGAGAGCCACAAGAGGCTGAACAGGGAGCAAGGCCTAATTAGCAACTTATTGATTACAGCTATTTCTTCTGTGCTCCCCCTCACATGCTGGTCCATACTAGAAGAACCCCAGGGTTTATTCATTAGTTGTGCTTGGAGTCTTTAATTGCCTCCCTGCTGAAAGAAGAGTTGGAGATACGGCATCACCTTTCAAGAGAGTAGAGGGAGCAGGGAGAATCTCAGAGAAAGATGAAATCTTGAGGTAGGAATCAGACTTCTAAAAGAAAAACTGCAATCACAGCTGTCATCCCACAGACATCACCTCACCTTACAGACAGTCTGTCTGTGCTTTACCACTGAAATCAATGCCCCTGAGAGACCAACACCTCTGTGTCCACACAGGCTCACAGGCACAACAACTTCTCACAGCAGGGCAAGGCTCCATCAAAGCAGCGTGTAGCCCCAGCCTGAAATTAAGAAACACGCGCAACACAGTTCATAGAGGACTTCCGCAAGATCCTGCCACAGAGGTCAATGGGGGCAAACTGTATCAGCATTTCCAAAAGGAATTAGATCCAGAAACAGAGGTATGTTCTGACATCCCTAACACAGACACTCTGGACAGCCAGGAGTCTGAGGAGAGTGGACTATGCAAGACCAGGCTCCCAGCCTGAGCTTTGAGCCCCATGACCTCTGTCAAACCTGGCAGGGCATTTACTATGGTCTTTGAGTTCTTCTCTGTTGGTCTCCAAAGTATTTGTGCTAACAGGAATGCACCAAAAATGCCTATTTCACGATGCCCAGTGCAGATGTTACACAAATTCCCTCCAGTTTAACTCCAGTAACCAAAGAATTCATCTAGGATACGAGGAAAAAAAATCACTTTTTCAACGTAAATGAGTAAATTATGTCAATGACATAAATGAGTCCAAACTTTCGTTTTTCACTCCTTGCTCATCACTAATGTAGAAGTCATTCCAGAATACAGACAACTTTACCTGCTTCTCCATTGGAAACACCAGGACACAGAAATGAAGCAAGTGTCGCACTAGAGTTAAATAGAGCACTCGCCCTACTCTGAGGCTTCTTGAGGCACAATTTTATATTATAATGAACAGTCTGTATACAAGAGATATAAAAGGTCTTTTGCTGCAGGACTGGTACAGTCAGTGGGCTACATCTGTGTTTTTCTTAAAGATAGAAGATGTGGCTTTGAATTCCCATCAGACAGGAGAGGGGATTGAACTTCTGTCCATCACGTCACAGATGACTGCACTGAACACTGAGTTTACCACTGGGGAGGAGAAAAGACACTTCGCCTGGTGACATTATACAACCATGACCCCTTGCTCTACTTAGAATAAAAATGAGCACACACACTTACTTTCAGCAGTTTTATTCAAGGAGTCCCTAGAGGAGAAAAGCACCATTTTTGAGGTGGAGGACAGTCTGGCTCAGCAGGTGGTTTACCAGTTTCCTATGTGAGTGCTTGTTCAGGATCTTCATCCCTTGCATAGAGGTTATCACCATTCAGATTGAGTGCTGGTAACCATTTTAGGAGCTCAGCACCTAATTCTCTCCCAGGACATGGTCCTCAGTCCAAGCCATGACCTCTCAACAATGACAGCTAACAACAAATCCTTCCTTTAGTAAAATAACACACTGACTGAGACAATCTGCAACTTCCTTCCTTTGTTCTAAGTATAAAGATAAATCATGATGAATTGCAACAGGTAATGTATTACCTTTTTTAGCATGTTCAGTTCTGTCTAGGATTTTGAATTGTGTTTCCTACACAGCCTGCTACCAGAAAGCACTAATGAATTTGAGCTAATTGAACAAAAACACATGAATTTGACAATATGGCAAATTTGGCTTCACAATGCATGCACACAAAAAGATCTGGATATTTGCCAGGCAAAAAAAAATTTAAAAAATTGTAAGCAATAAATATGCTTCAAGAAAACTGATTTCAATATATTAGATGATGTTATGCAAGCCTGAAAAAGACACAGCATGTTAGTGAGATATTTACCTTTGGTTTTCACTGTGCCCACATGGCATAAAGCAGAGATCTTCTAACAAACGGGTGTTTATTAGTAAATGCCAGTGTGTACCTGTCAGCTACAGTTGCCAAAGCTCACCACTGGCTTTAGTGGGAAACACAGTATGAATGTCAGTAGGATCTGGAGCTGAAGTACACCTGTACAAATAAGATAGCTCTCTTATTAGTTGTTTCATATAATTGCCTAAGGAAAACTTTAAAATGGCACAACAGAAATATTACTGCTGATGGTTGCTGAGTTTGGAGATACTGTACACAGACTGCATTTCTACTCTGACATGAGGTTACTGTGATGAATTTTAATCATGCTTTTGATGTGAATCGGGAAAGCTCAGTATATGCTTTCCCCATACCGAAAGCAATGAATGAGAAAAGATGAGTGATCACCAGATATTATATGACGAATATCTGAACTTTCCATGGCTCCTGGAAACCACAGATACCTTAGAATCACTCATTAGTAAGAAACAGTATTCCTCAAACTTGTGAGTTTCCAGAAATTTGACACTTGACAGACTTGAAAAGGAATTTGAAACCTTCTTATAATTATACTTCAAACTATGTATTGTATAGGTTATAGGCTGTCATGTACAAGCATGACAGCCTTCTCTAGATTGTTCTGAAGCAAATATAATCCGAAAAGTTGAGAAACTGATTAGCAAAAGCATGTATTTCATTTTGACTCAATGTATTATTCCTCCCAGGTTGCTCGGGTACCGGTTGAGTCTCCATCCATGCTCTGTTCAGGAAATTGGGAAGAGCTGCAACAGATAACTAGAATAGTGGAAAATACTCATATCTGATCTGACAATTTAGCATTCTTGCAATGACTTAATAAGTCAGTTCAGAAATGCCTAGGTGTTTGAGGTAAAATAAGATTGCCCTACACAGTAAGATGGATGTTCTCCTATCACTGCATGCTATCAGTTCCCACAACTGATTCACAGTCATTATTATCAACCACTGTTTTTCACAGTAGCCATGAAAGCTGAAGTCTTGTGTCAGTCTGTAAATAAAAGGTAAAGACTTGATTCCACTGAAGTCAAAAGTAAAATATGTGTTTCTTTTATAAGTTTTCCAAGTAAAGAAATAATGCAATAACAACTGGGGAACAAATACACCTATTGTAAAAATTATTAGGGGATTGCAGGGAAGATGGATTACAAAGTCTGATTTAAAAATAAATGTGGTCATCATTTGGTGACAGCATTCAGAATCTTGGGGAGACTTCTTAGCTAGTATTCCACACCCATAACAGAAGCCCAATTAGGTCTGAATCATAGTAGTGTCTAAGAATTAGAAATTTGGCTGGACTACATACTGTGAGAAAGTGACTGGCTTGGGTTTGGCATCACCTGCAGCTGTGTGCAGGAGGATGTGCACAAACTACTTCAAACTGAAAGAAACCTCCAGGGATGCTCTAATTCATAAGAGTCATGGAAACACAGTAACCACCTGATTATCCTCTCTGCGACAGACATTTACTTTCCAGAAGACAGATAGCTAATTCCACCTTACTAATCCAGCTTCTCTATATTAGTAATTCTAACTGAAGATCGGAGTGTATAGGTAACTGTCTGCCTACCTTCTTTACAACTGGATAAACTTGTTACTGCTATATATCTGGAAGCAAATATAAGGCTCTCCCATAACAAGCTAACTTCCCTACAGTCTAAAGCACAGCCTGTTTCAGTAGAAAGTAAAAAAAAAAAAAGCACCAATATTAACCAGTAGGTTAAGCTTTCTCCTGTTTTTAATGAAATTATTAACATAGGAAACAACATAAATAAAAAAGGCTACAGCCTATGAAGGGAAAAAGATTTTTAACAGTCTCAGACTATTTAATGTCAGATTATTGTTACTATTATTATTATCATCATCATCGTCGTCATCATCCAGGAATCAAATAGATATATGAAACACAACGACCATATTTTATAATGTTGGAATCCAATGCTTTTCAAGCTAAGGTCACCTTTGACTTAAATCATAGGGTTTTAGTTATCCAACAAACTTACTAATTTTATGTCCTTCTGTTTCAGTGACTCCTAATTCATCCGTAAAGGTGAGTAGTACATAAATATGTGGAAATGGTTGGCAAATATTTACCTTTCTGTAAGAACTACTGCTCATTCCAAACTAGCCTAATTCCATGGATGGTATTTCCCATTGAGCAGGTAAGAAACCTTTCTGAACTGGAGCGGCACTTCATCCTACAAAAAGTCATACTGATCTCAGGGGGAGTTTTTGCACAGCAAGGAGCTGCTTAACACTAGGAAGAAGGTAAATGTGATCCTGAACAAAATGAAGGTAGATATTTCCAAGCATGTTTGGCTGTCACTGAGTGTATTGTGATACAGCAATTCCTGTGTCTATCTACCCAAACAGCTTAGCTAAGTTATCTTACCTGCAGCCAGACTACAGGTACAGTTCAGTTTAAGATCAAGACATTTAAATTTAGGCATTTGTATGTTAATGTATTCCTATGAACAAGGGTTTGAAGCAGCTGTTTGTGTCGGTGGAGACTTGCAGCTTGATCCAGCTGCCCAAGAACTACCTCTTTTGCAAAGCCTTGCTATTGAGATCTCTCTGGGGAGCTGGTAAACACAGCAGGCGCAGGACCTGCCAGAGACTCCCTCCCCTCCAGGACAGCCATTGGAGCCCAGCAGGAAAACTAGAGCATCTCACCTACACTTAGGCAATTGAATCATGCCCCTACTTGACCTGTAAACAGCATGTCTGTTCCTAAATGGAGGTGATTTAGTCTAGAGCTGATCGAGATTGATTAGGACCTACCCATGGTACCTTTGCACTGGAGGAACACTCCTGCCATCCCTTCCTCTGCCTGCATAGTAGACATGAGAAATGAAAAGCAAAACTGTTTCTATGTCCACAGGAACTGAAATCTGTCCATGTGGTGTGACACATCTCTGATGCTATTTTAGCATTCAAATAAATACTTTGAGCAGAAGATACAAAGTCTTAAATCATTATCTAAAAACAATGATGGGCTCTTCTATATACACGTTGCTTAATTTTTTCTTTCCAGAAGATACCTTAACAGGTATCCATAATGTATATGATAAACACATTCTTTCATTTTTTGATACGGAATCACAGAAGGCTGGAAGGGATTACCAGTCTAACAGCATTTCTAGATGCAGAAAAAGCACAAAGCCTTTTAATATACAAAACTAAAATAATTATTTTGCGTACTGATTCCTCTCAGAACACTTTGAGGTCTGCAGGGAGCTTGCAGAAGAGATTCTGATTAATGTGTTTTGTTGTTCTCCTCTCAGAAACAAAATGGCATAAATAAAATAAATAGCAAAGGGATCATTCTCTACCGCATGACGCACAGGCAAAAATGGCATAAATCATCTTTAAGATGTCCGTGGGGAGAGCTCTGTTTGCCTATCGGTTTACAAATGAGAGCTTAATCTTTGCATGTCAAAGGTAACAAGTAGGACACAGGAACGGTTTATTAAAAGTCATTATTAGTTTGCCTCAGCTCTGAACAGTAACCTGCTTCTTGGAAGTCTGTTGAACAAAGGCCCAACTGTTTCATTTCAAGCCTAAAGGAACTGTACCTGAACACACCATTATTAACTTATTGGTTATACTCAATATATCTGTGGCCTGTTGTTCCAGCAGAGCAGAGTCAACACTCCTGGTCTTAGCGTTCCCAGATGTCTTTTAATTATAAGCTGAAATCTGAATTTTATTAGTGTGTAATACTTGGTTTAGAGACAATCACATCATCTAATGTGGGTTTTTTCTAAATTACTCCTATATAATCTCAACCTTAACTGCATGCTGATATGATTTGTATCTTGTAAACTGTCAGAGGAACAATGTTTTATTGTGGATGCAATGACTGCAATGAATGTGTGACTCATTACCACATCTTTTATTGATGGGGCTGGGGGTTACACTGCAGGACATCAGCAGAGGAAGAAAGATGATTTGCAAATTAAACTCTGTGAGAAGAATAACATCTTGCAGGAGGCTGCGGCCATGAATTAGTTGCCTCTCAGGGGAGCTGGATTTTTACAATTGTGTTTTCACTGGTTTAGCGTTTTTCAGTCTTCAGTCTGATTTTCCGTCTTAGTCACAGCCAATTCTCTTTCTTTTTGCTCAGGCATGTTCTCATTGCTGTATGCCAAAATTAAATCACTTAAATACAAAACACGCAGTGATAGGTAGTTCACTATTTGTCTCTCCTTGAGAGCCCCCTCGCATAATATCAGCCAATGCAGAAGTAAATCACCGCTCCTGTACCTTTCTTCTCCAAATATCTAGATATTCAGATTTCTCACCTATTTTATTTTTCTTCCCCAGCCTTCTAAACCAAAGCTACATCCAAGCACTAACTTTGGCCAAATGGTCATATGGCATATACTATTTTTCTCCAGAGAAATAAAAGTAAATCCCGTAGCTTGATGAAGACCAAAGGTTTGACGAAGTCCATGCATCTGTCACAGGATTTTTCTCAGCTCCCTGTAAAGCCACTCTCAGATTTCCATACACCAAAGAAGTAATGAATGAATAAAGCTGTGCAACCTATAGTTTAAATGGAAGCCTACAATTGTCTCAGATGAAGCTTCATGCAGACTCTCTAAGCTTAGGAAAAAGGGCTCCAGGTAATTTTAAACTATTCATGCTCCCTCCTAGCGCTGATCTGATGCAGGACTGTGGGTTGCCTGGGAGTCAATTAGAGAAGTTTCAGTTCTGGGCTTTGGCTAAAAAAAGATACTCATGAGGGATTTTTGTCAGGGGTTGTTTCAGCAGTGTGTGAGAAACAGAAAGTGAATTGGAGGGGATCAAGGATAGGAGAGAAGAACTGGAGACTACACTCACAGAGTGTAGTAAAAAGAAATCGGAATAATTGAAAAGTGTTGCAAGCTTCTCTCCAGAAAAGAGTAAGGAATGAGAATTATCCAGGACAATTTGGAAGGCATCTTTATTAATGATAAACCTGACATCATATGCAACAATCTTACAATGGGCTACAGCTATGACAGAAAAAATGATTTTACCAATTGCTGAGAAGACATAATGAGATATATCACTGTAGACCTGCTGCAGTTTCTCTTTATTTTGTTTTTTTTCCATTTACCATCCCTTTTGTTTACTCTTTAATTGATACATTGCAAATCAAAATCAAGGTAAAGTTAGCATATCTCACTAGTATATCATAGGTAACCTCTTAATGAGAGTGAAAGAGATGTGACTTCAATAAAGGCGTCAAACTGAAAGCATTTTTTCTCTTCATTATTTTTTTTCTATCATTTTGGCAAGTTTTGCAGTTGATGACACTAGTTGCTCTTTGCCATGATAATCTTGTTCCTATTTATATATCTAGCTCTTCCTACCTGTGATTAAGAAATATTAGCCAAAATCAAGTTCTAATGTTACTATGAGGAATATATCCAACATATAAATGTGTCAGTACCTGTGTGTGTATGCATGCTTTGCAAATATTTGTGGGCTGCAGGGAGGGGAGGATGTTAAAAGTTTCAAACCTTGATGTACAAAGAGTGTTTATCTAGAAGGGAAAGAAGTAAGCAGCTTGTAAGCTCCTACAGGTAAACAACCCTGTGTTTCAGAAATGTGTGTTGGCAACACTTTTGAAGTAATTTGCCCTTCAGGTCCCTTTCAGGTGACACATGAGACTGATACCACTTTTCTTAATGTGTGATGGCCATCACTAGTTGATGGCAACAAGAGATCTGCACATCTCTGTATTTTGAATGCAACAAGAAAACAACATCTAACTCTCTAGCATAAGTAACCTACCACTTCAAGGTTACTTTCTAATAAAGAGATAAAAAGCACATTTGCTCATGATCACTAGAGCTACATTTTTCCCTTTAAAAAATACTTACCAAAGCAGGGCTTGTGCTAGATGCAACTACATTTGTTCTGTACTACCTCTGACACTATTTAGGGGGAAAGTAATACTGAACTTGGGGCACACTGCTTTGGACTAAAACATAAAGATAATATAAATCTACTTAATGCTTCTGACCATTGAAATTGGATGGTAAATATTACATTTCCATGCAACGAGTATTCTGAAACTAGACAAGGATTCAGAGATCAAATAGGCAAAAAAAAGCTCTACAAGAGCTTTGGTGTCGCCATATGTGCTACTGCTTCAGAAATACGAGTCATAACTTGACCTTAGGAACAACTTCCCCTGAAGAAGGGTCTTCTTTCAGTTACAGAAAATGATCCCTCCATTCCTAGCTTGCAATCACTTTAACTGGAATAAATCACACTACTTAAAAGTAATCACACAGTCCTTAGCTTCACCCAGTGCTCACAAATCAATAAACACTCTGTCTGCTTCTTTTTCTAGCTCACAACTGTGATAAAGATATACAGCTCTTTAAAAATTACAATATTGAATTTTGCCCTTTCTTTATTGACTACTTATTATTCGATCTTTATGTTGCCAATACACTTGATTTTTCACTAGCATTCTTTTTAAAAGTTGTGTGGATCTTTGCATAACTGACCATTCATTAACTAGGTGGATTCTAGATAAATTCATGAATACTTCACCAGTGTATATTAGTGTCCAGAAAAGTCCACAAATTGCCTCAAGTAAATAATAAGCATACAGTATGTCTCCAATAACTGAGTTACTAGAAGTATGCAGAGAAATCCAAAGGCTGTATTTAAAAAGCAGAATGTGCAAGTTTTATGCAGAGGTACTCCTAAGAAAAGAAGAAAAGCAAGAGGACAAGAAGACAGCATTATTTAACATCAATTATTTTGGCTGTGCCTGAATGAGAACACTAAGAAAGTCACCCGAGGCCATTGCTAGTTTTAAGCATGTGCTGACATCATTGCTCAGTCTGTTCAATGTGTTGCTACAATTCGCTTGATTTTGGAACAAAAAAGGTTTGCAGGGTACTTTTAGCAGCTATGGCTGAGTTAACAGCTCATTAAAGTAGTGGCACCACAATGACTGTCTTCCAGGACAATGAGATACTATCCATGATTTCTGTAAAATGAAAAACAAAAGTGAAAAATGGCTCTGAGGAAACTCTAAAGCTTTTTATGCTGAAATAGCTATTCGGATAAAGACCGTCTTCCTACCAGTTGAGGGTGTGTGGTAGATTAAACATATGATTCAGAAACACACTGGAAGCCCGATCAGTCTATAAATGACATGCAAACTTCTATTTTTTTTCTGATGCTATCAATGTACTTCTCTTTCAAAGCTTTCTAAAGAACAATTATTTTAACTTACAATGAGGTTTTACCACTGTTCCTTCCACAAACACTGCACAAAGAAAGACTAAACCCATTACACTCGCTTTTCCTGCTTTTGTCCTTTGATGATCTCGAGGACGAGAAAAAGAGGAATAAATATCTCCCACAGGCAGCAAGTATAACTAATAAGTGTGCTTGTGTTCTTCTAACAGAAATAATTAATTCTCAGTTTTAATGATAGTTACTTCCTAAATATCTTGTTACTCTCACGATTTTATAATAAATTTCAACACTTACAGCAATGCAACCATGGGTACTTACCAGTGCATGAAACCCATGTGTGAGAAAATTTAATTTATTCCACAGCTTCCCTTGCTCAATGGTATCACATTGAGCCATGTTTTATTCATCAACCACCAGCCTGACTTAAAAAAAAAATCTTCCCTATTGTTTAGAGCAGCAAAAAAAGCCTTCGTGTCAGTCATTTCCCCTATAAAGGTAACTCTGGGGCAGACTTTGGCCTGGAATAGGACAAGAGTATCTTCATGGAAGGCAATGCAGACACTGTATCAGGAATCTGCTGCAAATCTGTATTCAGAAGCAGGATGTTAATGTTAAGGGTTTTCTGCCACAGAGGATGCAACTTTTTTCTTACCAGAATAAAAATCTTTTCTCACACTGTGATTGTTATGGTTAGTGATCTCTACACCCAGATTCACTTCACCTTTTGCTCTACACTCTTGTAGGATGCATACACTTGGGTTTCCTCTTCTTACAAATGTGTCTAAAGGTTTCTGTGGCAAAGTCTTCATTGCAAAGAACTCCCATATGGCTTCATCAGTACAAGTCATTTTGTTAAATGTGCTGTGGCAGGTCCAACAACAGATACTGACTTTGTACAATCTGTGGTAAAGCACTGAGAAATGCAACAGTGAGAGAAGACAGCTCATCTCTAACATGCTGAATAGGCAAGAATGTATCTCTGATCTGAGGGTGCAACTAAGCACCTAAGAAATGTGTCTTAAGCAGTCACAGCTCCATCCTGCTTGTCTCTCAGGGCTTACTAATGGCATAATTGTATTTAGTTTATTGCTGTCCTATGTGTGAAATAAATCCATACCTTTGCAATCACCCCTGCCATACTCATTCAGTTGTATAGGCAAAGACTGAGGAAGACAGACACAAGATGTTCTTCTGATGTGTCTGTACAAAAAGTAACTGTGTCAAAGGGTAAGAAGGAAACATGGGAAATGGGGAAGGCTTACTTTGATCCCTTGCTGTTTCTGTGCGTGTGTATTGTGTACGAGTCACAATCTACTGATTAGAAAATAGGAGAACAATTGACATTTAAGGATGAAATCTTATTTTGTGCAAATTTTCATATTCACCACTCCAGATGGATCTACAAAAATAAATTGTGCCTAATTACTCAATGCAGAGTCATGACTGTACCTCTTGCCTAAGTTAAGAGCAGCCACAGATAGACAATCAAGAATAAACTTGGGCAGCAATCAGGAGGAGAACCTCTGGAGAAGTTATATTTGCCCTATCACAAGCAATACCGTAGGGTTAAAATCAGCAACCTTCACCAATAATTTAGCCACCAGGCAGATTCAATTCATCAGAAACCTCCAGCAGGAAAAATCAAATTTGTACTTTTTATTCTGGCATTCAACAATGTTCACTGCTTTATTAAAAATGGCAATAGGAAAGTGGCCCCTCTCTTTCATGTTACAATCATGAATGTGTCTTTCATAAGGAACAAACTTGAACAGCCACAAGGTGGTAAAATAGTGTTGACTAGGGCTGAATTTTAAATAACATTTTCCTTAGTATCTTCAGTTCTAACATAATTTTGCAACAATTCCTGCATTGTATCCAAGAAGCTGAGAGTATGTAGCTCTCAGTTTTAATGTTTAGGGTGTTTGTTTGTTTTCTGGAGATGCTCTTTATTGGCACCATGAATAGTCTGCCTCAGCAGTCTGCTAACAAAGTTGCAAAGTATTTTGGTCTACTGAGGAAAACTTAACTCCCTCACCAGCACTTTTTAGAGTATCTCAGCCAAGTAACTGGTAAATTGCTGAAAGAAACAACAGTCATATAACCATCAGCTGCTGGGGGATTACCCAGCAGGATACACAGTGCTGGACATGTTTGGTGTTCATGCAGATCTTAATAAGCCTGGTGAACTTGGGTTTGGTGCAATATAGTCAGGCAGGTACATGCCATAGTGCTGCACAAAGCTGGCATGGCTCTGGATATGTTATAGAGGACAGAACAGAGACACTAAGTTAAATCAGCTGCAAAAATACTTCATTCATGTTCCAGCTCTTGCATTTGACCTTTTTATTCCCCCTTTATGCTGTTACCTCTTCTGGCCTTTCCAGTGACGAACAAAAAACTGGAGTTTTGTAAATGAGTCCAGTAAGGAGAACTCAGTGAAAAGCAATTAGCCATCATTGGTATAACTTTTTATTTACAAGAATGCCCAAACAGAAAGAAAAAAATTGTCCTGTTTACATCATTCGTCCCTTACATGAGTTCCATGAAGCTGACAATACTACACTCAAAATACTCTTGCCGTGTAAATAATACTCTTACCTGCATCCTGTCCAGCTAAATTATTTTAACTTTGCCCTTTCCAGGTCCAAAGCAAATGTCACACAATGTCGCCACTGTGCTGGCTGAAAAAGTCAGGAAAATGGTAACAAATTCAGCTTCTTCCTTCTGCTAAGAATTGCCTGCCAGAAGTCCACGATTCAAGGGCCTTACCCTTGCAGAGAACCAAAGTCAGGGGAAAGATTTCCATCATACTCGATTAGAGTCCCTCTTGTTGGGCTACTGAAAATTACTCACCAAACAGCTTAGCAATGAATGATGTATAACAGTCAGGCTGTTCATTAGCAATTGTAGAGGAGCAGTTCATCACCAAGCAACTTCCCTGATGCTGATTAGCCCTGATTAGGTACTTCCGTCAGCTTTGGCAGCTCACTGGTTCAGCCCCAGGATGGGGTCTCTCTCTCCCCCTCTCCACTCCTACCTTTCAGGATGTTCTTGCCAGGGCACCTTCTTCCACTGAGGTTATAGGTTCAAATTCCAACTTTCACCTATTCAGTATGCATAACTCCTTGTTATTTTCCCTCCCTCCTTGAGACTTCTCTCAGCAAATACATCTGGTAGACATTTACCAAACACCCAGGTGAAAGTGAGATGACCATGGGTGAGAAGACTGTTTTTCTAAAGCAAGGGAGAGCTGCAGAAAACAAGTTCAGTTACCCACAAATCTTCAGCCTTCAGAGGTCTTTTCCAAACAGATGATTCTATGATTCTTTCCATTTCATGTCTGGTGCTCCATACCCTCAAACTTCATCACTCCCACCTTTACAGCTATTCCCAACCACACTGGGTTATTTTGTGCTCTTTGTGGCAACTGGGATAGTTTGAAGACACATTGGATATTAACATAAATATGGGCATTATATGCTTGAAGAAAATGAACTACAAGAAACATGCAGGCTGTAAAAGGGCATTTGAGCCCTGGACAAAAAGGCCCAAGACCACTAGAATCCTGTTAAACAGATGTGATGTTGTACTTCATGCAAAACTCAGTAATGGAATCAGGAAACTTTGGGGTAATTTGGTAATTTTGTATGTTCACAGTGATGTACAAAATCCTACTTTCCTGAAAGTCAGATGAAGTTAAAAGTGAAGTGGGTACTCCCACTCTTTCAACACTGTGCATTCTTGTCATGAGAACACACAGATGTTGTACAATATGTATTGTGATTTTTTAGTTTATCATTTAGTTTTATGCTCTCATCTATACACCCTGTCTTGCCAAAATAAGACAACCCAGATCACCCATACATATCACTCACATTTCTGAGCTGCCTTGCACTGCCTCTGCTTGGGGCAGAAATGTATGCCCCAGTACTTCGTAAAACTTAAATGCAGGATCTACTCATTTCAACAAAATTTAATCCAACCCATGAGACAATCTACTCTGCCAAGCAATGTCTCTGAAATCTGCTTATTTTAAAGCAGATTGGTTCCTAACCTTAACTAAATAATTCACAACAACTATAATTGCAGCCTAGTAGCTTTGAAAGTCCTTGTTCCAGAACAGGTATCTGAAACTTATTCTCAATCACATTTATTATGTTTAAGACTTAAAATCTGCTTTGAAGAAAACCCCTTTCCAACTTCACCTGTTCGTCTAAGAAATCAAATTTTTAAAGGGGAAGAAAGAGGAATGAAAAAAACGTTCTGCATTGGTCATGTTTCAAACTTGTGAACAATAGTGAAGAAGCAGTTCAAAATGTTTCATGCTGTTCAGCTGAGGAGTGGAAGAAAAGAAAGTGCCCATAGCTTTTAAAATGTCATGACATTCTTGTATAGAAAGAAAGGTAAGAGCAGGATGTCCAGAAAGGTCTCTGTAAAATTACATCAGAACTTACAAATATAGACAACTAAATATTTAATCAAATTGCTGATCAAAGTTTCTACCAAAGGCTGAGAAAGGACTGGAAGGTGTTTTTTGTCTTGCCCTGCTATGATACATAAATTTCAGCCTTGCATTAAATACATTTTTGAAAAATAATCACATTGTGAACCTGGTCAATAGAGGCTGTGAGTCTTGATTGGTAAAGTACTTTATTCCCCAGTGGCACTGCCTGCTTTTTTACGTTGAATTTCTAAGCAATCCTTTATTGCAGCGTACATCCATAAAAGCATTCAGTGGTGCAGACAATAACAAAGCACAAACAAAGGGTGTTTGTATTTTAAGCCATACATTGAAAATACAGAAAAGATGACCTTAAACTACTTATCACCATAGGAAATGGCAATGAACAATATTCAGGTTTACTTGTTTGAAATTTTGTTTTTAGGGAATTGTTTGCCTGGGGAAAGAGGTGTGAGAGAATCCAGTGTTTCCTGGTCACTGGCTGTCCTTAGTTTGCAGGTTTTGAGGGGGGGCACATAGCACAGCAAGCCAGCCATTGTTTGCATTCAGAAAACACCAACTCAAATTTCCACTGAATATTTTAAAAACAGAAATATTGTAGGAGCTAAGATTGCTCCGTGAAGGCTATTTTTCCTGACCCTTTAGAGAGCTCTAAGAAAAAAGAGCTTAATTTATCCTTTTCCTCTGCTAAAGCCCATGCTTCACCCAGTTTAGGCCATGTAGTTGCCCTGAGCACAGCTGGTGAAGGCAAACCTCCCCCCACTTCCAGCTCCATGTCTGGCCAGCACCATCAAGATGGAGCATAATTCACAAATAACTAAGTAAGATTGTATCAAAGAAATAACAGATATGATTACCAGGTTTCTCCTGGTATGGTTATGGTCATACTCCCCAGGACATCATAGCCAGGGGATGAGTCCTTCAAAGAGTATTTTTCCTTAGGTTTTCTATAAAATTGGAATTATTTCACTCCATTTGCTTTCCTAACAACCCAAACCGATCAGGAGAAGAAATGTTGTTTCCTTTCAGAGTCTGCCCACTTGCACAGTGCATTGCTGGCAAATTGCCCCTGGGGTTTGCTGACAGAAAAGGACAAAAAGGGAAAACACAGAACTGGGATTTCTGAAGACAGACGACCTCTCTGTGTTTTCCATCCAAGAAAAGAAAAGAAACAAAATCGGATAGCCGTGAGAAGAAAAAGAAAAAAAACAATAAGAGGCAAAATCTGTGCTTGAAGGAAAAAGGATACAATGAGGGTTGGGACCTGTAGAAGGAAAGAGGGCTGGATCTTACATGGGACTATGAAATCCTGCATGCAGAGCAGGGGTCTGCCCAAACTGCACAATAGGGGCTTAAAGCAGAAAGCAGCGATGAAGTTTACTCTGCTGTCAGCAGTCTTACTCTCTCCTGGGAGACTGCTGCCCCCACTCCCAAACAAATGTTCTTTCCACTTGTTAGGAGTACCAAATCCAGTTCTAAGGTTATCTGGGGAGATTTCTTCCTGCATGTCCAACCATGTAATGGAAATTTCAAAAAGGCTTTATAGTTGTGAACCTTGCAGCCTACTTCTTCCACTTTATATAATCTGTCTTAATAGATGTTGGTCCAGGTTTTGGAGAGAGTAGTCTGTGCAACAGGCTAGTTATTACACCAGTCACCTCACTCCAGTTTCTAGTCCACAGGCCAGTGAATACTTCAGAAAACAAAAGAAAATGAAACAAAAAAAATTAAAATTGCACTTGTTTCTCAGCTGAGGAAGACTAGGTCCAAAAGAAAGGACTGAAACCAAGAATTTCTTATGCTGTTTTCAGACTAGAGAGAAGGATCTGCCCTGCAGAGAGGGCTCATCCAAATGATTGTGGCACCTTGCAGAAAAGTTGCAGCACAAGGATCCAGAAACTTTGTGGTTTGCTATATCAAGGGGCACAAGAAGGAAAGGATCGATTTGCAGAGTTCCCATCTGTTTGATGACAAGCATAAACTAAAGCATAGGTCCTGCAAATCCCAGAATTCTAGGAAGGAAGCCATGTACTCTCTTCAGTACTTCATATCAAAGCTCCTTCCCATGTTCATGTCTACTTAACCTACAGTACAGAGGTAGGGAGGCCACCCACATTTTTCTGCCAGAAGTCAGAGTAAGGCCAGGACAATACCCAAAGCCAGCAGTCCAAAAGATCTCACAGATCCAAAAAACATCCCTTTCCTTTTCACCAGAAAATAGTGGCATGATTTCAGCACCAAACTTCAGAAGAGAATTCACAAATACCAATAGCAAGTAGAAAATGAAAAGGACCTCTCTCTACCCCAAATGTGAACACCAGTTTGACACCAAACTCTTCCCATTTAAGGAAGCTTGAGCTCCTAAATCAGGACATAGAATTTTACTAGGCAACAGGAAATCTGAAAGTTAAGTTTTCCAGTTCCTGAGTTCCTTTGTAAATTGAGCATTTAGGTCCCTGTGGTATTCTGTGGAAGCAAATGAGCAGAAGCATACATCTACAGCGTGAATTGACCCCTCAGCAGAAACAGTGCCTCCCAAGATGTCAGGGAGGAATATTTCCTATCACTGACATCAGCGGTAGATTTTATCTGTGACTTTGGAAATGGACATTGAATTTGCTGAAATCCACTGAGGTGAGGGAAGAGTTACTAAGAAGTGAAGAGGCAGGGAGAGTTACTTTGGAATGAAGTAGCAGGTACAAGCAGCAGACAGAAATGGCTTTAAATTGCAAGGGGGAAGATTTAGATCAGACATTAGGAATAAATTCTTCACGATGAGGGTGCTGAGACACTGGCACAGGTTGCCCAGGGAAGTTGTGGATGCCTCCCTCAAGGTGAGGTTGGATGGGGGCCTTGAGCAGCCTGGTCTAGGGGGAGGTGTCCCTGCCCATAGCAGAGGGTTGGAACTGGATGACCTTTTAGGTCCCATCCAACCCAAACCATACTATGATTCCATGAAAATCACAATTACAGCAGTGGGGTACCGATTATTATTCCTTGCTAGCAACAAAATCATGATTATTTTAGCCAACTATAGGGAAAATGGCAAGGCTAACTCATTTCTTACTTGGGAGAATGCAAACGCCATCTTCCACTAGGATGATGGCTCCTGAAGAGGGGTAGGGTGGTGATCGCGCCCCAGGGGCAGGAGAGGGACCAGGGCCGGGACCTGGGATTGCACGGCGGCTGCCAGGGTGGTAGCAGCCTCTGGGCATAGCTGGCCATGGCTCAAATTATTCAAAACAGTGCCATCTGCTGGGGCCTCTGCGGTCTGGCAGTTGCGTTTTGTTCCTGTTCGCAATTAACTTCGGTGTTTTGATAGCCGAGACAACGGCTGATGAATGCTGAAGATTCTAGAAGTACCCTTTGCATTTCATTAAAATGCCTTACAAACTGTTTTCGAAAGGTCAAACTGCTCCGTACAGTGCTCGGTTTCTTTAGATTTTTTTGTATCATGAGGGAGACAAGGGCTGGGTTTGGTTTTTTTTCTGTTGATGCTCTCCAGTGCAATAAAAGCTCAATCAGTAAAGCACTTTAAGCAAATGCTCACCTTTAAGCATCTAAGTGGCTTCTCTGATGGTGGTGGAAATAATTGCATCTCCTCAAAGTCCTGTAGTGCAAGACAGGAGATGAGGGCAAAAAAAGGAAAAAAAAAAATCCCAACATTCTTCTTATAAAAGTATCTGTCTCTTATTTACCAAAGAATCGCACAAATGCAGTCTAGATACAGAACTATACATGAGAAAAAAGCAATGAGAAGAGTATCTGAAGCAAAAATTTAGTTTTTATGTGAAGAAAATATATATTGTGAAACCTCTCCACGTCCTGAATTAGAACTGATAGAAAATGGACATTTAAAATCATTAGCAAGTTAATATTCAGCAGTTTAAAAATTCTTATATTATCTTTTTTAATTATTTATAGACTTCACAGATCCAATCCTTATAACCTCAAACCCTTCCTGGACTATTTAATATACAAAGCACCTTTCTTTGCTTGTGTGTCTAAGAGCATCAAGAGCCATAATAATGGTAATTTTGCAACCTTTATACCTGCTCTAGTTTTACACTTGAGAAACTGAGACAAAGAGAGCATCTAAAGCTAGAATTTAAACTGTGCTTGTCAATTTTGGATAACCAGCCTGAGCTACCTATGGAGTCTCTCAGGTATAGATGTTTGCCTTATCCCTTTATGGACTTTACAAAGAAGCTGATGTATAATTTTCAAAAGATACAGGATCTCTAGTGAAATTATCATACTGAGTCATTTTTTTAAGGAGATATATTTTTAGAACAACTTGTAACTAAATTGTGGACTTCAGTGCCTCATTTTGTTAGGGATATCAAAAGTATTTAAATATGTTCCAAAAAGATTATCTAAATTCCTGGATGACAACTCCATCAAAGAGCTATAATGCTACATTATTTTTTTCAGAATTGATACTTCATAATTTTATGTATATTCAAAGCACATTTTCAATCAGCTCCTGCATCAGTTGTGAGTGTACTCCCCAGGTCTTTCATACTGTTCTTCAGGCAACGTGATACACGTCATTAGCAGCCAACTGTGATCATTTTATCTTGCAGCCCACTGGGACATCTACAGAAAGGTTTTGAGCACCCATGTGCAGTGTCATCATCTCTGTAGGCAGCTGAGGAGTCTCAGCCAGTCAGCTTCTTCAGAGGAGTGAAAGTTACTTAAATCCCTGGTATCCAATTTTTGCCAGCACATTTGCTTAAACCCCGCTAGGATGGGATTTCCTTAAATGCTGGTGATCTCTCAACCAACTAGTCCAACAGAGAGCATTGAAGCATGCTTCTCAGAGAAGGTTCATGCTTCAAAGGGAAAAAATACCATTCTAAAACTAAACAGCCTTAGGTTGGTTGATTCAGGACCTGATAAGTGGATATAGATGTCATGGGAAACAGTGCAAAGTGAGAGAGATAAGGAGTACCTAATATCTGCCCTGTCTACAAGCAGGCCCACAAACACCTATTTCCAGCCACAAAAGCCACCCAACATCGCTTGCAATCTATACCAGATCCTACAGGTCTTGGTGCAGCACTGCCATTTCTGGGATTGGAAGCTTTCGTTTTGTAATCAATTTTCTACATCAGTTCTTCCAGCATCCTATGTCAATGATTTAAGAGCTTGTTCAAGAGGAAAGTAGTGGAAACCTCAATAAAAAAGGCTGAATTTAATGAAAATATAATAGGACGTGAAAAGCAGCTTCTTGGTTATGAAGGAATTTGTATTGATCTTCTAAGAGCAGAGCAGGAGTGTAAGCATGAGAAGAAATGCAGGAAAGCAGATAGAGACAGACAAACTTTGGAGAGAAGACAGTATTTCTTATTGGAGGGGAAAAAAATCACCTCGTTTCAGCCTCGAAGAACGTGACTGCTCCTGTGGTTTTCTGCCATTGTTGTGTGACATTAAGAGAGCTGGAAAGTGACCAGCTGATGGAGGTAATACAAAATTAAGTTTTACCATAAGTGAACACAGTGGGAATAGTGGCCCACTAACTGGGGAAGAACAGGCTTTTCACAGGACACTGCCCAGATGACCTTTTGGCTGCTTATTCCCAAAGCAAGCTGAACAGGTTTAAGTCCTTTAGTTGCTGAAGCACAGTGCCTTTTTCCCTTTAGGAAGAGAAAAACAAGTCCGTCTGAGAAAGCAGCAAGAAACAAGATGAGCTTAGAGGAAAAAAATGGGATTAATTAATTAATTAATTTCATTTTATTTTGTATTTTACATACAAAGTGCATGGTATACGTACTTTACCTCATTCTGAACTAAAACTAAACTGACGAGAATACCTGTTTCTGGAAAGTAAGCATGATGGAGAGTACTGAGGCATCCTTCCCTCTTATATATCATTCCCATATACATGTACACATTTGTGTGTATATATCTATTTTTTGAGCCCAGTAAGTACATCTGACAGTATTTCTTAGCATTAATGGATCATCTCTGGAGCATTTTAATTTGTTTGTGGTATTAGTTCTTTCAATGTGCTACATAGCTGAAACTGACTTTTCAACATGAGGAAAATCACACTGCTGCCCAGTCACACTCTTACTGCTAAAGTTAATCTCATGTATTTTTATGCATCTCACAAGCAGACAGCAGACTGGGAGTCTTCCACGAGTGGGAATCAAATGTATTATTATGTCTTTAAAGATGGATGGGTCTGTCACTGATGTCCCTAAGCTTTTTACAGAATACAGTGCCCGGTAATGTCTCCACCAGCTCTCAGCTGTTCCTCTCCCAAAGCAGACTGTAATGATTTTTAGATCCCCAAGCTCAGGAGAACACCAAACCATCTCTAGTCTGATGCTGCAGGACAGTCAGGCTGAACAGCTTTTAGGGACTTCAGACAAGGAGCAAGCACAACAAGCACAGCCTTGCAGGTCTGCTTCTGGCATGGAGAAAGGATGCAGAGTGGCAGTCGGCATGCTGGAGCACTGCAGACCCAGCTTTCTCCCATGGCAGTCCCTCAGTGTAACCCATATCCTGAGTACAGGCCTGTATATGCTCAGCCAAGAATCACTCTCTGGTTCTTTCGTACGTGTAAAGATATCATGCCTGTAATCCCTCTACACTGGATTTCCAATAGGCCTACAATCAAAATGCAACATAAACATAGCAACAAATACACTTATGAATTTAGCATCACATATATACTGTGATACATTGCAGAGTTCTGGTCCTTTTAGCAGCCCACAGGCAAGTTTGTTTCTTACAGACACCCAGGATAAGAGAAGGGAGCTGGTGTGTGCCCAGGTCACTGAGAGAATGTCAGGCAAAAGCCAGAGCCCGTCCATTTGATGTAGCCAGATTCTCTGAGTCGGCCCTCCTGAGAGTGCTCCAACCTGCTCTACCTGCTTGCAAATATGTGGTAGATTCTAGAGACATGCTAACAATCTTCATAAGGCAATTCTGGCTGCCCTTACATGCAGAAAAAGGAAACAAGTAGCATGTAGTACACCACTCTATTGTACAGAAACTAATTCCAAGTATTCATCCCTATAAAAGTGCTGGTGGAGCCCTGCCAACACCAGTCACTTAAATAGAGAAAAACACTTGCTTCATATTTTGAGGGGGTGTTCCCATAGGAAAATCTTCATTTCTGACCCACTTCTGCATTTATTATATCATAAAGTGCTCACACTTCGGACAAGCGTGAGAAGGCTCCTCAGATGAGTGTTTCCTGATGCTACTTTCTGAATCAGATTTGCTAAGTCTTGACTGCCAGCTGGTAAACAAGAAGTGAAACCAGTCACCAGATCCTGCAAGGACTGTTCTGGGACAGCAGCTTCAGGTGCTAAGTCTTGAGATCAGTTCCCTGCAGCACTTTAAGGCAATGGAGGAGTTTTAATACCTTTTATATCTGTAAATATCACACATAATTGCATTAAGTTGTCAGAGCGATTGCCTACATGTGTTGGGATGTATGCATGTATGCATGAGGGAATGGCTGAGTTATATATGCAGAGTCCTTGCAGCAACTCAGATACTAATTGAGTGTATTTTCAAGATGTTTGCCTGTGGTTGACATATATGACCCACATGAGATTTCTGCCCTTGTGGAGAGGCAGCTGGAGGCCAGATTGGAGTGCTTAGGCAACTAAATCTGCATAACCTTTATGCTGTGCTAGCCCCAGATAGCCCTACACCCCAGGAACAGCTGGGTGTTGTACAGACCCTCCACAGTTTCACTACCAACCACAAAACTCCCTGGAGCCAGTATCAGCTGCCACCTTCCAAGAACCATACCAGCCTCAGTGAGTCGCTATAAATCTGTGTGAATTAGTTCCAGAATGCATTACAGTTCACTTCATTACAAGGTCTACAAGAGAGTCAGGGTTAGGACAGCATAACAAGCTCTGCTAAAAAAATCATTCAAGTGATGACAGACAAACTAAAGCAGCAGCTGCAGTTATGTAGAGGTGTGTCTTTGCGGTTTAGAATTATGAATGCTCTTCAACAAAAGGTGTGCTTATTGTTCATGTTCAGCAGGCTACTTACAATGAAAGACTGATTAAAACTCACAGCCTATGAATGAAAGGGAAAAAAAATTAAATATCTTCTTCAGAGAAAGAAATAGTTTTATGCTCAAAGTTTTGGCCTGAAAACAACAAAGCACTTGCACAAATGCTTGACTTCAACCACATGCTGAAGTTTCCAGAATGAGTGAAATAAAAAATAATGGGGTTACAATGTGTTTTGAATCAGCCACATACTTAATTTCCCAACTGAATCCTATTTCAATTATAGCTCATCATAAAATATGAAGATCCTAGGTGGAGAGTTTTAACTGCTTTTTGTATTTCTGAGCAAATTTCTAGAATCAGCCATCTGGTAGAATATGGATTTGCAGAATTCTGTAAACTGAACAGTCAGTAAAAGGCATAAATCATTTGATATGTTAAAATGACAATGCAGCATGTTGACAATTTTTTTTGAGTAGGACAGTACTACCTACAGTGTTTAGGTTGGCATTTTTTAATACTTTATTTGAGTTCAGAGATTCTGTTTTCTTTCAAATCACTTAGAAAATCCATGCAGCTAACTGTATAGGACAGATGAAAAAGACAGAGTCAGTCTTATGTAAAACCTGGAAATGAGCATAGGTACATATAAATAGCAAACAGTTTATAACACTCTTCTAATTTGCCAACTTTTAACTTCAACATATATGCCAGTACTCACCTTATAACTACTAGTTAGTATTAGAGTAGAAATAATATTTCTAGTCTGAAGAAAATTACCTTCAAAATGTGGCCATTGAGTCACCAAAACCCAGGAATGGTTATGGCTTATTTTCTGAGTGACCCATCATTAAAGTTCAATGCAAAAACATTTAGAGGCATTCTCACATGTGAAAAAGCCATGCCTGAAGAAACAGTGCTGTCAGTTAGGTAATCCATCAGTTAAATATTCAGAACCTGGAGATGTGGGCAGACCTCCCAACTCAGAGCTCGGCTATCACATTATAAAATGATTGATATTCCATAAGTTGCACTCTGAACACCGTGTGCAAGGATAGCGTCAAGAATTCAAAGCTTAGACCAGAGTCATCACGCGTTGATTGATGGCCCTGTGTCACTCTGGTTTACAGGTTACGACCACTGGAGGCTTCCAAATGAACTAAACCAAACATAACAGCATCCTTTGCTCAGTGAAGCAAGAATGCAGGATGCAGAAGCCAAACTGTTCTGTCAAAGAATAAAACAGTTTGCTCAAAAAAAATCTGTCAGACTTTCCACACTTTTGACAGCTTCTGTATTCAATGCATGGAAAAGAAAGTATGATGAGTATAGACAAAGCATTCAGAATGTTTCTTTGACATTAAAAATAAGTAATCTGGTATATTATCCTTAAATAATTCACACAGCTCTTTCATGTAGGTCTCTTTCTTCAGATGTTCTGTAGAAGAAATATCTTCATTAAAGGAAGCAAAAATAAACCACTCTTCTTATACCAGACAGCATTAGAACATATCTTTACATGCAGTACAAAAGGATGTTGATACTTTAATGACATTGGTGAACAGCATATAATAACTGAAAAAATATCCATCTTTTAAGTGTACAAGCATCATGTGTGTTCATTCTGTGAGATATGCTGTTAAGTCAGGCAGGTAAAGTATCTGTTAGCATATAATTTTCAGGTGCTTGTAAGATTTTTTTAAAGCCTTATACATTACAATAATTTTGAATACTCCAGCATTACAACCTAGATTGTCTCCCATTAAATTAATAGATATTTTACCCTACATTTTTATGGAAGTAGGATTAGCCACATAGGTTGGAAATTAGGCTATTTATGTAGGTTTTGTTCCAAACCTTCTAGTCAACATTTGATTGGACAACAAAGATGTAGACTGAAAAATTGTCTTTGTTCCTATATATTCAAGGTCCGACACAACAACAACAAAAAAAAGAGTCTAAGCCTTTTAGCTCAGGAATCAAGAAAGGGAGGGGAGAGACAAAGAGATGGTTATAGAATATGTTCTAACCTGTCACAGTGAGACAAGGCTCAACTTCATTTCTTCACTCAGTATGAGTGGACACATGTTCAAATACAAATGTTTTCTTACCCTCGGTCAGAAAATGTCACTGTACAAGAGTGAACAGTGAGTTAATACCAAGTTTCTTGTGAAATTGAAGAAATCCACAATGGAAAATTTCAGTTATTGACTGAGGCTTATGGTGAAGAAATCCCAAAGATCAAGTCAGTACTTAAAGGAAGTAATTTTTGTATTAGCAGATGTGAAAGCAAAACTGATGCAGATCCTCAACAGCCTTTCAGAAAATGAACTGCAGAATTGCTTTGAACATTTGCAGCACTGTATGCAGCTGTGTGTCAACTCAGAAGGAAACTATTTTGAAGGTGATCATAGTTGATTTTCTTAATTTGTTAAATAAAAATAATTACAGGCACAGTGACATTTTCTCATGTCAGACCTCCTACATACAATTCTTCATACATAGGTCACTAGTCCCCACGTGTGGCTTGTGGGTGAGATTACTTAAAATGTACAATTCTGAATCCCTTTTATTGGTAGGCACAGTAGAGTCTAGATCTAGCTTAACTAACTTCAGGAACTTGAAAAGGCACCCACATTAGCAGCCTAGTTGCTTTATCTGCCCCATTTGTCAATGAAGAGAGGCAGACATTCACCAAGGCAATTCAGCTGCATCTAAGACAGCTGATGCTGTGCATACGCAGTTTTACAGGCAAAGGGAGACCCAACATCTGGCAAAGCAACAAGGCTTTACTCAAATATGGAGAAGATTCTACCCGACACGTCTCAATCATTTAATACACACTTCAACTGTTTGATAGTCAGTCATACTAGTCCCTGATAGGTGTCTCACATCTGTAGTAGCCTGATGTGAGAAGACAGCTTGTCATACTCAACCAATACATACTGGCTGTTCAGAAAAGGTTTTTCTAATAATGTTTCCACAAAACAAGGGTAACACAAGAACAGAAGAAACGTACCTGCAAGCTGGTGATGTGGGCACTATGGAGGCCCTTCTGGCTGCCACCATGTAAATACAGCATTCGACACCTCAGGATTTGATTGTGTTGCTGCTGTATCTTGAGGAGATATTTTATAAGTCTTAAGGCATGAGTTCTTCCTCTTTAAAGTTGCCACAAAGAATAGCACAGTCCCCAGCCTGCCATGTCAAACTGAAACATGGGTCATTCATTTCAGAACAGTGTTAATTTTTCAGAAAATGTGAACACCGCTATTCGTTATCATGTCCATGATCGGAAGGAAACAGGTTAACTGCTTTGTTGGTCTATGGGAAGAAAAATACATGACAACAGACTTTATGAATCCTAGATCAACTCTTCCTAGTTATAATGCAGTGCAATTCTGTTGATGTGAATGGCATAGTCCCCAAAAGAGGTCCCAAATGAGAGAAGAAACACATCCGCTAAACTCGGAGTAGATTTTTATAAATAAGATGAAAAAAACCTATGACTATTTTAAAAGTGGGAAGATAAATTTCCCACTTAAATATTCCCACATCATCAGTTCCACTAACATTACAACAGGCAAGCTCAGTAGAACAGTGAGGCATCCGGACACCAGCTGCTGCTAACACCAGGTAACCTCATCCTGGTACCTGTCCAGCTGTTAAAGTGCTCTTTTATTATAGGGCTGCAGGCTTCAACCTGTTTCGACTAAAACTCTGGAAATTCTTGACCGCTGAAAATGTCTTTGCGATTCAAAATTAAAACAGATTTTTCAAAATAAATAAATACAACATCTTAGGAATGTCAACCATTAAGGATTCACTCTGTAAATTAAAGCTGGCTTTCTTTGGCAGAACACACAAGCAAGTGAAACACATAGACCTCCTTACTTCTCAGGAGTATCAGATTTTAAGTTGTTAATGAATGCTTCTGATGAACTGTTGGTGGTAATAATTCAATATTTATAGTCACAAGAAAACATACTAATTTTTTTTACAGCTTTACTTTCCCTCACTACACTATGTTTAGCTGAGCATGGCCTTTTTACAACCATGCATAAAGACAGCCACTGCCAAGAGAGAAATTTTTATAAGCCTTATTAGTAGAAGGTTCTTATTGCTCGGGTATTTCACATATAATGTTCTGTCTGCTACGAAATAAGAATTGTGGCACAAGTGTCTATTGTACTGAGAAACATTATAGTATATATTTGAATTTTGCTTGTTTGTAGCATCTGGATTCCTTTCTTTAAGTTATCAAATAGTCATATAAGGATTTCCCAGAACCTAGATTGAATAAGTAATATTGTTGGGCTTGCAGAATTTCAGAGAGGAATTTGGCTAATGATCACAAGTTCAACACTGCATGAAAATCTCTAAAGCTGTTTTCTGACACCTCACATCCAGTGGGGCTTTCCTGTTTCCAAACAGATGTTTGTAAAAAGGAAAGTGGAGTTATAATTTGGTTGGATAAGCAAATGTCTTCCGAACTGGGAATGGCAGTCTTCATGCAATGAAGTCCCAGCTTGAACAGCAGATGTGCCACTTAAGCAAAACACTATTTAATTGTTGCAGATGAAAGGTCAAGAGGGTTTAGTGCCTAAAGTAATACTTGAGCGCCCTGCTATACCACCAGTTAAGCCAAGAATTAAATTTTCAATTTCCAGTCTTCAGCTATAATGAAGGAGTGTATCTTTCCTCTCAGGAAATAATTGTAAGAATAATTGTGCAAGTCTGATTGTGTTTTGCTCTGACCTAGCTTCCTGGTTTCACAAAGCCTCAGGGGAAGGCTGCAGTTGCTGGTAGCACCAGTACATCCATATTACAGTAGTGAATCAAAAGCAGTGAAGCTATTCTGTCACATCCTATGTAAAGGAATATAGAAGATCTATAGGTGCACACAGTGGTTTAAAAGCAAATGCAATTTCCCTGACTCACAGTCTGTTTTGTTCTGCTGCTGTGGTACAAACACTCAATAAATGGTCAAATTGAGGCCTCTGAAAGATATGCCAGTTGAAAGAGGATAGATAGGAAATTACACCAGTTCACGAAGTCCGCTCCAAAGAAGGTTTGCTTACATCCATAAAGAAAGGTCCAGAAAGTGATCATGCAAAAAGCCTGTTGAATAGCTTCACTTCATGCAAGTAGAGGTGTTCATGACAACTTGTGCTACAAAGCACATGTTCAGCTTGAACAGAAATATTTTCACGTCAGTTCATGAAGACAGTCACTAAAAGAGCCTATTATTACTGTGGCATGAAGCTTGTATTTGTACCCATAAATGGCAACTTCTTCTTTTTAGGAGAACAAGAATCCCGGATCCAGCTTTAAGAATGAGATTCACCTGTTGATACAAACGAATGAACAAAGAGCCATGGACAATTAACATTATTTTTGTAGTGCATATTTTCAAAAGCATTCCTTTCTTACTATAAGTTGGCAGTTACAGGGCAGGAAAGGATGGAGAAAAATGAACTACTTTTGCACTTGGCACTTCTCTGAGGAAAATGACCATAAATGGTCATTTAGCCCTTGCTCATCAAGCCATGTAAGCCTACTGCCTGGAAGCTTGGACACATACTCTTCACCTGTTACCCCTAGGCCCTTTGGTTACATTTTCTCTGGGGCCGTATCTATCATCACCTGTGGTTGCTCATTACAGCACTAACTGGGGTCTTGGCACAGCAGTCCCCCATAGCATCTGGCACAATTTCTGGGGCTTTCTTTGAGAAGAAACAATGATGCAGCTGTGCACAACATCTAAAACTAAGCCGTTCTCCCAGTTCTCTAAGGTAGATATTTTCTACAGCCATGTTTAATTTAAAGAGATACATGAACAGCTTCTATCTTGACTGTATCAAGCAACGCTGCCTGCACTAACATTTCCACACTGATCTTGCTAGCAAGATGGAGTCTGCAGACAACTGTGAGCGATGTATTAACATGCTAAGTAATGCTTGCAAGTAAATGCCATCATTTCATACATATAAAGGGCACTAAACTCTGTTTATTACAAGTTTCTGTTTTCCTCCTATGACTCTAACCTAAATATCATTTACAAGTGGGAACGTGTTATTCTGCATAGAGAATACCTGACCTTTTATTTCTATAAAGTAATTTCCAGAAACAATGCCAAAAGTATGTAGCGCTGCTTGACAAGGTAAGTGCAGAATTTCATGTGCATATTTTCTTGGGTAAAGTATTTGAAAAAAGCTACAGGAGTCCAATTAAACTTTATCACCTGATTATGCATGCCCATGATAACAAAACTGAATATTAATGTCACTGTGACCCCAGTACACGCAGAGCTGGTCACAAACAGTAGGCTCAAACACTTCCTCTAGCAGGAAACTCTGCTGGAGAGAGGATACTTAAAGCATAGAAATTTCTGGAGTGTGATGTTAATGGAGCGTAAGTGCTTTACTGATAGCAACTGCACTTGAGTATTGTGCTTAAATCTGTTGTTGAATTAAAGCCTTAGGACTTTTAGTTCCATGTTTATACTTAACATTTCCCTTAGTATTTATTTAGCTATTACATAAATATCACTGTGATTATTATTCAGCTGTATCTGGCTGCAACCCAGACACTTATTAAATAACCATCACAAGGTTAGTAGTACTGTTTCTATTTTACAGATACCTGCAGGGTTGTTCTTGACAACTTATGGGCTGCGATATCCAGGAGTCTATGACAGGACATACTTCTGAATAACTCTATGTTATTCAGATGTGTCCCACCATACCAAAATCTTTCATTGCTCTCTGACCAATAGTCAGGTCAGTTTAATTCCGCCACCAAGAGACAAATGCAGACAATCAGCTTTAAAATTCAAGAAGCCTGAAAAGTTAAACTGTAGCCCATCCAGACAGCTCTTTCTTTTCTCTAGAGTATACATTTTTCTGAATAAGGAATACGTGTTAGTATCTAAGGATTTCAATAGCTTTCAAAGGTACTGTTAAATTTTAAAGTTCCTATGTTCTTTTGGAATGAGACTGTGTTTTGTCCAGCAGAGGGAGACTAGAGCTTTAAGGAAACATAATGCAAACATTAAGCATAACTAGGGAAAGAATTCTCCAGTTCAAATGTCTCAGCTACAGATTTTAATTTATGACATAGTACCCTAGATAATATAGACAGGTAAATATAGGCAAAATCTGATGAAAATCACACTTTAAATCATATTATAGAGCTTGATACTGATGCAGTATCTGCAGCTTTCATCCCACTTCAAGTCTGATCCTGCACAAATAACAAAAGAAAACACACTTTCTAACATTATTTGAAAGTCCTACTGTGATACTTGATTAATTTTGAATGCAAAATTATTCAAATCCAATATAAAAATTAGAACAAAAGCAGCCTTTTCTGCCATTACATTGCTTGAATATTATTCATGTCCACTAGCCTGAGACAGACTTATGGTTCAAGGCACATTTCTGTCAGATGTTTTTAAATTCTGATGTAACACATTCAGTGAGTTTTTGAGTTACTCACATTCATTCAAATGTTCTTTCCTATACACAAATTATCACAGAAACACTCCTTGCAGGGAGAGTAAAAAGAGCTAACATAGAACATAGTTAGGCCTTTCAATTAGTTAATAAAAAAGAACCTTTTAGTAGAGATCTCACTGCAGAACTACAATCAATAAGAAATGTTCTACTAGTGATTTTTTTAAAAAATATTCTTCAGATAGTAACTGTAAACATTTTATTTCACAGATAATTTATTTGTATTTTTTTCAAGCCAGAAAACCCAAACCAGATAAATTTAATAGGAATGAAAGAAGAGATTTTAAAGGCTATCTCACTTGAAGGACAGTAAAAAACAGCATAGACCCGACTTCATAGTTTGGAGGGCTAACAGAAGAAAACTGTGTCTTTATTCATCTTCTTTCTTCTAATTTTGACTCCACTGTAGTGCTGTTTATCTTTACTTAACTCCCTTCAAATGTCCTAGTCAGCAACATTTGAATATCTCTGCTCATACAAGCAATCACGTTAATGTCACGAAGAGCATGGTGCAGGCATGGACAGCCCTGAAGCACAGCGGCAGCATGTATTACTGGGCTCCTGGATCCACCAGATATTTGAGAGTCCCCAGGACATATGCTTCTGCTTTTCAGTCCACACCAAGAAAAAATTAGAAGAAACAGTAATAAATCTATGCCACTGAATAAAAGCATGTAAGTAAATAGTGTAAACGTGCCATAATCCCCAAAACAGCTCTGGTGATACCATGCCAAAAGGAAGCTGTATCCTGACACTGACCAGAACAGGAGGCAGTCCAGCCCAGGCCAGGAGCCAGCACTCTGAGCAGCCATCCCAGCAACTTAGTTGTCTTGTGCAGTAGCACTGCTGAACATTTCTGTCGTTGTTATAAACTGCTGTGTGCTGAAAAGGGAATTCTACTTGGAAATAAATGAGAGACTCGTATTGAATTATCACACTGTGAAATGAATACCTATTGTCTTACCAAGTGTAGACTTAAGGAAGGGGAATGAGGGTGAAAGTAAGTTGAAGATACCTCTACTCTCCCTTTGTATTTTGTTTGCTGATTAGATGCAGATTTCACAAATCCCAGTGCCCATGAATCCCAACACTAATTACCCCAACTCACAATGCTATACAGCGAGGATACTTCCAAGAACAAACAAACATATCGCTGATTCACAGTCACTTGTCTCCATGCTGTGAGCACCCAACAGTCTCTTCCCATTATTATTTCTGTTGAGTGGGCTGTAGCTTCCTGTTCCAGATAGATCTAAATGTTTTCAGCCAAGTTAAAAATAAAAAATAAAATAAAATAAAATAAAATAAAATAAAATAAAATAAAATAAAATAAAATAAAATAAAATAAAATAAAATAAAATAAAATAAAATAAAATAAAAAATACAAATTGAAATAAAATACAAATTGAAATATAAAATAAATAAACCCAATGTGTTTTACATGAGGAAACTCCTGCCAGCAGTTTGCACTCAGGAAAAGGTCAATGGAAACCTGGAGGAAGCTTTTTTTGCAGAATGCCTAGTCTTTTTATAGAGTGACCCAGCAAACCATGATCCCAGCCCAAAAATCCAGCCCCTGGTCTGGCCAGTTCACCTCTCACCCTCCCTGTTTCACAACTGGAGAAATCCATCACCCGTTGCCTACTTCAAATGCAGTTTTAAAGCTGCAGGCAGAGTTTTTTGACCTCACTCTAGCTTATCTGGCACAATGTACAGTTCTCAGTCTACTCAGATTCACAGCTGCAATAAAAGAGATCCATTTGATAAGCAGCTCTTCATTTTTGCTTTGTTCAGGCACACCAGCTGATGTGCATTGAGGATTACTGCATTATCAGGATGGTTGTGTAACTGAAAGGGGGATAAATACTATTTTAAACCAGCACATGAACTGCCAGGTGTAAGCGTGAGAAGGAAAAACAAGAATTGGCACCGTCTTAACGCAGAGAGGAAAATGCCAGATCCTCCCATGAGAGAACTTGAAAGTAATGGTCACATTTAAAAAAAAAAAAAAACAAAACAAACAGAAGAAGAAATATTATACCTGAAACATATAATCTCTGCTTGTTCTGTGTTATTTGTCAGTTCTGGTGTTACCAGCCTTCAGAAGAAAAACCAGATATCAGAGTCAGAAAAAGATCAAGTGGCTGACTTAGAGCCAGTCAAGCAGTCCTCTTGCTTTCTCGGTTTATTTCCCAATTCTTTGGAAACTTTTCCTGAAATCATACAGGGAATGCTGAATTCACTGATTCTGATAAGCCCTCAATGGGGACCCACTACCTCTATGCCATGAACTGTGTGAGGGAAGTCATCACTGTATGTGGAGCAAAGGGTGGAAGGTGGTGATACTGACTGGGAGACCACTGTATGTTGAGGAGTCAGGATCCACATCACAGTTAACCTGAGAAGGCACAGCCTGTGCTGTGCTGTGCTGTGCACATCCCTTGCCTGCAAGATAAACCCAGCTGGTAACAGGAGCCTGTAGGCAGCTCCCACTTGGTACTTGTGATCACAACTCCTAGCTGGCCTTGTCTTTTTCTAAAATGGCAATAAGAAGTTCTCCTGTGAACATCCTTCATAAATAGCGTTGTTTTCCTGTAAGACAATTATATAATAGTTTGACCAAAAAGGAAGAGCTTCTCCCCACAGACAGGACTTGCTCAGCATGCTCTGGGAAAAATCCACCTGGGCTCCATCTGAAGCTGCACAAACGCTAGGTTCCCAGCATCTGAAAGTACATAAGATCTACTTGCTATCTACATTCCTCTTCTTATTCTGTCTTATTAAAGCAGTTATCATATTAAACCATTTGTTGTCAATCTTTTCTTATTGATATCTAGAAGATCCCTGCACCAGCTAACTCTCACCTCACAACCCACCTCTATGGCAGAACATACTCTCTTCCCAACTGTCCCTTAAAAAATAAGTGAGTCTTTGCAACCTAGATACCTACGCCCTTCCTGCAGTCAATGGAGAGCTAATGCATACAGTTCATGGCATCTGCAGAGCACGTCAACTCATGCTTGGTCAGCTGAATCACTCTCTAGACTTCACTGGCCATGCTGATCAGCCCTCCACGTGAGGGTCAGATTACTGCAAGGATGGTCACATCATCATTTCAGTAAGTGCATAGTATTGTCTTTTAAAAACTGAGATAATGAAAGCCAATTTAGATACAAACATTGCCAGACCACCCAATGGATGATCAAAAAGGACCTTGAGTATTCACAGTACTTGCATGCCTTCAGCAGAAGACAGAAGCAATGCCTAATAGCAATGCTTTTCAAAATAATTTTCCTTTACCAACACAATCCATTCAAACTTGCTTGAGTTCAGCTGGACTGACCTACCTTTTGGCCAAGACCAGCTTTTCCTGATGCAACCAAACATTGCAGTATGACTGGAGAAGCCGGGAAGCAGATATAAAAGTGTCATTGGCATACTTTCAGCAGCCAACATTACTACACTGTTTGTGGCTAATCGTGGCATGTCATTTTCACTCCCACTATCCAGATTTTAAGATAGATTAGGACTTAAATCTTAGAAGCAAACATTACCTCACACACAGTGATCCCTAACCCTGTAATTCCAGGATAGTTAAGAAGTGAACTCATCTAGAAAATGCTATAAAACATAAATGGCTGGCCCTAGCAACAAAACAGACCCTTAGACATCTATTAAAGGAGAATAGTGCAATACATGGTGAAAAATGAACCAAGCTACTTTTAATATGTTTAGCCCCATTGATCTTGGGTATTAAAAAATAATAAAATATTTTGCAATTTAGATTAAATATTAGTAAGAAAATTATTTATTTCAAGACTGTTGACGATGACAGAGACAAGTTAAAATCAACTTGCTGGAGATACTGACAAACATTTAAGGTTGCTGCCAGTAAAGAATCATACTTGAGATGATAGATCATAGAATAGATTATAGAATTATTTGAGTTAAAGAGACCTTAGAGATTATCTAGTTCCAACCCCCTGCCACGGACAGGGGCATCTTCCACTAGATGCAAATTCAAAGTATTTTTCCTTCACAGGCTTAAAAGGGAGTTCATAAACCAATCTAGAAACACTGTTCAGCTGTTGGCTGCTGCTGCACCTCCTCCTTTGCTCTCCTCATGCTCATAGGAGGAACAGAAACTCCACCCAAGCTTTCATTCTACTTCTGCCTGAAAATCTAAGTAGGTGCAGTCACCAACGCAGCCAAGGACTGCAGACGGTCAAGCAGGAAAAAATCTCTGGCAAGTTTCTTTTTCCTCTTTTTTTATTTCTTGGGTCACTGCCCAGCCACCAACCACTATTGCTGTGTTCAATTGAATTTGTGTGAAATCGGGTGTGAGTCAACAAGGAAATGAAAGGAAATATTTTGCCAATATTTGCTGTTGGGATTTAAAAGTCTTATGTCTTTTCTGGCTGATATTTTTAATTTAGATTATTTCCATAGCCTCTCTTTAAGAAGAACTTTCCTCTCATCAGATTCTGGAGCTATGGAAGTTACGGTAAAGAGGAGACCTCCTGAGAAAAATCCAAAAATCAATAATTAGTTACCATAAAACTATTAGATAGGCAGTAGATTTAGCTAGATCAATTTAAATAATTAAAGTCTAACAACCTTTAGTTAATGATCTATCGAGATCAAATTATTTACCTGCAACAGTTTTGAATATGCAGCAAAGATCTCTGACAGTGAAAAGATCCAGGAACAAAACACAGAAAAGCTCTGCAGATATTTTCTGTGAGTATAAGGCCCAATGGGTGTTAGCAGATATTTCTGTTTATTTTCTTTAAGAAGGAAGGGTTGGGTGATTTATGTTGACTTCAATGGGAGCTGTTATGTTCTGCCTTCTTTTGAATCACACCTGTGATTACTTTTGTTTGCCTTACATTCAGAATTTTACTCAAATATATTTGGTAAAATGTTTAAAGATGGGAATAAAGTTCTGTGGGGTTTTTTTCTCTTTGTGTATTTGAGTAAAAAGAGTGTTTTTTAGAGATGCTTAGAACCACTACCAGCCATATACCAAGTATTTCTGAAAACTAGATCCAGCCTTGAGAAGCCTCTATGGATCCCAATAGGCCAAATCATAGCAAAATAAATCACAGGACATGAAATTCTGTCAATAAAAGAGATCTCAAGAATGGATGACTAAATTTAGATTTTCTTCCAGAGCAATCATGTTAATTCCAGGCCTTTCCTTCTCCACGCAGTGCTGAATGGCCCTGAATAAAATGGAAGATTTGAGTCTGACACAGACAGTGCTTCGATTTGATTTAGGTGAAGTGGAAGGTGTTCCTCTTACAAAACCAACATGCAGCACATGGGACCAAGTGTGGAAGTTCAAAGCCAGACCTGATGATCTGCTCATCGCAACCTATGCAAAAGCAGGTTGGTGTGGGTAAGAAACAGAATAGGAAAGTTTGGGACAATGCTTATTGTTGAAAAATAAAATGATGGTTTTCTATTGTGGCTGTTATCTGCTTAATCCCAAACAAGACATATTTAAAAGATGTGAAGCTCCATCAGCGGTGACTAGTAAGTTCTGACTTCTTTGGCAGAAGTAATAACCACCTATTATTAGTGAAGTTAAAATAGTCAGACTAATTACTTATGTTTAATTGTTTTCTTTGATTTAGACTATGTATGTATATATTAATGGCAACAATAGAAGATTTACACCAATAGGCAATGATTTAACAAAGCCTAGCAAAAGTTATCTTACTAAGAAATAATAGAGACTGATTGAACAACTGTGGATTGTTTCATGCATTTGGGGAATGACTTGGTGTGTAAATCACTACTGTTAAATGGAAATGGGTTAATTAATTTAATGAAATGACCAAATTCACTTAATAATTTCAGTCAGTAAAATAAAATACCCACCATTAATATTAGCTATCTAGTATTTTACTCAGTGATTGGCCACCTAGCTCATTAACATTTCTCCTCTTGATCAGACCCTTTATAGTTATTACACAGGAAAACAACGAATAACAAGTATCAATATTAATTCTGGATGAACAAAAATATGTCCAGTTTAGAGGATTTAGGAACAGATTCAGAAACATCTCAGGATCATAAGAAAAAATAATTATTGAATTAGCGAGAATTTTTAATTTTTTTTCAGTAGGAAAAAGAGACATTATCACAAAAAAAAAACCCCAAAACATTATTTTTGTAAATCCTAAAAGATTTTTATTTATTTATGTATACTGAAAGCAAAACCACATTCTTTTAACCAGCGTCAATTAAAACTTCTCAGCCATTGAACTAAAAAGAAATAAAGTTAGGAGTTCATTTGACATTATGCTGCATCTGCTAGAGGTGAACAATTCAAGCATCTTAAGAACGGCCAAGTTTCCTGCCCACATAGCTTTCCAAGTTATGCTAACTTAGCCTGTTAACTGATGTGACACAGTACCTTGGAGGAGTTGCAGTTATCCTTGTGATCATGGCTATAAGGGAAGGGAGGCACATAAGAGACAGGATACTGTAACTCTTACAAGACACTTCATTAGCTCAGGCAGCCGAAGTGTCACACTGACCTTCATTAGAGCATTTCAAGTGGAAACATTGAAAATACCACAACTTTTTATATTTTCAAACTGTATGAAATTTTTACTCACCCAAAGTTCAGGTATTTAACTTTTTCATTTAAATACAGGATGAAAATAAATACTTGAGTTTTAGTAAGGTATGAAAACTGGGAGGATGGAATTTCAATCCTCTCTGCAAATAATACAGTCTCCAAATAATAGCCAGTTTATTCCAGAGCCTTTTTCATTACTGGTGTGTGGGTGGAGGATATTTCTGTTGGCAAGATATAGCCTGCCTAAATTGGAATCCTTGAAACTTCATTTTGGGAACTACCTTTGTGTTCCTAATTACGCATTTTTCCTCCATTATCCTCTCTTTCCACTTTACCCATCATCCTCTGTGCTGCTCTTTCCTCCTTTAATGTGGTGTCCATCCTTCTGGCTTTCAGTTCCCTAGTAGAAGAGACTGTTGGCTATCCCTGAAGGAAACCTCTAATCTCTGACATTTTCAGGTACTACATGGACACAGGAGATAGTGGATATGATTCAACAAAATGGAGATGTTGAGAAGTGTAGACGTGCCACCACTTACAAACGCCATCCTTTTCTTGAGTGGTCTATGCCAGAGCCTCCAACTGAGCGTTACTCAGGTGAATATTATACAAATAGGTTTGTATTTCAGACAAAATAAAACAAGCACCCAGTGCTGAGGCCACAGGTCTCCTGGGAAAGGTCCCATTTGCTTTGTCACTGAACTGTGCACCATGTTGGCTATTACAGATCAGTTCAGTTGCTTTAACATAAGCATCTAGCGCTACTGAAGTTGATACAAGGCTGGCAGATGTGAGTCAGGCACTACTGAAGACGATGCTGTCCCTGAGTATCATCTGAAAGCTGTGTATCATACTCCACACTACCTAAAACAGTAGCAGATATGCATTAAAATGGCAATGTGGGGGCAATGAATCCCATTCTCTGATTAGGGGCTGTATGAAAGAGACACATCATGGATGTGTATCCCAAAAGGTGGATAATGTTTTTAGTGGTTTTGCTACTATTTTGAGTAACTGCTGTTAATTCTAGGGTCTAGTCATCTAAACAATCTATGGGGCACACAGGCAACCAGGAAGCCTAACTGTTCTGCAAAGACAGTTTCCTACAAGAGTCTTCCCCCAGCAAGAGTTCCCATTCCACGCAAACCATTAAGTCAGACTCTCTTCACATTTGAAGCTAAAAAGCTTAACTAACTCTGCAGCAGAAGTGCTACTTTTTCTTTTCTAAGCTAGACTGTATTGACACAGGGAGAGACAAAAAATTACAGAGTATGTTAGAAAAAAAGTTCTAGAGATCATGATAGATGTTTAAAAAGGAGGAGGAGAGGGGATAACAGATCTCCACGTAACACCAGCTGTTCCCAAGTATTCCCATACATCCAAAAATACTGAAAATCTGTCCATCACTCTCCCAGTTTCTCTCTACATGCTAACCAGAAAGTCTAGTCAACCAGTCTATTATTCTGTCATCCTAGAATGAAATAAAAATTTCTTACCTGCAACATTGGCTGAGTAAACATAAATTGAGTATTCATTATTATCCCTTGGAATGCAGGGGTTAGACATACTCCCAAGAAGATATGAATCAGTGTTCCCCCTTTCCTCCATTGAAAAAGTCTCTAGAAACACTGCAAGTTCTTATGCAGTGTTCTGTTACACTGCTACGTAAATGCTTCAGAGATGATCGTTGAAAGGTGAACTGCTGAAAAGCTACAGTCAAAATCTGACACATGAGAGTAGCAAAGAAGTGCTAGTGTAATTTGGAGAACAACTCACATCTCATAATGAAACATCCCACAGGCCTGGAGTTAGCTGAAGCTATGCCTTCTCCACGAACAATAAAAACTCACCTGCCTGTGCAGCTGGTGCCTCCCTCCTTCTGGGAACAAAACTGTAAGGTAAGGCTGAAGAGGTGGGACTCAGTTCTACTTCACCTGCAAAGAAAATGGCATAAACCAGCACTGAATACAGTTTCTAGAATCTTTGTGAAACCTAAAGATCTCCTCAGATATTTTCCTTTTAATAAGCAAAGCCTGTGCAAAACAAAAGAAGTCATGACTGAGTAACCTGAGTTGGATTTCAGAAAATGGCAGCTTCAAAGCAAAGCCTCTGTCATCAAGCTCCAAGAGCAAATTCCAGGAGATGCTCAATATCTCTATCAGCATATGCAAGTTATTTTTTTTTCCTCTGTCTCTTCATATCAATAAAGGTAATCTATGTGGCAAGAAATCCAAAAGACAACCTGGTGTCATACTACCATTTCCATAGAATGAATAAAGGATTGCCTGAACCAGGAACCTGGGAGGAGTTCGTAGAGAAATTCATGACTGGAAAAGGTGATGAACTGAAATCAGTTGTATAAGAAATTTTGTTCATTTAAAAATGTATGACATTGATTTATTTATTTCAGCTATGATTTGAAATCCAGTGCTGACGCTCTATGGATGTTTATCTACTGAAATTGTTTCAGTAGCAATTTATGATCATTCATGTATGTTTATTACTATCTAAAGAATTAATTCTATATTTACATTTCCATTTTGGAAAAAAAAGGTTTTTCTATTCTTTATTTTATCATATTTCAGAAACATATGTTGCAAATTTCAGGCTTAATTTCTTCTCTCTGAGGTTTAAAGAAACATGCTTGGAAGCCAGCTGGGAAGGAACAAAAGTTTAATTGGGTTTACTGTAGCGTATATACAAGAAACCAAGGTTTAATTCTGCATAGAAATGTGTGGTATGAATTTGAGTTAAGGGAATATTTTTACCTAAATTCATCTGTATAAAAACCAAGCATATGAACAAAGCCAGTTATCCAGCTAAAAATAGGTATACCCAGAAGCTGATTCTTCCCTTTCTAAGAGATGTGCTCGTTTCCAAGAAAGAAAACCTGCTCAGGTGGATGTCAATCTCTAATTTTGATCAGTAAAGCTCCCATAGGTCCTTAGTATTTTTGCCACCATCTAGGCCTAGAACCACCACTGTCTGAACCAGCATGAGAGGCTCATGTCTAAAGGAGACCTTGCAATTTTATGTTTGACCAGCTCAGCTTGGGAGGCACGTACTGAACACAGTTACCTCTGTCCAAACTAGTCATTTTGATACCTTCTGAACAGAAACAGGAAATTCTGAAACTATATGAACTGCCCAGTTAGAAAAACATAATAATGTAAGTTGGAACAGACCTTTGGTGTCCACCTGGCCCAAACCTCTGCTCAAAGCAGAGACCAGTCTTGTCCAGGTGTTTCGATGAATCACTCTGGAAACATCGATTTCTCTCAATCAAGTGTAAAGGCAACCTGGATTTTTCATTCAGGAGTAACCAGCTGCATTTGTTGCCCTCTAAAGTTACACATTTATTCTGCTCTGAGAATCCATATGCCTGAGGGATTAGTAGCACGCTGTGATGAGCATAGAGCAAAATGATTCAAAACTAGCTGGAAAATGTCTAGACAATGGTTATGAGGGGAACAGGAGTGCCACAGTGTGGAGATATAGTGGAAGATTGGTGACGAGGAACTGTACAACACTCTCAAGTGACCCTGAAGCTCAGACACAGCAAAACACATAAATCATGCTAATCATTGCTTAGTCTTGTGTGCTTGACAAATAAAACTTTTGTGTTTCGGCAACATAGACGTGTGATAAACTCAGGGCCATCTTAGAAAACATGCTTGAGATTCCTGCTCTGCTGTGAGAAAGAACAAAGCACAAGTGGAAATCTGCTTTGCCATTCCCTAAGACACATGCAGGCAAAGCAGCAGGTTTGGCATTCACACCTTCTAGCAAGGACTGAGCTCCATGGTGCCTGAGCTCCCTCTTGCATTTCCTCTGCCCGGATTCTGTTTCAGAGATCCCCTGATTTGCAAGGTAACAGAAGTAAATTTACTGTTTGCATTTTGTCCATGGCTTTGTGCTTGTTCCTGCATCTCACCTGTGTTTGGCTCACACACACACATACCTAAAGACAGTTTGGGTGTTTATAGCTGCTGATGTTGTTACTCCTTTTTCAGTGCTTTGGGGTTCCTGGTATGACCATGTAAAAGGATGGTGGAAGGCAAAAGATAAGCACCGTATTCTCTACCTCTTCTATGAAGATATGAAGGAGGTAAAAGCCTGAATACATATTCCTATAGCTCTGAAATCTGGAAGTCCAGTAGATACTACCTATTGTCAACAGTTTACTATAATAATGCCAGCTGTATCAGTAAATCTCCAGATAACCTGATCACCTCACCATAACAACAATAGCAACTTTAACACTGTTTGATTTCTTTGCTTTTTCTGGCTCTTTTCTTATCCCATGTTATTACTTCTGCAGAATCCAAAGAGAGAAATTCAGAAGATTCTGAAGTTCCTGGAGAAGGATGTGAATCAGGAAGTTCTAAACAAGATACTCCATAACACCTCATTTGAGATAATGAAGGAAAATCCCATGGCAAACTACACTATAGAGTTTCAGGGAATAATGGATCACTCCATTTCCCCATTCATGAGAAAAGGTACTGAGGTTTGTTACTGGCATCAACTCTGTCTTCCTGATTGTCATTCTGTTTTGTAATAAGCCTTGAAGTACAAATATCTAGTGAGTCATGGCTAATGGGCTTCAGTAAATACTTGTAACCTTTTTTTTTTTTTGCTTTACTTTTTCTTAGGGACTGTCGGGGACTGGAAGAACCATTTCACCGTGGCACAAAATGAGAAATTTGATGAAGATTATAAGAAGAAAATGGCTGACACTTCTCTTACTTTTCGCATGGAATTCTGATTATTAGCAATAATGGGAGTTGTTCTCTATGCTCTTCAGCCTTTTTGCTCTTCCTTCACAAAATGCCTGTGTCCCTAAGATTTCAATAACTCTCTTTCACACACCACAGATTTTTCATTATTGTGACGGTGCCCAAATTATGTGGAAGTCTAGGTTGGTCTCCCCTGGATAATTCTTGTTCATCCCTCCCACAGTAACTTTCAACATTAACAAAAATATTTTAGATATGCTTTGAGTATTTGACTTTGTGAAACTTCAGTTGATATTGCTGGCATTTTCAAATCAACGTCTAACAGAACTTACAAACAAACAGAAAAAAAAAGGCATTAAAGAGTGCAACAGGTGTGGCATTATATGTTATTCACATGTTGTACAATCATTAATCAATAAATAACAATAAACAAATTTAAAGGTGGTCAGTTATAAACAAATCAACAGAAGTGCATGAAGTAGAATTATTTTCTTTTCCTCTCATTTTAATCTGGAAACCTAAATGCCACTGAGATGAAAGCAACATTTCCAAAACACTGAACACTCATTACTTACTTTGATAAAACTGAGGGCTACATAGAGGCATTTATCTACAATTCAGCTGCGGGCGGCAGCAGTCCTCACTACACCAAGAAAAGAAGCTTCTCTCACTTTTGCCTTTTGAAACAGATAGCATAATCTTCTGTTAACATTCGAAGAATTCTCCAAGTTGGTAGGAACCAGGTCAAGAGTCAGTACTGCACGTACCATCTCCCTCTTCTCCGCCACTGTAAAGTGTTCACCAGATGCATTATCTTACTACCTTCTCCTTTTCTTACTACCTTCTCTTGTTAATCAAATACACAAGCATCCCCACTGAGGGCTCCTAATTGCAGTAGGGCCTGGTCAATATCATCAAATAAAGACCAGTTCTGCTTTAGCATTAGTACCAGCACTATAGCCATGCTTTGAGCTTGTGGGAAATTAACTGAAGTAATTCATAACTCATTTAATTATAGACAACTGTCACCAATCCACTTTTGCTTTTAAAGTGCCACCATTAAGCTTGGCTCACAAAAAAGGCCCCAAAGAATTCAGGCATAACTGGGTTTACACTCTGAATGTTAGAGGGAATACAATACAGACAACAGCAGCTGTAGGAAAATACTGTCATAGTCTCATTTGCTTTAGTATAGTCTAGTTTCACACAGAACATGTTTGCTGAGGGTATATTGTCTTTGACCTATGGAGTGTTCCAAGTATTTAGCAATAGGATCAGCTGTCAACACAAATAGTCCATTTCAGGTTACTAATTTAATCAAACACCTAAAATGAATGCAGTTCTCTAAAGGGCAGCAATGTCTTGCATCAAGTTTGAAAACAAACAAAAATCTCCCTTTTAAATGTTCATGTTACTTTGCCAGTTCTTGGCACACCAAGTTTACCCCTAAAATGCAGGAAACACTGAAACCAGAACCGCATATTTGTTACTTTAGTGTAAACATAGGCTTTAGGTCAACACCAGATTCCTGCCCACAAATAAAGGATGTCTCAGTAAATTGACTACCTGAGAAAAAAAAAAATCTGGCAGAAGTGCCGCTGTTCATCACAGCAGTGCTAAATATCAAACTGGAGAGCACTCTGCTGTTTGTTTGCTTTTCGTTTATGATTAACTTAATTTGCTATCTTACAATTGCCAGTATGAGGAAAAGGCGTTGCCTCCTCTCTGAGGTATTTCCATCCTCTCAGCTTGCTCCATTAAACCACATGCGTGAGCTCAGTTTGTCAATTTAATCCTCATTCAGTGTCATAAGACCCATCAGTAAAGGGAAAACAAACTTAACTCAGTAGCTTGGTGACATTTTATGAGCAGTGCTATACAAAAGATCACACAGATGACTCATTTGTTCCTCCTTTGAAATCTCTGATTCTATCAGAAGTGCAAAATGCTGACAGCGGCTGAAGCCTGGTCTGAAAGGGAGCTGCACAGCCACTGCAAGGGTAGAGACACCATATAAGGAGCTTGTATCACATTAGGAAAGTCACCTTTGCTCTCACATCCTTCAGCAACTCTTCACCCAGCTGCTATTCAGCTGCTCTGAAAAACAGATAAAAAGTAATACAGGTCAGAGTGCAATCCCAGAAATAAAAGTGAGTAAACAAACACTGGATGTGTGGTTACAGAAAAACTGGCTTTTCTTATCCTATTGATACTATCCTTATATATTCAAGGACAGAAATATTAACCTTTATGACAACATACAGCTGGCAAGGCTACAGAAGAGTGGGATGTTTCTGTGTTTTATGCCCTCTCAGGCCACTACAGCTGAGAGACATCAACCTGTGGATTCAGTCATACATAGCAAAATGTTAGTAATTATACCAGCGTGAAACTACAGGGAACAGTGAATTGTTCCCAGTCAGAATGGTTGAAACTGCAGCTACCAGAGACATTTGGGAAAAAGGTTAATTAATAAGCTGTATGCATCACCAATGGGGCTGGAGACTCCCGTGCTTTGGTGTCTGTTATGACAGTATGTCAACAGAGATATGCATGTGCTTCTGAATAGATGACTGGAGGATGCCTGTGTCTAGAGTGCCTTACATAACTTATGCATCTTTAGGTTTTTCAGTTCTTATGTACAGAAGAGCTTTAAATGTTTATACAGACATTGTTTAAAAAACTGACATAAATTGGTAAGAGGTTTAACTTATTTTTGTGTAACATACTGTAAATCAATGAACAAGTTCAGCTAAAGTATTTCAAATCATTTTTAACTATTGTCAAGCTTCTGGTGATAAAGTGATTCACTTTATTATGGCGATAGAGCTCGGTACAAAGCTTTATTAGACATATGCCCTGAATACACACCTATGCTTTTTTTTAATCCATTTACCTATATGTGTGATTTTGCTAACCTTCTTAGACAGATGCAACTCCTACGTCAATTTAAAAAGGACTTGTGTCAGTTTAGAAAATGAAATCCTACAGCAACTTCTTCAATGCTGCTTGTCTCTTATTTTATAATTGTGCCTGCAGAGTTTTGATAACTAACAAATGTTTGAAAATCAGTGTTCATTAATACGTTAACCATTTACATGGTTCTGTTTTGTAGCTCTGCAATAACAACTACCAAAACATACCCTCCCACAGGAATGACTGAAGATTCCTGCTTCAATATACACTTTTTAATGGGAACTGCTGTATTAATTCTAGGGTAGTCACGATCACCCTTTTGCTTGACCTTTGATAGCAACTAGGGGAGTAATTTGACTTTCACATGGAATGAAAATATTTATGAAATAGGACAGAAGAAGCAACAAGCTTCAGAAAATTAAAGAAAGAGACAGAGAAGGGAGCTGTTCAATCTTTTTACTAGCATTCAAAGACAGAGAGAAAGCTGCTTTTCTCTCCACTAATTTTACTGTAGATGATCTGCTTCATGATCGGACTGAAAGTCACTGTCTCTCCAGTTAGGAAACTGACTGCAGACAGTTTTTAATCAATTAATAAAAATCCTATAATATATACATTATATTGTTTTTAATAAGGATTTATGCCAACTTGTTCACAAAGAGTCTTATCTTTACAACAAGGTTAATTATTAATCCTGGAATCTTGCAGAGGTTCATGAACATTATATTTTAAGCCTAGATTGAAGCTTCCATTTCCCTCACGTCCTCAATGTCTCAGTGTAGGCTGTAGGTGAGCCTAGAGGCACATTAATAGAGAAAGTTAAGCCCTTCATATTCCTAGGATGCAACCAAACTGTGCTGCCAGACCTAAAGCCATGGGCTTAGACGGGATAACAAGGCTCTGCCTGCCCTCCAGACCAAATACAGACTTAGGTACTGTGTCGGTGGACCAAGAATGTTGCCATGCAGCATTGTGCCCTGGTTGATGCTGAAGAGGTACATTACTCATAGATTATTTTGCAGAAGAGCTTCAGCACAGCCTGCTGCAATGGCAGTTGATATTTATCAGCAGTGTGAGCTCAGACTGCCTTTACGACTGTGTAAAGGCTCACAATTGAATTACAGCCATCTACCATCACCACGGAAGGATTACATCAAAAGCAAGCTACACTGGGTCCTTCTCTGGTACAGGCAACATAGGTATAGGTAGAGTCTTAGGTTAGACACCTAAAATGAAGATAACTTTTTTTTCTTTTTGAATTGTTAAAACTGGACCTCTTGATTCACAGTAACTTGTTATTGCACCAATAAACTTCACTCATCTATACTTGCTACGATCTCTGCAGTTAAAAGGGCTTTCACGTTCTGTTAACAATGGAACAGTCTTTTATAGCCAGACCCAACACCAGGTGCACCAACAAAATTATTTTCCTTGTTTCAGTTTCAGGCTTATCTTTCAACAGGTTTAGTGAGCTTTCCAGATGAGTAATAGAACACCAAAGTTCATACCTTTACATTTCATATTGCAATGTAAAACCAGAATTAGGAACTATGTGTACAACTTCTTAATACTTAACCAAATCCTTCACACACAAAGTAGTGCTGAGATAATAAAAGCACAGCACAACCTTGCATCTTATTTACTGATATAAACACCCAGATTAGCTTTCCCCTTTGCACCTTCTTAACTTCCTCGTTATACCTGTAGTCTCTACCATTCCACTCCAGTGGGAACCTACTGAACCTGAATCCAACCCAAGTAAATGGCGATAGTCAGCCAAAGAATTTACGGTTCATTTGAACAGGGCATGGAGAATACTTTAAGTTTCCAAACAGAGAAGAATAGTTAACACACTGTAAATTCATACCCTGTTTTCCTTTAAACTAATTTGGCACATAGAAAAGCCATAGAGGTAGCTCAAAGAAAGAATGCTGACTCGCCCGGCATAGTCCACAAGCAATAGAGTCTGATCTTCAGAACCTGTTAGAAAGGCAGATTCTGCGGTGGCAAGTATTTAAATTATCAGCTCTTGTATGATGGAAACACATACCTCAGTTGCAAGATTACAGTCATTTGTCATTCTGCGCTCTTCAGAAAATTCTTGTAGGTCTAAAATTCTAATGATAGTGAACAAACATTTGTACCCTGCCTTGACAGAAGGCAAATCACAGCCCTGTGGGACTTGGCTTCTGAACAAAAGTGGGATTTAATGCTTCTTATGCTCTGTCCCAGCACATCTCAACATCTTGGCAATCTTGTTTTACATCAACAATGCTATTTAAAAGAGATGGACTAATTATCTTTTACAAAGGTAATAAAATTATAGGATACATGAAGCTTTATGAATTATTCTTGTTTTTCTCACTTATCTTGTCCCAAATTAGCTGCATGTGATATGTATCATCTTACTGGCTCCTTCTAGATAGGTAAGATGTGCTATTCATAAACTGTTTAAGAAAATTATATGAGACTGTTGCAGATATGAAGCAACAATTTTTATCACAAAACACAGAGCAACTTGTACCTCACTGCAACAAGTTGAAACAATCAAAATCCTCCATATTTTTTCTTCTAGTTATTCTACAAACTATTCCCCAACCAGGGTGCTTTGCAGTTGCTGTTGCAATTCAAGACCAGAATGAAAGACTGTCAAGACTATCTAATTTGTAAAATATACCTAAATTCTGTTGAATCAAATGGAGGGGGAACTATGAAGGTGAAGAGCTGTCCTGTTTCTGTCAACTACACGTCTCATCGCAGCAGGGAACTCCATGGCAAGGGCTGATTGCTCTCTAGCCACCATCATTTACTTTCAGAAAGCCTGCGATAAGTGAGCCGGTAGTTCATTGTCTTCAGTATAAACACATCTGAAAATCCTTTGTGTGTCTGCCTTGAACAATCTCCAAAATCAATTTAATCACAGGCTAAGTCATAAGATGACCCAAGAGTTGGATCACAATACATATTTTCTGGAGACAGAAGGAAAAAACAAATTTACATAAAATATCATTTTCTCTGGCATGTTTCAAAACAGAAGGTAAACTTTCCTATAGTGTTCTCTCCAGGCATCCAACTTCAGTTGGAGACTAACCTGGAAGGATAGAGCAGTACAGTATTGCATAGTTCAAAATCAAAAGGTTTTGCCACAGGGTGGTTTTAGAAGGACTGTATCTAGAAAGGCTCTTCTTGAAGTTGTATCAACCCTCATGTTAGACCATGGCAGTGCAGGCACAGGTACCCAGTTCAGAGTTTTACAGAGTGGATGGGGAAAGAAAGAAATAATCAATTAAGCACTACTATAAAAAGTATAATAATAGAGGTAATGGGGAAAAAAGCTTCTTTGTTTAGATAGATCTGTTCCTTGACAGAAACCTCTGTGAGAGTGTGGAACTATATGCTCCTGCTGCAGTTGTGTACCTGCATTGTTTGCAATATACAGTGAATGCACTGAAGTGGAAAAAAAAAAACAAACAAGGTAATAATAATTTCTGACATATAGGTAAAGAACTTTTCTGCCTTTTGTCACTATTGTCGTTTGAATTTTAAAAGAGGAATGATGATAACCAGACTTGGAAAAATGCAAATTATTCTTCTGAGAGTAGCATTTTGACTAACATGACTCTTTTGGGTTTTTTTAAAATTATAATAATAGATGTGCTCTCATGACACCATGATTTATTCAGTGATATTCAATATTTAGCTGGTGAACTGTAAATAGAACAATATGCCTAAATTGTCTCTCCTAGGCAACTTCTCATTAAAAATCAATTACTTATTATGTAATGTCAAACAGAACTCAAATCAGTCCAGCAGTTTAGTTACCTGGGCAGCATCATCTCCTCAGATGGTAAGATTGATGCAGAAATAGACAACAGGTTAGCTAAAGCATACAGAGCTTTTGGTAAACTCCATAAAAGAGTGTGACAAAACAAACACCTAAGGAAAAGTACAAAGATCAGCGTTTACAGAGCCATTGTACTGTCCACTCTTCTATATGGGTCCGAATCATGGGTCATTAACCGGCACCACTTGCGTCTCTTAGAACGCTTCCATCAGCGCTGCCTCCGTTCAATTCTAAACATCCACTGGACTGACTATGAGACCAACACGTCTGTCCTTGAACAGGCAGCAGTCACGAGCATTGAGGCCATGCTGCTGAGAACACAGCTGCACTGGGCAGGGTACGTCTCCAGGATGCAGGACTACCGCCTCCCTAAGATCGTGCTCTATGGGGAACTTGCCACTGGCTGCCGCAAGAGAGGAGCCCCGAAGAAGAGATACAAGGACTGCCTGAAACAATCCCTCAGGCTTGGCCATATCGATCATAACAATTGGTCTACCCTGGCCTCCAATTGGGAGGCCTGGAGACACACCATCTACAACACTGCTGCTGCTTTTGAGAACACACGCAGGATCACTCTTGAGGAGAAAAGACAACGCAGAAAGAATCGCGTCTCGTCGATATCACCTGGGGAGTCTTTCTGCTGTGCCTTCTGCAACCGGACTTGTCTATCTCTCATTGGCCTTTTTAGCCATCAGCGTGCTTGTAACAAGCGTGGGTAGAGCCCTTTTTCAAATCTTCACTCGCAAAGCCTAGCCATGATGATGAATGTCAAAAAAAATCAAAGTGCATGAGTAATTACAATAAAGAAAATGTGTGTGCTTTAAAGTAGGTATTGTTCCCCTCAAATATCTACCCAAAAGGCCATAAAAGTGGCTCTTAATTTAAAGAGAAAATAATAACCACAAGTCCTACTGCCTGTTATTTTCTCTGGTACAGTCCTTCATATAATTTATTTCATAAATAACTGAATCAACCTGTGCATCCATCAAGATATTAAAAAAAAAGATCCTAAATCCTTAAGTACCTGTCTGAGCACAGAGCTGTTCACCTTATACTCTCCTTACAGTGAAAATCATAGATCCATAAAATTGTTTGGTTGGAAAAGACCTCTCAGATCATCGAGGCAAACCATACCTGTCCACTACTAAACCGTATCCCTGAGCACCTTATCCACCCATCTTTTAAACACCTCCAGAGATGGTAACTCAACCACATCTCTGAGCAGCTGTTCCAGTGCCTGATAACCCTTTCAGTGAAAAAAAATTTCCTGATACCTAATCTAAACCTTCCCTGAGCAACTGGAGGTCATTTCCTCTCATCCTAGAAAATGAGAGAGAGACTTCCCTAAAAACAGTCTCCCTGCACCATAAGGTGCCCTTGTAGCAGTGCCTGGCCCTCAGGAGCCCTTCAGGAATAGGAAACGAATCACAGTTATAGAATTATTATCACTGAATACTTTTGTATCAATTGTGACATGTCTATCACAAATTAAAACACAACTCTTCACCTGCTTTGCTGCACGCTGTGTTAGCGTGAAGTACACAGCATTAAAATTCATGTTTCTCTGCACAAACAGATCTCAAACAGCCTATTTGACAATGGCTTTTACTAAAACCTATTTAATAAACACAGCTGCACCGAAGAGAATCATAGAATTGTTAAGGTTGGAGAATACCTCTCAGATCATCCAGTCTAACCATTAGTCCAACACCACTATGTCCCGAAGTGCCACATCTACCCGTCTTTTGAACACCTCCAGGGATGGTGACTCCACCACCTCCTTGGGCAGCTGTGTCAGTGCCTGACAACCCTTTCAGTGAAGAATTTTTTCTTAATGTCTCGTCTGAACCTCCCCTGGTGCAGCTTGAGGCCATTTCCTCTCATCCCATGGCCTGTCACTTGGGAGGAGACCAACACTCACCTCACTACAACCTCCTTTCAGGCAGTTGTAGACAGTGACAAGTCTCCCCTCAGCCTGACCAGCCTGTTCCAATGCTTCACCACTCTTTCGGTAAAGCAATTTTTTTATATATCTAATATTTTTTCTGATTTTTTTCTAACATCTAATACTTTCTACACACGGGGGTGCAGTACTGTTATAGCCATATCCCTTTCCCTATGACGTCTGTATTAAGAGAGAGAGCGTGCGGCTGGGATTCCCCGGGCTAAAGCCACTTTCCAGGATGTTATTTGACACCGAGGTAGCACGGCCACATCCCAAACCCTACCAGGCAGCAGCGCAGCCCGCCCAGCGAGGGGTTAAACCGCCGCCGCCATCATGCGTCAAGAGGCGGGGCCAGGGCTCAAGGGGAGTGGCGGGGGGCGGGGCCAGGGCTCGAGGGGCGGGGCCAGGGCTCAGCGGGCGGGCGTGAGGTTCCGCGTTCCTGGCGTGCGGGGATGACGGAGGCGGAAGCGGCGTCGGGGAGGATGTAGCGGTGCTGATCAAGGTGTTGCGGAGCCGCTCCCGCAGCCAGCCAGCCGGCCCCGCCATGGAGGTAACGGGGTCTGGAGGGGAGCAGCGGGGACGCGGAGCTGTGACGGGGTGGGAGGGGGAGGCGAGGGGGCGCGTGACCTTGGGCTAGTGGGGGAGCTAGTGCGCCAAGTCCGCTCTTCCCCATCCCTACCCAGGCGTCCCCCCGTTACCCCCCTTACCCTTACTCCTTGCCTGCCCTTTCCTCCCTGCCCGCTTTTCCCTTTCCTCTTTCTTCTCACCCGCTTTCCCCCCTTCTCACCCCCTTACTTGCTCCCCCTTTTCTCACCGCCTTCCCCCCCATCCTCCCCCCTTTTCCCGCCCCTACCCCGTTTCTCCCTTCCCCTTTTTATCCCGCCCTTGCAGATCGCGCGCCGCCCCTCCCCGGTCTCGTGCGCAGCCCCTCTCCGCGCGCCGCAGCGCCCGGGGCGGGGGGGCCCCTCCCGCGTGGCCCCGCTGTTCCCTCGCCTCGAGGCCCGCGCGCCGCTGTCCGGAGCCCGCCTTGCCCGCGCGGCCCTGCGTCTCCTCCCCGCGTACCTCCCTGGGGAGGGGTGCCGTGAGGCCGCTGCGCTGCTGGCCAGGCCGGGGTGGGTGTGGATGGCCTGGGCCTGCCCTGCGGCAGCGCCTGTGCGGGCTGCAGGGGGTGCTTGGTGGCTCGTGGTAGGAGGGTGGAGGTGTCATCCTGTATGGAAGGGCTGAGGGAGATCAACTGGAGCTGGTTCAGGGGAGGAAAGGCTTGGATAACATCGAACACTTCGGATGGGAAAGGACCTTTATAGGTCACCTAGTCCAGCCACCTCGCAGAAGCAGGGACATAAAGTCATGGAATGCATTGGATTGGAAGGGACCTTAGAGGTCATGCAGTTCCAACCCTCAGACATCTTCAGCTTGATCAGGTTGCTCAGAGCCCCATCTAAGCCTTGAATGCTTCCAGGGATGAGGCTTCCGCTGCCAGCGTTTCACAACCCTCAATGTAAAAAATTTCTTCCTTATATCCAGTCCAACTCTGTCCCTTAGTCTAAAACTATTCTTCCTCGCCCTGTCACAAGCAGGCCTTGCTGAAAAGCCTGTCCTCATGTTTCCTATAGCGCCCCCCCCTCCCCCCCTTATGTATGGGAAGGCCGCTATTGGGTCTCCCTGTGGCCTTCTCTTCTGCGGGATGAAAAGGCCCAACTCTCTCAACCTGTCCTTGTAGGTGAGGTGTGTTGAGCAGTTGTTTTTTAAAACTACCCATGGGTGAACAAGTATTCCATTTTCTACTGACATGACCTGATGTGTTAACAGCACAGCTATGAAATGCCTACCAACGCATGCGAATAAAAACACTGTGTGTCTGCTGTAGCTTTCGTAAACACCAAGGCAAATCCAAAGGCAACATGGAAGTGTTTAAAATTCATACATGGAAATAAATCTCCTGGTAGTTTCTGAGCTACATGAGCTCTAATAGAGGTTCAATAACTGTGTTTGCTGAAGTGATCATGTTTTGATGTTGCTTGGTATGATTAGAGCTGGTGATGTCAAGAAGTTGCACACTGCTCAGAAAGTGGCTGTTCATAATGGTCATTGGCATTGAAGTCTAATACATTGCATTTGTGCATCAGTTAGGCTTTCTAAGAGTGTATTAAGCTATTGCAAAAGTAAGAGGCAGATGGCAATTAAAATACACAGAACTTGCTAAGCTGTGGCCTGGAAACACCTTGGCATAGATAAAGTAGGCTTTAATTATATATACATCAGTAAAGTATGGAAGCATACCCTGGTTTCAGAGTAGTGGAATAGAAACTTGAGAATCCTTGCGTGATTTGGTATTGTGCTGGGACATGTACTTACTGCCTGCTGGCTCATAGCTTGGATGCACCTGATCAATGGTTTTTAGTAACTCATTTTCCTTTTTGTCTTGTTACTTCAAATGGGTGAAGCCCTCTACGTGGGCTGCTTATGATTTCTCTTACCAGAACAGCAGAACTGGGTGTGGTGATGCTGTCTCTATGCATATTAGCTTAATGGAAAGTAAACGTAATGTGTAGATTCATCTGACCTTACTGTAGTATGGAGAGATGTGCTATCATTTTCTAAACAGTGCATACAATTTGCTGTACACAACTATACTGTGTAAGTATTCTTCTTGTAGTGACTGTTTTGCTAATTGCAGTGCTGAAATATTAAGAATGTAAATGTTGACTGTTTTGTGTACCAATAAAATCCAAAACTTTATATCTTTTTTTTTTTTTTAAGTTGTGTATTTATTTTTAATGGGCACGTTATTTTTTAGTAAGTTTGCTGTTTCCGGCTCAAAAAAAAAAACCTCTAGCCCATGTGATGCAGAGAGAGATAACTGTAACTGCCTTTGTCCTCGGTCTATACTTGGACTCGTATTTCTGTGGTGACCTTTCCTACTGTCTGTATGAGCTGCTCTCTCTAAATTGCTAGTGATTCTCCATTAAAGTAGTGTTTAGAGCCAGTTTGGTTTTTCCTTAGTTTCTGTAAGGGGTTTTTTTTTTTGTTAGAGAGTAGCTAAATAAGTGAAGGTATGTGTGTATACATTTAAAGACACGCACAAACATGTAGATATATAAAAATGCAAATATTTAGGTATCCAACCCTTCACTTTTATACACACACACATATATGATGGTATGAAGGAGGAAGCAGGGTAAAGGTCAAAGCTTGGAAATGCTACCCTTAAATGAAATAGACGCTTTCAATGTATTTCCTTTGCCCCATCTTAGTTATGTATGTTTCTTCATGTTCTTGGGTGTAGGTAAACACATCTCTTAAAAACGACTGTAAAATAATATAGAGTGTCCCAGATAAGATCTGTAGAAGTTTACAGTAGAAGGCATTATCAATGTACGTTAGAAATTATCAGGCCAGCACTTGCAGTGCTAACCACTGTGCAGTTTGGGGGACTTTTTTTTTTTTTTTTTTGTTTAAAGCAGGATAGGGGAAGCTTATACTTTGATATTTTGTTCAGAAAGATGCCTGGCTTTGCAGACTTTTGTCATATATTTGTGAGGCCATCACTTTTAGAGATAACCATTGTGTTTAACAAAGAAAGAACAAAGATTGAGGCGTGTATGTGGTTCAAAAGTTCTCAAAGTTAGATTTAACTACTACTCCTCTAAGTTTTTTTCATTCATGCCTTTTTTTTTATGAGTCTTTTAAGAACAAGATAGCCTTTATAACCTCTTGTAAATAACATTTTTCAGTGTATCAACTCTAGATGTCAATTCAGTTATGGAATCTCAAGATCATACTGGTTTGGAAATCAGGAGTTTACTATTCTGCTGTTGTATTGTACTAATCATGATAGATCTCTGTTATTTTTTTTTCCATTATCCTTCTGACTAGTCCTACAAGTAGTTTTTAATTTTTTTTTTCTTGAGCTCTCACTATATGTTCAGTTATTCTCAGTGTCTGCAGACTTCCAGTTACTTCCTTTGGTGGTCTTACATGGAAAAGTTCAGTTATCACAGCTTGTGCTTAATTTTGTTGTAGGTTCAAGATGCTGGGCAAGAGATGGTGGCGTCTTCTGTCACACCAGGATCAGGCAAATCAAAGGTAATCAGTCTTCACAAATCTAATATATCTGGATAGCAGTAGTTGAAAGGTTCACAGCTTAGCATGCAAGCTGTTACTAATAGGAAGACATAAAGGTATTTTTAGACAGTTTCCTGTCTTCTAGACTTCTTGAAAAATTGATTTGTAAACACTAGGCTAAAGTGTTTTGAAAAACATGGGTAAAAATCTCCTATTAATATATCCTCTTCCTGTTACAATATTTGATAAAATATTAGTAGCATCTGGTTTTGGCAGTAGTCTGTGTCACAGTGTGCACAGACTTCTTTGCATATGTTGGAAGTAAATTTAAAGAGTATCAATGTTAGGTCAGCGTGCTATTTTCAAAACACTGTTCAAATTATATTACTGAATTGTAACCCTTCCCAACTGAGTTTTCCTGTCTAACTGATGCTGTCCAGTTATATGCTGTAGAATGATTTTGGAAAAGTACAGAATTAGCAGTGGTTTCTGTTAATGCGCTTAAAATAACAGGATTGGATAACAGAACAGCAGTAACTTGTGCTGTTGTTGTTTTTGCAAATGCGTGGTAAGACAGTTTCTTGCCCTAAAATATAGCTTCTGATGCTTAAATGCCCTGTTTTCTGTTTACCTCTGGGTTAGAGGAAACTGGTTTCTCAAATATTTACTTTTTTACAGCTGGACACGTTGCCCAAAGAAGATCTCATCAAGTTTGCTAAAAAGCAAGTGATGCTTGTACAGAAAATAAAGTCAAGATGTACAGGTACCTTACTGGGAAGGGAGAAGATTCTACGTTAATACTTGGTACTATCTGACAGTTCTAATATTTTTGCGCATTTTTGCTAGGTGGATTTTAATTCTAGGCAAATATCCTAGATTTTTTTTCTGCAGTTTTACTATTTTTTTTGTGGTAAGATAAGGACTGAAGTTGTTAGAGCAAGGAAGGGAAGAAAAAGAAACATTACTTTTGTCAGGTGTTAAAGTAATTTTGATGTAGCAGTGTGACGTGATGGGACAATGTAGCTTGTGCAAAAGTTGAAGTGGGACTTGTCCTTGTTTGTCCCTCGTATCAGCTGCAGGGATACCTGTTGCTTTTCAGGAAGCAAATAGGAGGAGGATTGTTAATGATACATTTTTGCATAATTAGTACTGTTGTACAGTACAATGGCTTCTTTAAAATAGGTAGCTACTTTATATTTGATCATTTGCTATTTTAGCAAGAAATTGTAAAATATGCCAAACCAAATTTTGTGTTAACCACCCAAACGTATCCTTGGACATCTGTGTTCTCGTGTTCTGTTCCTCTCCTCCCCTCCTGTCCCTCTCCTCACTCCTGTCCCTTTTCCTCACCTGGCCCACTACCTGGATTGATGTCACTTCCCGTTCTGGAGTTACAGTTATACTGACTGCTGGTAGCTGCCCAGTGAAACAATAAGGATGGGGATGGGCTATACTGGGCTTTTCCTTAGTGGGATTGTTCATAAGATCAACTTCTTCTACCTGCTGCCTATTTTTGGAGAACCAGTAGGAAGTGAATATCTTTTCTCTGGCTTAAATTTATCATTAAATAGAAGGTAAGACAATCATCAAAGGAATTTCTATCTTTGTTTCTCCACCCAAACAAGAAAGCTTTGTTTCCTTAGGAAACCATGCTAAATGTCAGGACTGGAGAAGTAGTACTGAATGTCTGTTTTCTTTCTTGTTAGCCCTTTTTGTCACTCAGTAACAAACAAAAATTGACAAAGTAAAAGACATCTCCAGTTTGATTAGGAGTGGTGTTAGGCACTGGGTTTACTAGTAATTTGCTACTAAGATGGAGCATCGATTCATGCTGCAAAATTTATGTACTTGCTTTTTCAGAACTAGAGAAAGAGATTGAAGTACTCGGATCTAAAGCAACTAGTGGAGCATCTGATGATATTATTCAGGTAGGAATTCATTATGGGTTTCTTACATATTACATAAAGTTAGCTGAAATAGATCTACAGAAGTAATTTGTGGTAAACAGTAAATAACTTTAAAACTGTTATTAAAATTGAATATAATCAATTTTCAGGAATTCAAGACACTTCCAAAAACCTCTTTTTTCCTCCTCCCCCACATCCTTACTGAACTTGTCAGAACTATCAGTTCTGTGATGAATAGTACAGAATAATTCAGTTTTCTCAGCAAGACTTTTCCCTTGTGTAGCTGATTAGACAGGCTTTTATTTATTTTAGAATGACTATGGAAAGACTTCAGACATTTAAAAGACTTATGAAACAGACATTTGATGAGATCAGAAACAGATAATTAAAGTTTCTTTTCACAAGAAACACTTTCAAGAAAGTAACTGGAGGGGTTTTGTAAGTGTCAAGAACATCTGTCTTTCTCAATGTGAGGGTCATAGACAGCATGTGAAAGTGAAAAATTGCAGTGAGGAGGAATTTATCAACTGGAAAATTGGTTTTAATAATTAGGATGGAGATTTCTTTTCTACAGAAGGTCAGCGCCTTCCCCCCTGCCTTCCATTGATAAAATAATCACAATTTTGAGCAGAATCTGTTATACAACATTATTGGTTTAGTTTGTTTCTTCCGTATCTGTCATATTTAGGCTAACAGTCACTTTTAAAATCAGACTGATTTATTTAATTGATGAAAAAGTCGTGACCGATATATGAGTTCCTACAGTTTGCAAAAATCATTCACATTTCTGTTATTAAGAAACCCTTCTTTGAGTGATCTTTCCTCCTTAATATAGGCTCTCACGGAACGACTGGATGTGGTACTTCTGGAAAAAGCTGAAAGTCAGCAGCAGTGCTTAGCTCTGAAAAAAGAAAATATTCAAAGAAAGCAAGAAGCAGAGGTACTGAAATGAGCAGCAGAACGTTACTAAATTATTTTAGAATTATGTTGTGTATTTCACTTTCATTTTAATTTTTTTCTTCACTTGTATTCTGTTTTACGTTAAAAAAGAAAAACCTAAAGGTTTCATGTGTTGAAGCATGTTTTCTCTTTGGAGGACTGACTATAAAATCTTGTATGCTCTAGCTAGATCCACAGCTGTTCAAAAAGAATTCACTTGGTGCATTAGTAGCCCATATATGTGATGCGTTCAATCAGTCAGCTCTGTTTTTCCTTGGGAAGTGAGGTTTGCATTCAAATTTTCATAGGAAGGAGGTTGTCAGCCAAGGCATCTAAATTATGGAGTAATCTGAATTAATATATAGTGCAGAGTGAATTGCTTGCAATTGACGAAAACTGTTGGATTCAGATACTTGAATTTGATGCACTGAAAGTAATTTGGTCTTTAATACATTATCAGAATAGTTGCTAAAGCTGAAATCTATCATGACCATTTTGTGGAATTGTGCTGGTAAACATGATTTAAGACTTAGTTTTCCTTTCTCATTCTATAAACATTTTTATACTTTCTGCAGTGTCTTCTGAATTGCATTATTCTAACATAGATATCTTAAAACTATAGCAATTTTTAAAACTAAGGACTTCAAAATATTCCAATTCATTATTGTAAACAGTTTATTTGGAAATTCTGTGTGCTAAATTACCAGCATTTAATAATGTCCTTGTTTGTTTAGGCTGCAGTGGCTAAGATGGAAGAATTGCAGAAGCAACTGGAGCAATCAAATATTGACTCTCTGAAAGAAATAAAAGCTCTGAAGAATGAATTAGCAAATGCGCAATGCAAATACAATGAGGACTCAACAAAGCTGAAAATAGAATTAGAGGAACAAGTGAAGAAACAAATGGGGCTGGTGGAACAGATTGAATGTCTTCGTGATAGTGAAAAAGAAGTTAAAAGATTACAGGATGATGTCCAAAGAATTAAATCTACTTATGAGGAGCAAATTTTGTGTCTGAGCAAGCAGTTGGAAACTGTGAATGAAGACAAAACCAAAGAAGTGACAAATCTGCAAGAAACTATTAAAAGCAACTCTCAGTGTTACTATAATGAAATCAATAATCTGAATGAAGAGCTTAAAAAATTAACAATTTCCCATCAGGAAGAGGTGTCAGAGTTGATGCAGCGGCTTGAAATATCATCTAAAGAAAATGAAGAAAAACAAAATCAGATAACTCAGTTACAGCACAGTTTGGCAGAGGAAGGCTTAATGAAAGAGAAAAATGCAAAGGGTGAGATGTGTGCTCATATTGACCAGCGTGAATATGACTTGGAACAGTTGAGAGAAGTCTTAAATGAAAGTGTACAAAGCAAGATAAATATTGTAGATATGCAAGAAGAGAAGGTGAAGCACCTTGAGCATAGCTTAGAAGAGCTCCGGTCCCACCATAGTATATTAAAAGATGAGTTAACTTACATGAGTAATGTTAAACTAAAACTGGAAGAGGAAATCCATCGCATAAAGGATGAGTACTTTCATGAGCGGGAAGACTTGGACTTTAAGATAAATGAATTACAGCTTACTAAGGAAGATTACTGTTCTGTAATCGAAAAACTGAAATTGGAGCTTCAAGCAGCAAGAGAGCACTGTGAAACCACTGCAAAAGTGCATAAGTTGGAAACTCAGACTCTGAAAGAGCAACATCAGAGGGAAATTTCGGAACTAAATGAAACTTTATTATCTGGTTCTGAAAAAGAAAAGATGGCATTAGTTTTTGAAATGCAGGAACTTAGAGAGCAACTTGAAAAGCTAACTCAGGAGAAAGAAGAAGCGGTGTCCAATTACAACAGCCTGAGAGAAACAATGGAAACTCTACAGGCTGAGCTAGGGGAATCTGCTGGAAAGATCAGCCAGGAGTTTGAAACAATGAGACAACAGCAAGCTTCCGACGTCAGTGAGCTGCAACAGAAACTCAGAGCTGCTTTCAATGAAAAGGATGCTCTTCTTGAAACTGTGAATTGGCTCCAGGAAGAAAAAGAAAAATTATCATCTAATCAACTAGAGGTAGAAGAACTTAAAAGTAAAATTATTAGTCTTCAGGAGGAGAATAACACAGTAATAAGCTCTGTAGGCCAAAAAGAGACTGCTATAAAAGAACTGGAAGAGAAAATAATTGCTCTTACTGATCAAAACAAAGATATTTTAAATGAAGTAAAATGCTTAGGTGAAGAAAAAGAAGCCCTTCAGGAAAGGTGCAAGCAAGAACAAGAAAAAGCTCAGGAACTTCAGCAAGAAGTAGATGTTGCTAGCCAGTACAATAGTGACCTGAAGAAAAAGGTGGAGGAATTAACAGAGAGATTTAATGAAGCTTTAGCTAGGGATACTGAAAATGCTCGAACACTAGAGCAACTGGAAAATGACATTGAATCTCTGGTACATGAAAGAGAAAGCCTGTCATCTGAAGCATACATGCTTCGTGAGGAAAATAAGAAAATCATTCAGGAAAAAGGGAAGTTAAGCGAAGAGCTGGAAAAGTTTACATCTGAAAAAGATGGTTGGTTAGTGTTGAAAGAGCAGTCTGAAAACTTAGAAAAGAAACTACAAATGATGGTTGCAGAAAAAGATCATATATCAACATTACTCGAAAGTGAACAAGCGCACAGGTCCCTTGTGAGAACTCAGCTGTACTGCTTCCTTGAGCAGATGGGGTCCAGGGTCGCAGATTCTAACGAGGAGTATGATTCTCTTAACTTGTTACAAATTGCAAATGAATGCTGGGCAAAAGTGAAAAAAGAGCAGTTCCTTGCTCTGAAGAATGAGGAGAAAATTCTTAATTTGCAGCAGGAAGTTGAGAGACTAGAGGATGAAAATGCAGCTCGAGATACAGAACATAGATCCCTGATTCAGGATTTTGAAAAAGAAAAGGGTCTCTTGAGAGAAGAATTGGAAGGAGCATTGTCTGAAAAAGAAGCGCTTCAACGTGATCTCCAGGAGCTGAAGAGCACCAGTGAAAAAACAAGGACTGAAAATCAAGATCTCTTAGCCAATATTGAAAAGATCACTCAAAACCTTGCTTTATATGAAAGTAAATTACAAGAACAGCAAAAAGGATCAGAGAAACAAGACAACTTAAATATCATTCTGGAACTAAAGGAAACTGAACTTAGAAATGTGAAAGACGAACTGAGTTCTCTAAAGGTTATATTTTGTTATTGAAGTATACAGACTAAACCTCTAAAGTCTTCAGAATTAAGGTTCAAAAAATACTTTCAATTCTCTCTCTTTTTTTTTCCCCTTGGCCTCAAAGGGAGTTTCCCTTCTAGAAAACACACATTTCTGAGTTTTCTAACACCTTGGAATCCCCTTCCACCAGGGAAAAAAACAACCAAACAAAACCAGTGCCATTTTGAGAAAAGTTGCTTGTGCTTTAACCTCTCCTATCAGTAGCCCTCAAAGTGAGGGCTATCATTTAACTAGTTGGACTAACTGACCTAATAGTCTTTCACCTCTTACTTTCTGTAATCTCCATCTCAAACAAAATTCCTGCTTGATCTGCATTAGCTTCTCCTAACTTCAGGTACTTGGAATTGATTATGTAAAACTGATAGGTGCAGAATTAATTGTCTCCCATTTTTGTCCTCAGACAGGATAGAAAGCAGCTGTTAAAATGTCAGAATGTTTTCCTTTCAAATAATTATGCTTGTCAGTTGCCAAGCCAATATGAAATTGCACTTGAAGACTTGGTAGTAAGAATGTAGACACAGTCCAGCTGTAGCTGAAACTTCTGGTGGCTTGTTAGGTTTAAAATAGATAGCACAAGGAAATTTTTGTAATTCTCCTCGTATCTTTGTTTATAATACAGAATTTAATGGAGACATTGACTGAGAAAACTGATCAAGAGTGTTCAGAAGCAGAGCTTCAAGAAAAAATTGGTATCTTTTCTTGCTGTTCTCTTTTATGTAAACAGTTCAAGGGTCTGGGATTGTTAGTTTTTCTCTCTGCGTAGTTGTCTCATTTCCTACAAGCCAAGGAAGGTGGGGAAGTATGCAACTTCCTACAATATTCCTTCCATAAGGGATTTAAAATACTGTTATCGATCTTAATTGATATTTCTTAAGGTTTTTTTCTTCCTGTGTACTTTTGGCTATATACAATATAGTGGATTTCATCTTTATTTCTAAAATATGAGCAATAATTGCGTCAATAAGAATCCCTAAGGCTTCCAAGAGGAGAGAAAAGCAACACTTTCCCTCATTGCAGTTATCCAAACACATTAGAAAGAAAATTATTCTGAGTTGTTACAACTGTATGTAGAAGTAGACGGAAATATTGCTTTTAATGTTAGCTGTGATGGAAAACTCTGAAACAAAGAAAGATTGCCCCTAAGCTGTCTATGCAGCTGAATATTCTAGCTTCAAATTAAATTTAAATGCTTAATTGAATGAAACATTTGAACATCTCCTTTGTATTTATTTTGATTTGTTTTAAAGTCATGCTGGTATTTGTGTTCTAATTGAATAGCGTTTCAGTTGTTGTGGGAGAGGGGAGGCATGTTTTTTCACTTCTTTATTTCTTTTAGGAAGGCTCGAAAAAGAATCTGCAGAAAAAGGAGAGAAGCTAAATAAAATGAAGGTTGTTGCTGTGAAAGCAAAGAAAGAATTAGATGCCAGCCGAAAAGAGGTACCCTGACTTTTTGAATATGAACAACATTCTGCATGTGGGGTTCTATTTTAATGACACACAGTTCTTTGTCATAAGATGCAGACTCTGAGGGAGGAATTGGAGTTGGTTCGATCAGAAAAAGAACAGTTGTCTGCTTCAGTGAAAGATGTCATTCAAGGAGCTGAAAGCTATAAGGTAAGAATAATACTATATTTACAAAAATTAACTCTCAGAAAATATTTTGCTTTTGAAACATAGCCTGGATATATAATGCTATTCACTTGCCTAAGTATGTTTGGCAAAATAAATTTTATGTCAGTGAAGTTGAGTACCCAAATCAAGAAATGTAAGATTCTATAAACAGATCTGTACAGCTGCTGTCAGAAGAAAATAAGTCTCTTCCTTTCTCCTAGATGGTATTTTTAAACCTTTTAAATCTAGCATCATATGTATCAAGCCATATGTTGCTAAATCCTTACGAATTCTTCGAAGTTCATTACATTGAAGATCAGTTAGATGGTCCTTAAGTGATAAAGACATAAACTAACAATTTCCTGGAAGGGAGTCCTCTTGGAGCACATCTCTGGGCACATGAAGTAGAAGCAGATGACTGGAAACAGTGAGCCTAGATTCACCAAGAGTAAATTGTGTCTAATTAATCTGAGTGCCCACTATGATAAAACACTTGAAGTCGTGGATGAAAGGAGAACAGTGGATGTCACTTATCTTTACTTTAGGAAGACACTTGATACTCTCTCTCTGTGCTCTTGAATCAACGCTAGGACATGATGATCTAAATGGGCAAACAACTGGATGGGTGCTTAAGCAGCCATGGTGATGGCTCAGCAAGTAGCAATTAATGGCTTGTGCTGGGTGCCAGTAGTGAATAAGGTAGCAAAGGGGTCTGTGCTGGGACCTGTCCTGTTTTTGCTTTCTCCAGGTCACTGTTAATGAAGTACAGATTCATCAGATTATCAGATTATTCCTGATTGGAAAGAGTCAATAGCCTTGAGGTCCGGGCTTCCATTCAGAGAGACCTAGACAGGTGTGAGGAATTGGCTTACAGAAACCTTTTGAATTTCAACACAAATGGATGCAAAGTTTTTCGTGTAGGATAGAGAAACTCTTTGATACGCGCTGGGGACCGTGCGGCTGCTGAAAGAAATTTCATGATTTTGGTAGGCGGTACACTGAAAATCAGAAAACTCTGTTCTGGAACCAAAGGAGGCTGCAGCATCCTCAGCTGCAAGAACAAGGGAATATTCTCTTTAGTCAGCACTCCCGTGAAGGGTCTAGAGCACAAGCCTCATGAGGAGCAGCTGAAGGAACTGGGCTGTTTAGCCTGGAGAAAAGGAGACTGAGGGAGGGGACCTTATTGCTCTCTACGGCTACCTGAAAAGAGGTGGTAGTGAAGTGGGTTTTGATCTTTTCCCAAGTAAAAAGTGATAGAATGAGAGGAAACAGTCTTGGGTTGTGCCAGGGAAGGTTTAGGCTGGGTATTAGGAAAAATTACTTCACTGAAAGGGTTGTCAAGCATCGGAATGGGCTGCCCAGGGAAGTGTTTGAGTCAGCATCCCTGGAGGTATCAAAAAGACTTGTAAATGTGGTGCTTAAAGACATGGTTTAGTGATGGAATTGGTAGTGCTACTTTAAGGGTTGGGCTTGATGGTTTTAAAGGCCTTTTCCAATCTAAATTATTCTGTGGCATCATTGAGAGTATTACAACCTTTCTTGTTCCTTCTACTCCCCCAAATACAAGAAAGACATTGATCACAGTATCACAGTATCACAAGGTTGGAAAGGACCTCTGAGATCATCAAGCCCAACCTATAACCTAACACTAACACCAACACTAACACCAACCATCATCTAAACCATGGCACTCAGTGCCTCACCCAGTCTCCCCTTAAACACCTCCAGGGTCGGTGACTCCACCACCTGCCTGGGCAGCCCATTCCAATGGCCAATCACCCTTTCAGTGAAGAATTTTTTCCTCATATCAAGTCTAAACCTGAAGTTGATTGATAACCTGAAGTCTTTCAGTGGAGGGTGGTCAAGGGACTGCAATAAGTAATGTACAAAGCTGAGGAATTTCTTAGCCCGAAGAAGATTTCAAAGGGACCTAATAGCATCTTTCCAGTGCCTACAAAGACATTATTAAAGAAATAGTAAGGTTATTAATGGCAGTGCAAGATGAGAGAAGTAGTCCTACACTGAAATTATGGATCCCAGCTGGATACATAGATAAACATTTTTACCCTGTGAGATGGTTGAGCTTTGGAACAGGTAGTCCAGAGGTGTAGTGCCATCTCCATCTTCGGAGGCAGGTCCTTGGATAGACCTGACTGAACAAAGCACTCAGCAAGCTGGTCTGATCTCACTGCTGATCCTGCTTTAAGCAGGAGGTTGAATTTAGACTTCCTGAAGTCTCTTCTAACTTGAATTATTCTAGAATTTCATGAACTGAAAAAGGTTTTTACTAGAGTCTGTAGTGGAACAATAGCTTGAATTGCATTTTGATGTTTCTGATGTTGAGGTGAAAGAACTCATATGCTCATTAGTAAGGTAAGTGTCTGAGATATAGAATGTGCTTAGGCAATGTCAGTAGTAAAAACTAATGGGTTTGTCTTTGTGTTAAGAATCTTTTGATGGAATATGATAAGCAAGGAGAACAGCTGGATTCTGAAAAAAGCAGAGCAAATAACCTTGAACGACAGATAGATGACCTCACAAGACAGCTACAGGTGTCATCTCAGGAGGTCAGTGCTATGTGTATGTCTGCTTTATCAATAATTAGGGTAAAAATTATTTTACCTATTGTGTTTAAGTTTTATTCATTGTTTGTAACTATGTATAGTTTCATAATCTAATTGTATTTTGGATAGTGACTTGAAACTCAAAGCAGGAAGGGGGTTTCAACATCTAGTATCTTATCTGGGCTGTGACAAAGTTAAAGCCAGATATTCTAGATATATTTCAGTAGAAAGGATTTAATTTACCACAGATGGACTCACAGAAGAGAGTAGGTAATCGCCTCGGGCTTGATTTGGACATACAGCTCTGTTGCAAGCAGCAGGCTTAAAAACAAAGTATCGAGCTTACACTATTTTTCTGATTTCAAACCCGAACTTCTCATGAAGTACAATAACTTTTAACTGTCACTTGTTATTCTTCTATTTCTCAGACAAAATGTGGTTTTCTTATATAATCAACAGTGTTTAAACATACTAAATTAACTGTGGGGTTTTTTGCATCTTTCACAAGGATAAGACTTTAGAATGCATTGTGTAGAGTACTATAGTGGCATTCAGAAAAGTCTAAGGTATGGTAATTAAACAGCTGTGAGACATTTTTGCAAAGCTGGCTGCAGCGAGTTTAGGGTTTAGGATTCAAGCTCCCAGGTCCCCATACATAATTACACTGAAGATCCACCTAGGCCACTGTTCCCTTACAAGTGGAAGCTAGTCTTGCATAGTGTAGGAATAAATGACAACTAGTAACATTCTGCAGGTTCAATTTTTCAAGTTTGTTATGAGGTATTTTGTAAATAAAAACATTGTTTAGGTAATTGGCAGCATCTTGCACTTATACTTCATCCTTAATCTGCATAACAAAGACTGCGATAAAACATTGAAGATGTCAAAATCAAATCTGTTAAAATAATGGCTAAAATAGCTGAGGTACAAGAGGAGTTCATATTGTGTACTGATATGATCTCATTAAAGACTTGGTGGTGCAGCAGTTGAATCTTTTGGGGGAATTAATAGTATACTCATTAAATATAGCTGTATTTGAAGTGGGGCAATAAGTGCACAAATGTTGCTTATTATTGTCGGAGGAAGGTGATTCTTGTAGAAAGCATCAGTGTTGGAGTTTGTTTTTTCGTCTTTCTTGTAACTCTAGCCATCTTGAAGAAAGCTGGGCAAGTTAACTCTTAACAAAATAATGGAATTGTGCTAATGACTTTAATTTAGTCTATTTCTTAATCTAGTTTAAAATAAGTAAGATTGTCAAGACTCACCTGTAGGAGTGCTGTTTGTAAGGGAGTTGGATAGAAATAAGTGATTGTTTTTTAAATGTGACAGTATCTTATCTGTCAAAGTTGCATGCAAATTAATTTTTATTTTTCCACTATGATCATTTCAGCATAATCAGTTACAGTCTGTTAATGAAGATCTCCTGGCTCGTGTCGAAACGCTGCAACATAATGCTAAGCTGTTAGAAGCTCAAATACTGGAGATACAAAGAGCCAAGGCAAAGGCTGACAAAGAACTAGAAGCTGAAAAGGTTCTCAAAGAAGAGAAAACAAAGGTAATATTCTATAGAGATGATGAATGGGCTGAAGCACTTTCAGTGGGTGTGACTTCTGTTAGACCTTTAAAATGTGTGTTTATAGAACAAGTTACATGCTTTATTTTCTTGTTACTTGACTCAATCTTTTTTCATGTCTGGCCTGTTCATTGAAAGAACAGGTATGGCTGTCACTTAAGAGTAGATGTGGGATTGCTTCAGAATGTGAAAAAGACTTCATAATCTTCTGTTTTTTATTTTGGTTCCCAGTGATTTCCTGAAAGAGGAATCAAATATTATTGTATAACTTAAGTGCGTGTGTAGGTGTAAATAGATGCTGATATGTATTTTGAAATTTTACTACATCACTGAGAAGTATTTACATTTCAGGAACATAGTGGTGCTCTCCGAGAAGTTGAGGAGCTTCAGATGCAACTTCAGAAGGAAAAGAAACATCTGCAGAAAACTATGCAAGAACTAGAGCTGGCCAGAAAGGTAGTGTTGCTGCTCATGTTATTCAGAAGTTGCCCTTGTTTTAAGGTCTTAAGGTGATAGAAACCAATATATGCAAAATACCTACTGATAAAATTGTTAAAACTAGCAACAGGTTTTTCGAAGTTCTGGTTCTTGTTTGAAAACAGGTTGATTTTGGAAATCTGGTGGATGGGTGTTGCTTGTGGATCTGGATAATTATAAAGTTTTTCTTAAATGGGCTATATATTTTTTTAATAGAATTTAAAAAAAAAATTCTAGCAGCCAAAGTGGGTTGTAAGCTGTAATTTCATTGTGTGTAACTTGCAGGATGCTCAGAAGAGTACACTGATGGATATGGAAATAGCTGATTATGAAAGGCTAGTAAAAGAACTTAATCAGAAGATTACTGATAAAGACAGCAGAATAGAAGACCTTGAGCAAGAGACAAGAATTCAGAAGCAGAAGCAAGAAACCCTACAGGAAGAAATAAGTGAGTAAAGTAAACAACAAGTCACTATGGTATAGTTAGTAATGCTAAAAAATACAATTTCAAAACAACTCAAGTTGATGAGTAATGGTAAGGTTTGCAGGGAATACTAAACAATTACGTAGTCAAAATTACTTTTCCATAAAAGAAGCTTTACTAAATTATCAGTCACTTGATCTAGTATTCAGCAAATAAAGGCCAAATTGCCTGCCTGATAAACTGTGTTTCTTACCTGATCAAGTTAATCATAAATTCTGAAGGTTGATGACTGACAGGGGTTTTCATTCTGACATACCACACTTGTAAAACTTTGCTAGTTAGTATGTGGTTAAAAAAATAATTTCTTCCTATCCATAACCATAAGTCTTCAAATGTTTTAATTTCATGTACTTGAAGATCTTTCTGATACTTGGAAACAGGATACTAAACTTAATATAAGCTACTTGTTTGCAGCTCTCAGGCAAATTCTGACAGATTTCTGAAACGTTTTCCAATATTATTAAGGATATACAGGAGGGGAAGTTTACTTTGCGTATAACTGCTGTTTACTTCCTAGAGTCACTTCAGTCAGCTATGCAACAGGATGAGGAAAGAAATGCCAAGATAAAACAGCTCCTGGTGAAAACCAAAAAAGAACTGGCTGATTCAAAACAAGCTGTAAGTCCACATGTTAACGACTGTATTCCACTTTCAAACTAACTTTTGAAAAACAGATTGGTAGCTGAATTAAGTTGCTGTGTTTTGAGGGTTTTTAATAACAAGATAATTTTATCATGCAGGAAAATGACCATCTAATGTTGCAGGCATCACTAAAAGGGGAACTGGAAGCCAGTCAACAACAAGTGGAAGCCTATAAGGCAAGAAACTTCATTTCTTTGGTAGTTTAAGGTTTCTTAAGTAGTAAGGGTGTGATTGGTACTGAGTGAATGGAATATAGGCTGAAGAATGAAAAGATGTTATTTTTACTACTACCAATTACTACTGGTTCATTTTCTTAAATGAGTTTTGTCTGTTTGCTGGTTTTGCAAAATATTTCCCCTATTATGTTCTTTCAACAGGTTTACCTTTTCCTCTTTCCTTTTCCTTTCCACCGAGAGAGGACTGTGTAGTTTGGAGCTTGTAACTGGGATGTGTTTTAAAATAATTTATTTTAAAATGGATGTTTCTCTGTTTAGAAACAAGGGAACACAACATTGTCAGCAAAAGATTTAAGTGTTGTCCTTCTGTATAAATGTTGTTGATTGGGAAGCATAGGAACTGAATGTAATGAAAGGTATCAGGGAAAGGAAAAGAGGGATTGGTTTTCTTAAATGCTGATGCTCCGCCACTGTAATTTTATCTTCAGTTCTCTCTTTAAACAACATCATATTTTTTTTAATTAAGTATATGATAACCCAGGTCTATTTCTTATTCTATTTTTATTGGATTCTAAATTTATATTCACCAGTTCAGTGCAGGAATTACTGTGATAGATTCCTGTGTTCTCTGTGGCATGTCCCCTTGATGAGGGAAGAAAAAATTTTGTCATAGTGAAGTTTTCAACTGCTTTTTCAGATTCAAGTGGCTGTGCTAACATCAGAAAAGCATAAAGTTCAGGAACAGCTGCGAACTTCTTCGGAGCAACACCAGCGTACGTTAAGTGCTTACCAGCAAAAAGTTGCTACCTTGCAAGAAGAGTGCAAAGCAGCTCAGGTACTCTAGTGGAAGAATTAATGTCAGAAACTTTAGAAGGGAGATTTACTGCACTCTGTCTGATTTTGTGAAAATATTTTACAAATCTTTTTACTCTTTTCTTTTTGTCTGTCAAGAACTGAGTGCCTGATGTATTTGCTTCACAGATGACAAGCCATAATCTGTCCTGGCTGTCATGTATCACTTGTAGGGGAACATCTAGGCTGCAGTCCCATGTTTCCAGTAGGCAAAACCTTGTATGTTAGTGGAGAGTCAAGAGTTTACATAAGATGAACAGCAAATATACACTGCAGGGATAAGAGAAGTCTTTAAAGCAAAGAGGAAAAGAACAAACGAAAAAGGAATATAATATGCTCCTTATAAAACTAGCTAACATAATTAACGTATAATACTAGTTAACTCTGGAAAAAAAACCTGAAATGTGTGTTTGCAAGCACTTTTTTAATGTACTGGTATAGGAACAGCTTCTTAATCAGCACCTGAACCACATGTGGAACTGGCACTATTGCTGGATAATAAACACAGGTGTTTATTACTTCTGGGGTTTTGTCCATATGAAACTGTTAGATGTTCCTGAAATCCAGTGTTTGCATTGAAGATAGACAGATTCAGAACATAGTAGGACTATTCAGTTCAAACTATCTTTATGGAGATTACTGTGCCACATTATGGCCCCTTTTGTGTGATAGGTGTGCATCCTGTGGATAAGAATCAGTTGAATGCAACCTCTCAAAAATCTTCTAAGTTTTAAGAAGGTGAACTGAAATGAACAAACTTAACTGAATATCATAAAATATATAAGTAAAGAAACATGATCTCTTATGATACTCACAATTTTAATCATCCATTTGAAAGAAGAAAATGCAAAAATCCAACAGATGGGTTTTTTTGTCAGTATAACAGCCGTTTCATTTGTAGAAATAAGGGAGCAATAGTCAATAGTGTAACTTATTAAGGGTTTATTTTCTGTGTGGTAGGCTGAACAAGCATCTGTCACATCTGAATTTGAGAGCTACAAAGTCCGTGTTCACAATGTTCTAAAACAGCAAAAGAATAAATCTGCTTCTCAGACAGAATCTGAGGGAGCCAAGCAAGAAAGGTAAAACTAAAATTTTTATATGCATGCAGAAAAATATTCATACTTGAGTTATTGTACTTGCTTTTGCTAATTTCTGACCAACAAGTGATTTCCACTATTCAAGTCTGCATTTGAATAAAGGAAAATAACAGAAGGGAGACAGTTTGCTCTTTATTTCTGTAAACTTTCTCTGATCTGTAATCTTAAATGTGGCTATGCTTATCTGAAGAGAAGAAGGATCATAATTTTTTACCGTGGTGGCACTATGTTAGTTTCTGATTTCTTGATTTGTCTTTTTTAACGTTTACTTTTATGTAGTTCACCTGTTGTTACAGTTAGGGGGAGAAGTAAGGTGTTAGAAGATTCTCATGGCTCTCGTGAGCAGAAATTAGCCAGCATCTGTGTAGACTTGACACTTCATTTTCTCTGACTTGAAGTATTGCAGCAAAAGGCAACTTCCATCTAAGAAGAAAAGAAAACATTGGTACTGTTCAGCTGGGCTTACTTTGAGCTTTTTCAGGAAGGAATGGTTTAGTGTGGCTAAAGCTCTGGCTGCCGATTCATTCATCAGTACCAACAGATTTGCGAAATACTGTTGTCTTTTCAGCCATTAAACAAGGAAAGACTGCCAAAAGTTACCCTGCTACAAGTTCCCTGAAAATTGTTTTTGAGTACAGTCATAATCCAGGTAAATTCAGGTTTGCTTCAGAAAATGTCTGAACTCACAGCAAAAGTAGATGAATTTCTGTAAGTTTTTTTTATAACTTACTGATAGGTGTCCGTGGTGGTGAACTGGGCATTTATGCGTGAGATGTCAAAAGTAATTTCTGACACAGATCTTAAAGCAGTACATGCAATTGCGGCTGAAAATCCACCAGAGGGAAGACTTGTGCCTTGTTAGAGGACTTCAGTTTTCTGGTTTAGTTGGGTTGTTTTAAATACATCTTCCTCTTCTTTTCTTTGAAGCAAGCAAACTGCAAGACTTGCATTTCTTTGTCTCTCCTTTCTACAGAATTTTAAGAAGTTCTGATATTGTGAGGGTTTTGTGAAAGAGGGTCGCCTTGGAAACAAAGTGGACAAGTAATCAAGCAGTAAACAGTGGGCAAATAGGTTTCAAAGAAATTATTTACAGGTATCAACTCTAAAGGCTAATGAAGCGTACTGTTCATGAAGTAATGGAGATGTCTTCATCTATAAAAACAAAAAGCCTAAAAGGAGAATGTGTATGACTTTTTCTCCTGGTGTATCTGGTTTTGATTTATTTTGATTTATTCACGACCAACAGAGTTTATCTGTTTTGATGTATTGAAGTTGCTTTCTAGTCCTTTGCTCAAAATCTCCTCCAACCATTTGTCTCCTGTATTCAGTCTCATTGAATTGATGTGCATTTACTGAATAAACAAAAGATCACCACTTGTAACAAGAAATTGTTCCTTCTGTCTGCATCCTTCAGTCTTGTTCCTCTAAATCAGCTTGAAGTAGAAAGTGGTATAAGTTGCACTTTCTGCACCAATAATTACGTTCACAGCAGTTCAGATATGATGTGAAAAACCAATTTGTACCTATATTGAAAAATTATGAGAACTTTCCCATTGTTTCTGCTGGACTTACATTCTAAGATTCTTCTGGTTGTGGTGCTGTATTGATTTAATTTATAAATGAACAATTTAGATCAGCTATGCAAAATGTTGTGGGTATAATATAGGTTCTGACGTAATTCTTTTTGCTTTTTTACCCTTATAGGGAACAGTTGGAAATGGTGATAGATCAACTTAAAGTTAAGCTGCAAGATGCTCAGCATAATTCACAGATGAACGCGTCTGAACTCCAGGCTTTGCAGTCTGAACACGACACCCTGCTTGAAAGACATAATAAGATGCTGCAAGAGACTGTTGCAAAAGAGGCAGAACTCCGTGAAAAGTATGATCTGCTGATGAATAGATATAGATACTTTATTTTGTTTGAACTTTAAAGGCTGGGCAAGCTACTTTACAATGAAAAAGCATAACTGTTAAAGGGATTTTTCAAAGCAGTTAATTGCTATTTTTCATCAACCTTCAGAAGTTTCTGCAATGAAAACAGAGTAGTAGCTGATCAGGGAATTTGAGATTTCTGCAAGCTTTCTACCTCCTAACTACCAAATTTTAAAATAAATATTTTTGAGCACGTTGACTGTTTTTAGTTCCAGTGCTTGGCATTACATTTGCGTTGGGCAGCTCAACTAAATTTTATGCACTCTTCCTATTAGAAAAAAAAAAGTAGTTAAATGCAGAGCAAACAATTTCACTGGCAACATATCCGGTCGTGTGTCCACCAAATGCTTTTCCTGCACAAAATGCTGGTTCCTAAGTCTATGCATACCACAATGTTAATTTGCAATTTTTTTCTAAATGAAAGGAATCTGTTTAGTCTGTATCACTTCTTGAAAAATTAGACTAATAATGTGATTGATGATAATACTTGAGCTGTTAAAAAAAAAGTTCTTTCCTTGCCTTTTCTTCTCTATTTGAAGTACAAAGGAGTTCACATGAAATATTCATTAGAAATTACAGCTTAGTATTAGGAACTGCTGACTACTTCTCTCTTTGTACTGCTTTATCCATTCCCAATAGCCATGTGATCATTTGTTGTAGTCAACTAAATTACATCCTTCTGCATTTTTCTGGAAACAAGCTATATCCCAGTAGTTTCCCTTCGTACCCAGAGAGATTAGCTCCTTTGCTACTCTGGCTGTACTTAAGTTTGTATGCTTATAAGGGCAAGTCCTGTGCTTATTCTTTCCATACGTGCACTTGTTTAATTGCTTGTGACAATTTTGTCTTGCTTTTGGAGTACCTCCAAACCAAGTACAATTGATGCGTTACTGCCATTTTTCTTGCCAACTGCATTTTTCTACTCTCTTTTGCACTGGAAGTTGAAGGTTGCAAAAAATTAAACTTAGCTTCTTAGAAACTTAAGTTTTCAGAAGTCCCACATAAGCATTTGGTAAATAAATGTTAAAGTGGAGTATAAGGTAAGTGACATGCCCTATATGATACTATAATTGCAATTTTAGAATTTAAGAATGTTTAGATCAGGTTGTCTCTGATACTTTCATTTTTTCCGAAAGATGTCTGAATTTGTGTTCTGAAATAGAAATCAAGAGTTTTTATAGAACAGTGCATTCATATGACAGGGCAGTAAGCGGAACTTCCTCAGTCTTAGATTTTTCCCTTCAAAAAGAGGAATTTAAATTGCAAAGCCATTCTAAGATAATCTTACACATGAAAACAGAAAACTACTTTAAACTCTTAAAAGTTTTGAAATGTAAAAATGACAGTGTTTTGCTGTTTGTTTCGTACATTTTATGTGTACACTGTTTTCAGGCTCTGCACAATACAGTCCGAGAACATGGTCATGAAAACAGAGCATGCCCAGACACTGAGTCAGCTGACAGCCCAGAATGAAGCTCTCCGGAACAATTTCAGAGATCAGGTCAGGAACCTGCAAGAAGAGCACAGGAAAACGGTAGAGACACTTCAGCAGCAGCTGTCCAGAGTAGAAGCTCAGCTCTTCCAACTCAAGAGTGAACCAAGTAATAGAGGTAACTTATAGTCATAATACCAGGTTTTCTTGGGTTAGATACAAATTTCTGTACCTGCATCTGAATCTAAAACATGCTTTTAGTGTGTGTTTCTGTAATGTACCAGAAACTTTTTCTAGAGACTCTACAGCACACCATATGAATGCACTGATACCAAGTAAGGAATGTGTTTTTGTTATTTACTGGCCCTTCGCAATCTTGTACTTGAATGCATTCCAGAGGAGGGCAACACAGCCTGTGAAAGGGCTGGAAAGAATGTCCTATGAGGAGCAGCTGATGAATCTGGGTTTGTTTAGTTTGGAGAGAATGAGGCTGAGGGGCACCATCATTGCTCTCTACAATTTCCTGAGTAGGGAAGGTGGAGAGTGAGGTGCTGATCTCTTCTCCCTGGTGTCCAGTGATAGGACTTGTGGGAATGGTTCCAAGCCGCACCAGGGAGCTTCAGACGAGGCATTAGGAAATATCTTTGTACCAAAAGGGTGGTCAAACACTGCAACAGGCTTCCTAGAGAGGTGGTCAATGCCCCAGGCCTGTCAATGCCTGTTCTAAGGGGCTTTTGGACAATGCCCTTAATAATATGCTTTAACTTGGTCAGACCTGAATTGGTCAGGCAGTTGGAGTGGATGATCATTGTAGGTCCTTTCCAACTGGAGTTGTTCGGTTCTGTTTTAGAATCTGCATCACTGTTGTCTCTTCTGCAATATCTGCAATGTCAGACAGAAGGAAATTAATTTGTGAATATTTAGTGCTCTTCCTGTCTGTCTCAGACTTTAGAGCACGCTGGACCTCTGCCTCTAATACGAGGGATGAAGCTAGAGAAAAGTGTATTTAAAGCTGTTTTAACAATGTTTGTTATTGCTATTTGACCACTCTTCTGACTTAAGGTTTTACTGTGTTCGAGCTCAAGTCCTATTTTTATATCTGTAAAGTTACTCCTTGGGATGTAGTCGGACAGATGCCAAACAGCAGTAACAGTTTAAGAAGTTACTCTTTCCATATGTTACTGAAGCAGCAGTATAGTGCACACAGTATTAAAACAATAATGTACACCTCCTACAGGACCGGTTGTAAGAAAAGATAACTTTGTTTTGTTTGAACAATGTTTGACACTTGTCATAGCTACAACACGTTTTTGGGTAGAGTTGCATGAAAGTTTCACAGTCACTGAAATACAAATTGCCTATCAAGTTTGGATTTAGAAACAGGTTTTGATTGGAATGGTCATTTTGAGGTGAAAGGCTGTATTTTGTATTATAAATGTTATGTGTGTATCTGGCTTTCTTTTTTTTTTTTTTTTCACTTTTCCTCTGCCTGCTTTTTGAAGACAGTTTTACGTACTGGTCTCCAGTTTGAGGCAGTCACACACCTATGAAATAGCCCTATCAGTTACATTCTGATGACAAACATCAGAAATGTATCTTTCAGGCCCAGCAGTTTCAAATCCAGCAACGAAGAATTTAAGAGAACGACGAAACACTGACTTTCCTGTTCTCGATATGCACACTGTAGCTAGGGAAGAGGGAGAAGGTATGGAAACAACGGACACAGAATCTGTCTCTTCAGCCAATACCTATGTGCCATCCTTGGAACAACTTCTCAACTCCCCAGAAGTAAAACCTGGTAGGTAGAAAGTGTTCCTTTTTGAAGCAGTTGCCTATGTAAGTTGCAGAAGTTTGTGCCCTCAAAATATCTGAGAATGTTGTGTTTTCGTGCTTTTACATGCAAGATAGAAGTCTGCTTCAATGCCATTGAGTATACACTCTCCTGAATTTCAGTAGTTTTGTTCTTGAGTAAGGACTAACAATAAAACACTGGTACAGGTTTTAGTGATTCAAAGATTTCATGTTTGTGACTTTGTGAGGACTGGATGAGTAAGTCAGCGAATAGAGAACTTTTTGTATTCTGGACTAGTCTCTACTAGAGACAATCAAGTGTTTGCTTAACTCATTAATGAAAGGAAAAAATGTCTGTTAATCTTAATGTGGCTTATTAGAACAGGAATTTATTTATAGTTTTTTCTAGGAAAATGAAAGCCAGCACGAAGAACAGTGTTCTAAGAGACACCCTCCAAAAGTAGAAAAATATATGTAGCATCTGATTATGTTTTAGAAGTTTACAGAACACTTTGTGGAGAACTGTTGAAAATCTCCATCTATGAGTAGGAAAAAAGGGTAAATTAAAACCACATATCTTGACATACTCAGAACCAATTCGCCAGTCTACTTTTAATGTATTTATATATACAGAAATAGATCACAAAACAAGCATGTAGCAGCAGCAATGATGCCTGTTAATTTTGAAGTCTGACTGTGGATTTTGTTTCTAAGAAACTACATTACTCACGTCCTAATGTTAAATTAGTAGAAAGTAGATGCAAGTGCTTTTTCCTTCTCTCAGTTTTCTTTTCCAATTAATTGCAGAACCATCTCAGTGGCAAACAGAACTCACCAAGGATGAACTGATTCAGAAACTAAACACAACCATGAAGAGTGCTGATCACTTGAATGAATTGCTTCGTGAATCAGAAGCAACCAATGCAATCCTAATGGAACAAATAAAGGTTAGCAGACGTGCAGGAGATGAGAGTACAGCTCTTGTTTTTGTGGTTGGTTTCTTAGACCAAATGTTTATCACCAAAAATGTTTCAGAAAATCCCAGTCTGTAAAAATTCGGTGATGCAGAACTTAATTTTGGAAGGGTTCTTGTTTGACAGAATTAACTAGCACTTCCAAAGTTTACTTCAGTTTTTTGGGGGTTCCACCCCTAGTTTCTAGTCAGAGAAGAATGAGGGGATGGGGAGTAAAGGCTGCTGCAAAAACCATCAAGAGTTTTAAAGTTCAGTGTTTAGTAAAATGCCTTTACTGTTTTCACTTATATAAAAGCAGTAAATTCCAAGGGGAGCATTCTCTGATTTCTTTTCCTGTAACCCTTTTTAGCCCTATTAAGTTAAAGGAAGATAGACGTTTAGAGATGCACGTACTAATAGAGTTTGGCTTGATTTAATTGTAACTGTAGATTTGATTGTTAACTGTTTGACTCTTTATCAGTGAAATTGAATAAGTAGTACCATGTGTCATTATTAACTACTGCACAGATTTTATCAATAAGAAGTTATTTTTGATCAATAGAAAGTTTTATTTCTGGGCAATATTATCACATGTTCAAGTTTCACTGGATTTTTTCCAGAATGTGTTGCTAGGCGCACATTATTTTTTTTTTTTTGCAGCAAGCCACATAATTAGCTTTTTAGCTCTTCAAAAGATCTTTGTTCAGTTGCTCATTATATGAAGCAAACAATATTGCATAATTTTTTCCCTCATCTGCAGCTTCTTAAGAATGAAGTAAGAAGACTGGAAAGAAATCAAGAGAGAGAAAAGTCTGTGGCTAATCTAGAATACTTAAAGAATGTTCTATTGCAGTTCATATTTCTAAAATCAGGAAGCGAGAAAGAAAGGCTGCTCCCAGTAATAGACACCATGTTGCAGCTCAGCCCTGAAGAGAAGGGAAAGCTGGTTGCAATTGCCCAAGGTAAGTGGCATTCAAAACATTGTCACAAAAGAAGGAAAAGTGGAAATGGAGGCAACTGAGGTTCTGTGCTTTCTTTTATGTAGACCTTTGAGGAAAACAGAGGTTAGCAGCATAATGTCAGTGAGCTAGCAACGAAACCATTTTGTTCTGTTGGGAAAGCACCACTCGTTTTTCAGAAAACAGAGCAAATACCCAAAAATATAAATAAAATTAAGGTAAAATATAATTTCTTCTGAAACGTACATATTCTTGGAAGATGATAGAAAGTTGCAAAGATTTAGTGTCTTCTTGTTTTGAGTAAACATTTCTGTCAAAGTGACCTTAAAATAGCAGTTACTATAAACAGATAAGTTTCTTGGCAATGTTCTAAAAAGATAATTAAAGTTACCTTCTTAAGATAGTACTGCAGATCTAATATTAGTCTCAATATATTAACTTCAAGAAAACAAGCTTTTTGATTAAGAAATAAAGGAGCAGGGAGGGAAAGTGAAAGAGTTAAGACTTTTCAAGAAATTAATCCAAGAGCTGACAGTATAATTCTGTTCTGGCTCTGCTTCAAATACTACGCTTGAGCATGCCTCCTCTTAAAAATACTTTTTAAGGTATCATTTGTCACTTCTCAATAACAACCTGCTGCTTCTTCTACTTCGGAGAATCATAGAATCATCCGGTTGGAAAAGACGTTTGAGATCATAGAGTCCAACCACAGCCATCTTTTGCTAAACTATGTCCCTCAAAAGCTCATCTGTCTGTTTTTTAAACACCTGCAGGGATGGTGACTCAGCCACCTCCCTGGGCAGCTGTGCCAGTGCCTGAACACCCTTCCAGTAAAGAAATTCTTCCTAATATCCAGTCTGACCCTGTCCTGGCACAACTTATGGCCATATCTCCTTGTCCTATCACCTGTCCCTTGAGAGAAGAGATCAACACTCACTCTGCCACAGCCTCCTTTCAGGCAGCCGTAGACAGTGATGAGGTCTCCCCTCAGCCTCCTCCAAGTTAAACAGTCCCAGTTCCCTCAGCTGTTCCCTGTAGGACTTGTTCTCCAGCTCCTTCACCAGCCTCGTTGCCCTTCTCTGGATGCGCTCCAACACGTGAATGCCCTTCTTGTAGGGAGGGGCCCAGAACTGAACACAGGACTTGAGGTGTGGCCTCACCAATGCTGAGTACAGGGGCACAATCACTGCCCTTGTCCTGCTGGCCACGCTGTTTCTGGTACAGGCCAAGATGCCATTGGCCTTCTTGGCCACCTGGGCACACTGCTGGCTCATATTCAGCTGGTTGTCAACCAACACTCTCAGGTCCTTCTCTGCCAGGCAGCTCTCCAGCCAGTCTTCCCCAAGCCTGTAACGCTGCTGGGGTTGTTGTGTCCCAAGTGCAGGACACTGCATTTGGTCTTGTTAAACTTCATCCCGTTGGTCTCAGCCCATCGATCCAGCCTGTCCAGATCTCTTTGCAGCACCTCTCTTCCTTCAAGCAGATCAACACTTGCACCCAGATTGGTGTCATCTGCAAACTTGCTAAGGGAGCACTCGATCCCTTTGTCCAGATCATTAATAAAGATATTGAACAGGACTGGACCCAGCACTGAAGCCTGGGGAACACCACTCGTGACCGGCCTCCAACTGGATTTAACTGCATTTACCACCACCCTCTGGGCCTGGCCATCCAGCCAGTTTTTCACCCAGCAGAGGCTGTGCCTGTCCAGGCCAATGGCAGCCAGTTTCTCAAGCAGAAAACTGTGACAAACGGCGTCAAAAGGCTTTACAAAAGTCCAGGTACACCACATCCACAGCCTTCCCCTCATCGATTAAATAGGTAACCTTGTCATAGAAGATCAGGTTGGTCTGGCAGGACCTGCCTTTCATAAACCCATGTTGACTGGGTCTGATCACCTGGCTGTCCTGCATGTGCTGTGTGACAGCACTCAGTATGATCTGCTCCATGACTTTGCCTGGTACCGAGGTCAAGCTGACAGGCCTATAATTCCCCAGATCGTCCTTCCGACCCTTCTTGTAAATGGGAGTTACATTTGCCAGTCTCCAGTCGAGCGACACTGCCCCAGTCAGCCAGGACTGTTGATAGGTGAGGGAAAGGGGTTTGGCAAGGACCTCTGCCAGCTCCCTTAATATCCTTGGGTGTATCACATCTGGCCCCATAGACTTGTGGATATCTAATTGGCCAAACAGGTCTGTAACCAAGTCTTCTTGGAACATTTGAGCATTCACCTTCACAGTCTTCTGGCTCTGGAGGCTTGGAGCCCATTAGCAACAGACCTTTATTTCATTTTAAAATTGATGAAAAAATAAGTATCGTGTATATATATAAACCCTTTAAACTCATGAACAGAATCACATGAATAAGGGAAGTGGCAAAGTAGTGCATTCCTTGGCCACAGCATTTTAATGTTCTGGCACTCTAATATGCATTGACTGGATTTTTTTCTGGAGAAAGGTGATAAATGGCTTCTTTAAAACATCTTGAAGTGAAGTGGACTTAGCGATAAAATTAATCACGTATGCTCTCAGGCTGCTGTATTGAATGTTACCTCTTCAACAAGTTTGTAAGAACAGCTTTTGAAAAAGGACAGAGGCGAGGGAGGAAGCAAGATCATTGAACCAAATGATGCAATGTCTAACATAATAAACTTAATTTAAATTGTGCTTTTCCATCCTCCTTCAGGTGAGGAAGAAAGTACCTCACGGCCCTCTGGGTGGACTTCATACCTGCACAGCTGGTCGGGACTTCGATGAGACAGTGGAAACGCTGAATCTTTAAACACATTCCATATCTGCAAAAAGAGAAATCTTAATGTAGAACAATCTGTTGGTGTTGTAGCATTGAACTACAGGATTTTATTTGTGTGTTATTTTCAGCTTTTTAGGCTCTTAAGAAAGAAGCCCTTCGTAGCTCTGAAAAACTATCCTGTATTATGCTCTGACAGCAGAGAAGTATTCCACTTGTAAATGTAAAGACTGATCGGAAATGTAATGAGAAGTGATATTAATTGCAAATTACTTGGAAACAGACTTTGATGAACCTGTGAGAGATCTTTTGATACTGATTTGAAAACTTTTAATATAGTAACTGGAATAACTAGACTTTACAGTTAAAGCATTCTGAAGTGTTTACAGTTTGTTTCACATAATTTTGTCAGCTTGCTGATTTACTTGGTTAGTGTTGTTCTCTGCACATTGAAGAAATTAAAGTTATTTCTTTTCTAATGATGCTTACAAAATTGAAGATCATTAAGAAACAGAAATGGCATTTTCTGCTTTGACTTGACTTAATTTTTTATCTTGGTTATGTTTGGATTTGGGTGGGTTTTTTGCAAAAGCTGGATTCAAAATATAAAGACAATGGTCCACAGGATGTAGAGGGTGCCTAAAACTACATGCAGCATAATGCTTGGCACATCTAGGACATTGTACTGTAGTAGAGGTTAACGGCATCTATGGAAGTCTTGGATAGCACTCCAAGAATCAAGAGGTCATAAGAGAGCTGAAGCTTTGGGTGAAAGGGCTTAAGCTATGGCTTTTTACCCTGAGGGTGGAAGTTGGTGTTCGAGACCAGGAAGAAGCGTTTCATTACTGTTATAATACCTATACTTAGATTAAAATATTCATATTGACTTAGTCATATCGAAGACAGTAAAAGAATAATTTGGGTCAGTAGGTCAGGCTCCTAACAATAACTTCTGAGAGAGGAGGACAGACCTTCTGTCAATAGATGCATCTTTTAAATGTTCAAATTATTGAAGAAGTTATATCCTTCTCTCACTCCTGTATTTGCATGTCATTTGCACAGATCTTATGCACAGATGAGAATCTCTGTTGCAGGTTATTGAACAGAATATTTGCATTTTTTTGCAAGATCAGTACATCTTTGCCATGGAATTACTTTTTCTATTGCCAACACAACACCTTTGGTTAGCCTCAGTCTTCTTTTTCCCCTTTCAGTCCATGCTGCCTTTTACCATCTTAATTTATTTGTAAATTATTAAAATGCGTACATATTTTTAAACCTACTTGTCTTCCAGCAAGAGCTTTTCCATCTTTTTCACTTTTTTCACACTCTCTTTCCTGTTTTACAGTGAATCATTCCCTGGTATACATACCAATATGAGGTAGTATTGTTTCTTTCCCACCTATCTTAGTTCAGCCCCTGAGGAAATGATGCTCGTTTCTTAAAAATTGCCTTATTCAGGACTGAGATTAATCTGGATGTAAGAACAGCAGAAAGTCAGCACAAATTGAGAACAAACTGATCAGTAACTGTGCTTTGGGTTTATTTTTTTCTTCTTTTGTATATTTCAGTACACAATCAACAAAGCCAATAAGCTTTATTTAGATATTTTAATTCCTTTCTGCAGCCTTAAGAACCCTTCCCTGCCACCCCTCCCCCTTCCTCCTCCAAGCTCTGTTCTAACTGGAATCTTTATGATTTGTACTACCAGTGAAAACATTGTCTGTGGACTTTCAAATCACAGAACCGATAAATGGTAGTGTGGGGATGAGTCTTTTAGGAATCTGTAGTTTGGAAATGTAGGCAACAAACATGAAGCCTACATTCAGGTTTTCTTGTGTTTACTTTTGAAACAATTACCATATCTTCAGCATTCACGATTTCTTCCAGATCTCGGATGTTGAATTCTAACTTACTATTCACAGCTGGGTTGGGTTAACATCATGCAAAAGAATGCCAAAATCAAGTAAAAAGAGCGATTTGAAATATGCATAAAAATAAGTGCAAATCATTCTCCTGCTGTGATTTTAACAATGGATGAAGGACCTGAGTAGAAAGGTACAATTTTGTCTTACTTGGGTCAGCTGCAAAATGAGTTTGAACTGATTTAGTCTCTTCTGCACACTGTCTGCTATCTCTAAAGAGCTGTGACAAGTTCCTTTAAAAATGCACAATTTCATAATTGTAGATTATTTAACATTGTAAACTGTGAATAAGTGTATGCAAGTAACATATCACTGGCTGTATTAAATACAGTTGCTTATTGACTTCTTTCAGGTCTGAGTTGCATGCTTGCTGTTCTAGTAAAACTCAAGTATTGTCCTTACGAATGTAGTGGACACCTCTTGCATTACTATATATAGTTGTGGGAGTTTTTTACAATGGCAGATTAAGGTCTTAATTAATGTAAAGATATTTTAATAACTGCTACTAAACTTGTGTTCTGTGGCTAAGATTGCCAGAACTTACCTTTGTTGCAATAAACTGTCTGTAAGCAAATATGTCAAAGTTTAATATGCACTTGGAGTAAATGGCATAGAAGAATGTGGACTGGAAGCAGGATTATTTTGCATAGAAGAATTTTTGTGTCATATATTTGCATTTATAATGTACAGCATTGTAGCTGTGATTTGCTTTCAAAAAGCAATTTAAAATTGTAATTGATATTGCTGCTTCTTGATATATTACGGTGCTCTTTTTCAGAAGAGCACTGTGCTGGCTTTGCTTTCTGGTTCTTTTGGTTGTTTTTCTTTACCGTACCATATTTTGTTAGGATGTTTCTCAGAAAATGCAACCCCTGCCCAAAGACTTTACAAGCTTAGGACCAAATTTTACTTTTCTATCAGCCGGCTTTCAGCCTAAGCCTAAGGAGGTCATAATAAAAATAAAAGAGACTCTACTGTCACTATGCAGAATATATATTAACTGAATAAACAAAAATTGGAGTGATTCCAAGTTTACAGGCCTGTGTGTGCCCTGTAGCTGCATTTTTAACTACCTGTGCTGGCTTAGAAAGGGGTTATGTGCTATCCATATTCCGCTTACCCAGAAGGGAAACTCATCTGTGCAAGCAAAACTCACTTCATTTGAAAGACAGGAAGACTAGAGCTTGTCAGGCAATAGTGTGGATGTAGCCAACTGGATTTGGGGTTCGGTATGGCCAAAGGGAACCCTTGTTAGAAGTGATACATGGGAGAGTGGAGTTGCTTTTTTTCTTTTGTGACCCTCCTTCCCCAAAACATAATTGAGAGAATACACAGAGTAATTTCTAAATTTAAATCTTCCTTTGGCTCTTATCCTCCATCCTTTTGCTTTGATAACAGATGCTGTATCCTGGAATTGTGGAGAAGTATTTAAAAACTCTCTTAGTTGGTGCTAAGTGGCTTTGAAGGCAGCTTAACCACCTGTGCTTCATTTGGCTCATGCCTTGGCTTCAACCTAGTGCACCAATACTTTCACAACTACCTAATAGTTCTGCTCTTACTGGTACTGTGAAAGTATCTCCCTTAGGAGCCTTGAAAATAGCAGTTACCACCCACAAGCTGAGAAACCAAATGTATGAAGAGATAAATATATATTTGTTGTAGTAATACCAGAATTGCTCGTCTGAATAGAGAAGTGTTTTGGTTGGAAATATGTCTTTAATGGCCTTTTCATGAAGCCTTCACTTCAATAAAATACACTTTTACCCAACAGAGTGCCTTTTTTTTTTCTCTGAATGCCTGTTCTTACCTGAGAAAATGATACTCAGGTGCAAGGTAAAAAACAAGGGGATATTTACTGCAGCATTAAAAAGAAGCATTTATGCATTTGTTACAGTAGCCACAGTCTTTGCTTTGGAACACAATAGCAGTGATGGATACTTCTGAATGAATGGAAAAGGAAAATAAATCTGTTTATGGGGGAGGGAGGGTAGGGAAAAAACATTTTTTTAAAAAAAAGGTTCATTTAAATCAATTCAAATTTGTCACGAGATTGTCACCAACAATCTGACAATATCTGGCATCAAGAAGAGGGACGCAGAAAGTATTAATGTGCTTGTTAGAAGGATTGCACTTTGTATTTTTATTGTAAGTACTCACCACCTTATGAATCGGGATTCCTTCCAAATAGCACTCAACTTCAAAGTGGACAGAACGACCTCTTTCCCAATTCCCTGGAATATTTTTTCTGTATCTGCACAGTTGTTGTAGTGGAAAAAGTACATGCTCTATGGATGAAGAGATGGATTGTTTATTTGTTTAAGTGAGCGATGGTTGTCTTTATTTTTTTGCCATCTATTTTTTGGTAGGCAATGCTTATAATGCAAATATGTGGTTAGAGAAGGTATCATAAGGCGCCAAAAGATATAACTGATATAAAACAAAAAACAAAGCCTACTATTTAAAATCAGCCTCTAACAGCTTTCACATAAAGTTGTGTATGCTATGGGGAACAGAAATAATAACCTGACTACTTTTCAAACAGAATTTGATCTAAAACGTATCATATTGTCTTGCAAAGATGAGAAGGTGCATCTTATGTTCAAGAGCTTCCTTCACGGGTTCTTTGGGCTTATCCTGAGGGTCAAGGCTGGACTAAATAATGAAGACCAAGGGCAGTAAATCAAATTGGGAAAACATGTCAGTTACTGCTCCAACAATTCAATCCACTTTGGTAGTGGCAAATAATTTATTCTTTTTTGCTGTCAGCTAAATGCCTGTGGGCTTCTTAAGAATCCGCAGTAAAGGTAATCAGTGTAAAAACCAATGTGCTATTTTGGGCATGGACACAGTCCCAGTCCTCTTATAATGGCCTTTGAAAGTGTTTTAAATTGATAGCCATTGGATAGTGGCTGTACGTGAGTATAGGATCTAAGTGTGTTGGGGTTTTTTTATTGTTTTGTCTTGAAGCTTAATTGCTTGAAAATCGAAGCTTGTTTTGAGAACACTCCGACTGTTTCCGGAGTGAACGTGAGGTATCTATTAGTTCTTGGATCTCTTGCCCTTTGTAGCATGCAGCACATCTCAGAACTAAAAACAGTTGAAAAAGTTACACAACTCCAGAAAAAGTGTTTTGCCTAAGTACTGTTTTTACTGTCATTATTCTCCTTTGAGAAGTTAAGTTGCTGATGTTCATCATTACTTTTGCCAAGGGAGAAGGCAATTTGATCATCTTGGCTTTTAGCATCCAAATATTTATACAATACAGACCAGATAATGTTCTTCTCAAGAGTAGTCACCCCATTTACTTAAACCTTGGTGAAGCTGCCTACCTTTGTAGGTGGACAGATGAGTCGTCAGTTCACAGCCAGAGAGCCTCTGGAAAACTGGAGAGAGAAACAGCTGGAGGCAGTAAAAACTTAAGCAGCTCCTGTGGATGTGGATGTGGAGGTCTCTGTCCCTACTTCCCCACCAGCCTTTCTGTTGGAAACTGGTTAAAGCCGTGGTTTGCAGAGCGGTGGGGGTTAGTGGATGTATCACACTTTTCTTGAAGGAGGAGGATTTTCAGAAAGCACAGAAAATCTAAAGATAGGTTTTGTAACATTCTGTGAAGAATGGAAATTGCAGCGACAAAAAGATTAAAATAGAACAATGAAAGGCTGAAATTACTTTTGAGTTGGAACTTGTTTCCCCTCTAGTAATCCAAAGATACTTGACTGACTTCTGTGCTGTTTGGCTCTTGAGCTTCATTTCCTGTTTTTGGAGGACCTCTGTATACTGGCATTAGCAAAAACATGCAAAATAGCCATACAAAATAATGAATAGGTAATTCTAACCCCTTGCATCGATTTGTTGTCATCAAGCAATGACTTAGTTTTTTCAACCAATGGTGATGTGACTGATCTCGCAAGTGCTAGGGGTTCTTATGCTGATATATGGTCCAGATGTAGTAGAGAAGGATGGGTTTGTCAGCTGGATTTACCATCAGGTTTGTTCCTTACCTTCTGCAGTTGAACAGTGGTGACTTTGAAAAACTATTTCTGATGGGTGGGTTAGGAATCTGGGCTGGCTTAGGGAGCGGTTTATTTGTTATGATAGGTGGAGCATAATGAGAATAGGCTGATAAACAGAAAGGATGACTGTGTATTAACTCTTTTTATAGCTTTGTCTATTGATGTAGACTAAGCTTTCAGTTCGGAATAGATGCACAGTACATTTTTTAAAATACCACTAACAATAAGCATTGCTGTGGACAAATCACATTCCATTGATTAAGGTAAACAGCCCTAGGGCTGGTATCTTTACAGGTACTCAGAGTCAATAGAAAATATATATATATATTTATATATATAAAAGAATATACCATCTGCTGTTGCATGAAGTTCTGGGAGAAAGCAAAAGCCAGAGTGCATACCACAAGTGGAAGTTACTTACTTGAGTCTCTTTGTATCACTATGGCAAAATTGTAAAACATTTTTTCTGGAAATGAAGACTTGGTGTAAAAAAGCCGACACTGGTGATCAGTGACAGGCAGTTCAATTCTTTGACCACACGTCTCTTGCCCCAGTAACCCTTCTCTTCTCTCTTCTTCCTCAGGCCTATGTTAACGGCCTTGTTTGGTGTCAGCAAGGCTGATGACTTGTATAGTTCCAAAGAGGCAAATGTCCTGTGCTGTCACTTCTACCACTGCCAGCTGTGGTACCATATGCTGGCTTTTCAAAACAATGGAAGACAGAAAGTGCTCTGGAAACAGAACATCAAAAGCATATGTCTACTTCATTTTACTCCAGTTTAGCAGTGAGAAATGGGAAGAAAATAAGTATGAATTTTGTGATTAATATACTGGTCTGGAGACATGGAGTCCAAAGTCCCTGCTTCACCACATACTTCCATTGTGAATTTAATTTTAATTTCTCTGTCTCTGTTTCCTCCCTCGTCTGCTGGGGATAATGGACTTCTCCTCCCGATGCCAAGTACATTAGCAGTAGAATGTTTAACTTTATGATGGGCTTGCAAGCAGAAATAAGTAAACAGATTACCATAATTTTTGAAAACTGCATAGAAAGAAAATGGTCACAGCCTTTCATTCTGCCTGTATTCTGGACTGAATTTTACAAGTTAATTAGAATGCCAGCATGTTCTAATACTATGTAATGGAGAATTAACAATTAAGAATTGTTATTTCTGTTGTACAGCAAGACACAACAAAAATCAAATCAGACCCTAAAACCAAAGCGCAAACTTGCTGTAAAGCACAGAGTCCAGGGAGGCGGCCCACGAAACTGAATTCCTGGCTTCCTGGTGCTTCCAAAGTCTGCTGCTACTTAGCGTTTGGCATACGTACATGTTTGGCAGAGGCCCTCTGGCTCTCTGTGCATGCCTTTGCTACTTTGAGATTGTATTGCTAGCTGGGCTCTAGGGATGTCATATCTGAAAGCACTGGAAAACTGCACATGGTGCATTTCGCTTGCCATTAAATCTATTAATGTGCTCTCTGAAGGAATGACCGTAACGGCTGCGCTCGTTGGCAAGCCCTGCCTGTTAATTATTTCCAGAGTTTACTGTTTCTGAGTTTGCTGCCCTGGTAGTCAGACATCTGCCCAGCCACCTCCCCCTGTTTCAGGTTGTGCTGGTCAGAGGTGCTGCTCTTTGGCCGAGCTCAGCAGCCAGGGGCAACTGCCTTGTACAGCTCCCCAGGAGTACAGGCAAAGGGGAGAGACCCTAAAATCCTTGGAAACAAACTGAGGTTAATGAAAGACATCCATGAAGCTGCCTGCAAGTAATGGCAGACTGCCCACAGCTGATTAGAAAAATACAAAAGGGTACTATTACCTTCAACTGGCATACAACAAGCATTTATTTAGATGAAATAAGGAAGCTCTGCTGACAGACTGATTAAAACTAGTGGGTGTTTTGGGTTTTGGGAGGTGGGTTGTTTCATTTTCTAACAGAATCACAGACTGGTTAAAGTTGGCAGGTACCTCTGGAGGTCATGTTTTCTAGCCTCCCAGCTCAAGCAAAGCCACCTAGATCCAGTTGCTCAGGACCTTATCCACATGTGTTTTTAATAGCTCCAAGGCTGGAGAGCCCAGAATCTCCTTGGGCAACCCATGCCAGCGCTGGTTCACCCTCACATTAAAGAAGTGTTTTTTGATGTTCAGTGGGAACCTCCTGTGTTTCAGGTTGTGCCCATTGTTTCTCATCCTGTCACTAGGCACCACGGAAAAGAGCCTGTCTCCATCCTTGTTGTACCCTCCTTTTTGAGATATTTATATACACTGATAAGATCCCCATGAGCCTTCTCTTCTCCAGGCAGAACAGCCCCAGCTGCTTCAGCCTGTCATCATAGCAGAGATGCTCCAGTCCCTTAGTCTCATTAGCTATTCATTGGACTTTCCACAGTGTGGCCCATGGGTCTCATACTGGGAAACCCAGACATGGACCTAATACTGGGGAACCCAGACATGGACCTAACTATCCAAGTGTGGCATCACCAGTGTTCAGTAGAGGGGAAGGATCACTGCCCCCCTCTTCTGGTCTACCATCCTTTCCCTTTTCCAGACATACGCTTTATTTCCCTCTTTGTACAGAAAATGTATTTCTTGTGATGCTGAAATTTTGCTGCATTTGGGTTCATAAACCTGACAAGCAAAGCCAACCTCTAACAAGGAACAAACAAGAAGCCAGCAAACTGATGTCTGTCTTTTCACAGTTGCAGTTCTGCTCAGAACGATGCTTGGGGCATACTCATCAAATACCTTTAGCTAATTATATTCCTCAAAGTTTACATTCTTTTCATGGTCCTAATGGGTACTGAAGTAGATGTACTCCGTGTACAAATAATTGGAATTACTTTGTTGGGTATTCAGTTGTACCTGTCTACATTGATTTTCACTGGCTTAACATATTCCCTGAACATATTCCTTCTTGGAGACATATAAAGACCTCCTTAATCCTGCCAGTCAAATATTTGCATTTTTCATTTAACCACACCACTTCCTTGTTCTGATAAATGGGCAGTGATACCAGATAGCCTAATAATCCTGCATTTTCTATAATGCTCTTCTCATTCATCCATAAGTCTCTGAAACTTGTGTGGTTTGGAATGAGATTGCATTCTTTGGAATGAGATTTCTCCCAAGTAAAGCAGGGCCTCTGCTTGCAGGTTTGGCAGCTCTGTTGAGGAAGGTTACTGATTTGTATTTACTTTCTAAAAAAAAGAACTGAGCCTGAGCAAGGTGCCGGGCTGTTCCCACATGATTCCTTATTGGTCCTGTTAAATATATTGCTCCAGTAAACACTCACCTAAAAGTATTTGGCACCTTAATGTGAGACGGTAACTCTCTTGCTAGAAATAACACTGTATTATGCAACCACATGTAAGAAATAGTAAAAATACTTGGAATTGTTTTGACAGCAATTTTGTGTTCCGGAAAAGCAACGCAAAAAGATCCTTCTCCAGCATCTACTTTGTGTAACTCTGCTGAGTTTTCTGCCTGTGATAACTGTGTGCACTTACTGAGGGCTGATAAATGGAGCAAATAATGTGATTCCATGGCCTTGCACTGATTTAACTTCCTATTGGGAAGTAACTGGGATCATAGGATCATAGAATGGTTTGGGTTGAAAGTGATCATAAAGATCATCCAGTTCCATCCCCCCTGCCCTGGGCAGGGACACCTTCCACTGGATCAGGTTCCTCAAAGTCCCAATAAACCTGGTCTAGAACACCTCCAGGAAGGGGACATCCATGACTTCCCTGGATCAGCAGTAGGACCTGGGTCCCCAGAGTTTGGCAGGGACCCTCTAGTCTGCCCTCTTGAGACTCCACTTGCAGTCCTGTGTCAAGTTCTGGAATCTCCAACATAAGAAGGATATGACTCTTGTCATATCCTTAGGAGGCCACGAAGATGATAAAAGGGCTGGAGCACCTCTGCTATCAGAACACGCTGAGAGAGCTGGGCTTGTTCAGCCTGGAGAAGAGAAGGCTCTAGGGGGGACCTCGTAACAGCCTTCCGGTATCTGAAGGTGCTACAAGAAAGCTGGGAAGGGACTTTTTACAAGGGCTTGTAGTGACAGGACGAGAAGTAAAAACTTTAAATTGGAAGGGGGGGGGATTTAGTTTAGACATTAGGAAGAAATTCTTCACACTGAGGGTGCTGAGGCACTGGCACAGGTTGCCCAGGGAAGCTGGGGATGCCCCCTCCCTGGAAGCGTTCAAGGCCAGGTTGGATGGGGCTTGGAGCAGCGTGAGATGTCCCTGTCCATGGCAGGGAGGTTGGAACTGGATGATCTCCAAGGTCTCTTCCAACCGAAACCACTCCGGGACTCTGCTCCTTCCCTCCCTTTACGGGGGGAGGCGGGCGGAGCGCGGGGGGCTCTGCCAGCGGCGGGGCGGGACCCGGAGGCGGTGGCGCGGTCGGAGCGCGCCCCCTGCTGGCGGCGCCGGGTGCGGGCACTGCGGCCGCCCCAGCGCCATTACCGCCTCCCGGCGCGGCACCTCCCGGCGGCGGGAGCAGTGGGAGCGGCGAGCTGCGGGGATGCTGGGGGTGGCGGCAGCAGCGGCGGCGGCGGGGGTGACCTGTAACAGGTAGGAGAGGCGCGGGGGCCGCCTCCCGCGGCGGGGGGCTGCCCAGGGTGGCGCTTTGTCTCGGTCACCGGTTGCTCGACCCCCCTGATGCGGTGCGGGGGGAGGCGCAGCGGGAGCCGCTCCGCGGGGATGCGGGGTGGGAGCAGGAGATGGGGTCCCGCCGAGGAGGCTGGGGGTTTGCAGATGTGCTGGGTTCCTCGTCCTCGCCCCGGGAAGTTTCCGCTCCGCGGGGGAACTTTTCACTTCCCTCCGGCAGGACCGGGGGCGTGCGGAGCCGGGGATGGCAGCACCAGGCACAGCAGCGATTCCTTTTCCCGTCTTTCATCCCACCCCACCCCATTCCATGCCTTGCCATCCCCACCCCATAGAACCCCACCCGATCCCGTCCCATCCAGTCTCCATCCCAACCCATCCCATCTCCTCTTGCCACCAGGATTACTTTCGCAAAAGGAGCAGCAGCGGGATAGCATTGCGTATCCTGGGTTACAGCAAACTGGGAGTAACACGCAGAGCTCCAGTATAGAATTGTAGAATGGTTTGAGTTGGAAGGGACCTTAAAGATTATCCAGTTCCAACCCCCCTGCCACGGGCAGGGACACCTCCTGCCAGACCGGGCTGCTCAAGGCCACATCCAACCTGGCCTTGAACACCTCCAGGGAGGGGGCACCCATAGCATCCCTGGGCAACTTGTGCCACTGCCTCACCGCCCTCATCGTGAAGAATTTCTTCTAGCACACTTTGAACGGTGTGCAAGCATGGTTTAATGCCCTTTGCATTAAAAGGTGTCCTTTCCCAAGGGAGGTGATTGTTTTTAAGGCATGGTGATAAATAGCCTTGGGTGTTTACATGGTCTAGTTTTGGTTTGTATAGTTTTATGCATATCCCACAATTACTGAGTAGTTGTGATCTTAGGGGAAGCTTAATAGGGATGGGTTATGGAAAGCAAAGGCTCTTGTACTCGTCACCCAGCATTTCAAAGCCTCACCGGTTGTACCTGTACCTTGGGAAGAAATGTCCAAGCACTTGGCAAGTGCTACGCTAATGTGTTGAAACCTGGGGTTGAGGGAGAAGAAAAGTGCGATTTTGTAGCTGGCTTGGGCTGCAGGTTCAGTACAGTTGCTGGCACAGACTTTAGCCTGGCTAAAGACTGTCTGATCTTTCTTGTGCTGGATTTCTGCTGCACATTGCTCCAGCTCTGCACCACGCCTTTGGAGAAAAGCGGTGGCAGCAGCAAAGTGAAGCCGAGTTGGGGCTTCCATGGTGGCACCCTGTGCTGACAGGTGGCACGTTGAGGCAGCTCTGCACCCTGGGGTCACTGCCACAATGCACCCAGTCAAGGTTTGGGGAGGTGGCAGGATCTCCCTAGCCTTGACCAGCTTTGGCTCTAGCTGCTGTGCAGCCATGTACTGAGAAGATGAGAACAAGATTCAGATGTCCAGGTCCATTAAGGCAACGGGATTTTCTTTAGTCATTCCAAAAAACCCTTGCCAGGCTCATTTCTGCATTCCCAAAAGTGGGTGAGTTGTCAATATTCATGCTGTGAGCGTCAGTCTCTTGTGATAACAAGGTTCTGTACATTGTTCAGCCCCGCACAGGTGCTTTAGCTCTGGTGTGAAGTCTGCCTCTCTGGGTAAATAGACCAATTACGTATTTGGCATATGTTCTGCTGAAATTGTCAGGGAGCTGTCAGGGCCAGCTGCCCTGCTGATACGCGCTTCCCAGGATATGAACTAGGCTACACCCGCAGCACAGTGAGAAATTTTGGGACAAAGTCAGGCTAGAGACTACACTTGCAGAAACTTGCTTAGATGAAGTAGGCAGAGCAGCTCTGGTGGGAGCCCACCTCCCTCAGAGCTGTCTGGGGGGAAGCTTTGTAAGTGCAAAATGCATGCAGTGCATCCTGCAGTGGGCAAGCAAGTGGCCGGCACGAGCAGGGAAGCAGCGATGGCAGAGCGTCTGTCCCAGGGTATGGCTGGTGTCTCAAGCACACTTCTCCAGAAGCAGGGACAAGCCCTGCCACCTCCCAGCAGAACAAATGCTCATGCAGCTGAGAGTCAACTTGATATCCCACTGTTGCAGATGGGTTCTGAATATGAACTGTTCCCCAGCAAGGAGTGGACTTGGGGCCCCTTTCCTAAACTGGCTGGTTTCCTCTGTGTTTCTCTTCATTTTGGGGGGTGAATCATCGTATAGAGTGCAAGGAGCTGTGCTGTGCTATGGTTAAGGAGGTGAAGGTGCTGTGCAGTTGATTCTTGAGGGGGCTGTCCGCCAGGGTGGGGAGAGCTGCTTGCAAGTGAGAGCAACATGGTGGGGAGAAGCTGCGGGGTCAGATTCTTCAGGGGAGCAGTTTGCGGGACTTACGGCCAAGGGGTTTTCTTTACATGACTTCAGTCCATTGAGGTCAAAATAAATAGAAAGAGCAGGGTTTATGTAAGATACATTTCAATTTAATAAAATGTGAGGGGAGGAAATGAAAAAATGATGCATTTTCTTGTTTTAACTCTGGGTAAAAAAACACTAAAAATGCAAATGTTTCATTCAAACCCACTGTAGCAAAATGTAAGATGATCTCAAAAGCTTCCTCAGGCTGAAACTCCTAAGGGACTGTGACTCTTGGCTTTTTGCTCTGATTCAGGGAGTTAAAATAATCTAGGTTTTGGGGAAGAAAACAAAAAAGAATGGAAAGAGTGACTTGAGATCTCTCTCCCGATTTGGCACATGGAAGAGGAGCAGACATCTGGTCGGCAGGTATGCACATGGAGTTCATTATTGTCCTCTGAAATACTACTCTTTTAAACTTTGTTTTAGTTTTGTTCTCCACTTCATGGAAGCTTTTTGGACTCCAGTTGCTGCTGCGTCTTTTGTTTTACAATGAAAGGAGCCTTCAGGCTGGCGCTGTAACCTGAACTCTGGTTATCCAGGGCATGGCCACCACGCTCAGCGTCAGGCTGGCATTGCAGGCTCTGCCCGAGAGGAGAGGGGTTTGGGCTGGGAGGAATGTGCAGTTTACCCTGTGCCTTGGACGATGCTGGGCAGTGGTTTGGTTTTCAACATTTGGGTTAAGAGTGCGTGAGTTGCAAGGGTTTTATTGGGGGAGGCAGAGGGAATCTCAGGCTGGGTTTCATGGGCAGCTTTTCTAGCTGGTTGTGCTGGACTCATATTGGTGTGTTGTCGTTGGAATGCAGTTCAGAGAAAAACATCAGCTTGCGGTTCAGAACCATTATTATCTTAAGTTCTAGTTTCCTAGGGCAAACTTAAGTTTTTCTTTGTAGCAATAAGCACAGGCCAGCATGCAGTAAAATACTGATGAAAGCGAGCTCTGTTTATTCAAAGCATAACTACGTTTGAAAAACTAGCATAGACTCATTAGATTTACAGCTCTTGGTCGACTGTAGTTTGTGAAGCTCAAAACTGGGCATTTAGTGTTACTGAGTTTGCCACAGAACTCCATAAACTTGAAGGTAAATATGATGCTGCAGTTAAATTTCAGTTGTAACCCACAGGTCTTTTTCTTAGAACTGGCTCTGTACAGTTACTGCAGGGGATCTATTAATGGCCTGCAGGATGCGGAGGACAGTATGCATACTTAACAAATTCTTTTCCAAGTCACAATAAAATATTTATTATTGAAGCACTTAAAGCAGGCTTTTCAGTTCCTGCAATTGTGTCTTCATGCTAAGTGTGTTAGGTTAGACATCCTGATTGATCTGTGCTTTGTTCTTCTCCAAAGCCCAGCTTAATGTTTTTTCACTCCGTAGCATAATGCAGTCTCTTTTTACTTTTCAGTATAGGGACTCTTTAATTAAAAGCAGTGCTAAAAGCAGCTTGATAGATCATGGGGATGTCACTTACATCAGTTTTTTTCATGGAAAATAAAACTGACAGTCACGTTTTGATAGCCACAACCTTCCCTTGTATAAATTGTCTATAGCACAAATCAAGCAGCCACCCATGTGGTCTGCTGTGCTTGCTGTTTCAGTGATGTGTTACAGTTCACGTCACCCTTACAGCTTGTGCTAGTGTTGAGGGAGAAAGGGTGGAAAAAAAGATGGGAAGGTCCTAATTCAATCTGACAATTGGAGAAAACAGCAGGGGGCTGTGCCCTGGGTTAATACTTTTTTTCATATTAGGACACTCCTTTGCAATTACAGCAGCATTTCCCTTCTTGAAGTGTCTTAAGTCTTTATGAAAATGCTTGCATGTGATTTTTAAGCAGATAGAAGAAAAAAAAAGAGATACTGTAATTTCCTTGGCTGGTTTTGTGCACATTGATGACCCTTTATGTGAAAGTGCTTGATGAATTTGTCACCTGGAGACCATTGGTGAGGTCCAGGATGCAGAAGTTGATGGTGTGCCCAGTGACTGTTTACGGGCCAAGTGGACCTCTTGTCTGCAGTGTGAAACCACATTCCTGTGTGAAGATGGCATGGTCTGGAGTATCCTAGCATGCATGTGAAATATTGTTACAGCAAGGTCAGCACCCAGGATGAGGTTTTATGCTCTGTATTTTTCATATTAACTACTTTTCCTTATATTTAAAATAAAAAGTCCTTGAATTACAGCTCTGATCATCCTTTTTCCATCACTTTTTAACTGGTAAGATGCCCTACTAACCACTTCTACAGAATTTGGTAAGGAGCTAACTTCTAAGTCAGCCTGGTGCATTTAGGATTGTTTAAAACACTGCTTGCATTAAGTAGTTCGAGAACACACTGCTGGATGGGCTTTTAGTTGACTCAAACCTGAACTAGTGGGAATGGTAGAGTTAAAACCTTGCTGCTCGCATCATGGATGCGGAGCCAGTGTGGATAATCTGAGGAATTAAGGCAATGTAATGATTTTTTGAATGTTTCTTGGGTGGTCTGAGCAGCATGGGGAAGCTGCCGTGCTCAGAATTATGAGTTTTCTGTATTAATATATTGTTTTAGTGTAGTTTGGGGCACTGGGAAAGACCACAGCAAAGCAATCCAGTAACGCCAGCAAATATTTGGAAGGCAAAAACATGGCAGAGTGGCTCCCATCCAGGCCCCACGCTGACGTGCAACAGCTGTGGGATTGATGTGGGGAGAGAAAACCGCGCAGAGGAATAGTTTCAAATCCCCTTGGGAGGGAGAGAGGGTGCCTGGATGGTTTGCAAGGACTGTTTGAGGAGGCTTGGCCATCCTTGCTGGGACTGGGTGGCTGGGGGCGAAGGACTGGCTGTTGGTCTGTTGCATCCTGAAGCTACAGCGTCCCCAAGTCCTCCCTCAGTGTCTCCTGGTGCATTTCACTGCCAATTTGAGAATGAAAAATACAGCTTGGCAGGCAGGGTGGCACAGGCTGCCAGCCAGCACTGTGAGAGGAAGGCCGCCCCTGCAGATTCAGGGCTGAATCAGCACAGTAGCCTCTGCTTGCAAAACCCTCTGGTTTTGGTAAATCCTCCCTCGTGAGGAAATGCTTACAAATAGAAACATGTTTTGTTGTGTAGCTTTGCAGATGAACACTGTGCGCTTCTGAACTGTGTTGGTAGCAGGACAGGCTTGTGTTTTGTAGCAGAGAGATCAACATTTGTACTGGATTAAGCAGTTTATTTTTGCCAAGGTTTGCTAGTAGATGGGCTGAGATTCACCCAGCAGTGATCATCTCCCAGCCCCGGCTCTGGCCGGTGTCATGAAGCAGGACAGACCATCTCTGGGCTATGGCAGGGCAGCTGCTCTTCTCACAGGCAGCAGTTACAGAGACATTTTAATTACATATATGGTTGTACTGCAGCTGACAGGCATGACCCACATGCTCCTGTCCCCCGAAATTTCTTATGCCAGCACTGGCGACCTGAGAAAACTGAAAAAACAAGGCAAGAGAAATTGGCAGATACGTAGGTTTAAAACTGAGTTTATCTCAATCTGGATCAATTCCTTGGTCTTATGAGTCGCGGTGAGGTTGAAAGAGAAGGAACATGGGAAAGGTGGAAATATCCATTTCAGCAGGAGCATGGATTAGTGCCTTGGTTGTGTAGCTGTGGCCTTAGAGAGCGATGTTAAAAGCGGGGTCCTGTGAGGAAGCGTTTGGATCTAAAGAAGGAGGGAGCAATGTTTGCTGATGGTCTGGACTGGGGCTGGGGAGTGCCTGCAGCCATCCTGGGTGCAATGTTTAGGAAGGGGCACATCCATCCTCCATTGTAATGGAAGAGGGATTGCCTGCCTGTGGGTTGTTGAAGGAGGATCACTCTTATATTTTTGCTTGCTGCTGTTGAAAGCCCACTTGAGTATGTTCTTTCTGCAGCTTGTTGTCTCCTCCTGCAGCCCTGCCTGATGGGAAACCACCCCGACAGTGGTTTTAGCGTGGTTGTCACAGAATGAGTTGCAGAAATTTGCCTTCAGAGGATTTGGAGGAAGGAGACCCTATGCACCATCCCTGTGATGTGTAGGCTATGGTTGGAAAGGGCGCAGAGAACAGCGACACACTGATGCCTGTTTAAATCTACCTGAGATCTGTTGACGTGACATGACTTCATGATCTGAAAGTGCCCAGGGGCTTCCATCACCCATTGCTTTCAGGTCCCAGAAGAACTGGATGCTGTTTATACCCACTTGTACTGTCAAGAGAAAAAAAATGAAGTGAGAGCTGTGCCTATGAAGTCCAGCCAGTGAAGTCCCACTGTATAGAGAACACAACTGTGGGACAGCCATGGTGCACGAGCCTGCTTGCTTTTCTCAAGCGCTGAACTGTGGAGACAAGGCAAGCTGCTGTGAGAAAGGGGGTTTGATGGGAACTGCCAGGGAGCTTCACCAGGCTGAAAGGAGAAGGGCAGGAACATCTTGAGTGCAGCATTTCTGTACTACTTTTAAACATCCCAGAAAAGAGGTTTTTTTCCCTTTTGTAAGTAAATACAGTTGGAAGAGACAATGTTCTGATTATATGAGAAAGGAGTCGAAGCAGATCATTTTAAAGCTGCTTCTGTTAAGAAAAAGCTGACTTCTGAAATCTTTGTTCCTTCATTCACATTTTTTCCTTTTTGTTAGTCAGCCTCAGGAAATGAGAACATTCTTTTGGCTTTCCATGCCTGAGTCACATCTTATGTATATATAGTTATCTTTCTCTATATATAAAAACATGTTAAAACATCTGGAGATGTTTGTTTCTGAGAGGTACTTGTTTTATATTAAGGTATCTGAGCTTTAAATGTTTGTAGATAGTTGGATGTTTCCAAACTTTCCCATACTCCTCTGGTTACAAGGATATATGTGTTGCTGTCAGAAAAGCTGAGGGAAATGTACTGATAACATAGGGAATATACAAACAAATAAAAGTAAAACCTTTAAAGAAACTGAGAATTAGCTGTTTTTTTTCAAAAGTTAAACTATCAAAGTGGTTGTTTAATGTGAGTTGCATCCAGATATGTAGCTCTTTAGTGTTTGCCAAATATCTATTTTTTTTAAAAAAAAAGGAGTGAGGTGGAAAATCAGAAAATCCCAGTAGCTCTTGTCTTTTTCTTTAAAAAAAAAAAGGAAAAGGAAGTAATTAAAAGCTCATTATACCCATCTCTGCTGTTCAGTGATCTGACACTCACTGGGCTCTGTCAGTGCTCTGGGTGCACAGCAGGGTCTTGCTGCCTCTCTCTGTCCTCCCACTGGGGTCACACGGGGATCGTGAGACCTCTTTTTAAAAGGAAAAAAAAATCCATTTAGTTTAACCAAAGGCCAAATATTTAACTGTGGTGGGGGAGGTGGTGGGATTTAGGAGAACAAATTAATTTTCCACCCTTATTTTTTTAATGTAACTGTACCAGAAATGATGGGGGAGACCAGGGACAGCGGGCTCCGGCAGTGTCCCGTGCAGGGTGGGATGGCAGCAAGGCACAAGGGGAAGGTTGCCCCCCCAAGGGGCTCCATCTGGCTCCTCCTACAGCTCCCACTAAAATGCCCTTGAGTTTATGGCTCAGATAAGAAACCTCTCACTGATCAAATATTTTGATTGCACCCTGGCCTTCCTGTTAAGTTTCTTTGATCTTTTCTCGTCAGTGGATTATAGTGGACTTTCAAATGTCTTGCTTGTTGAAATAGTTGTATAAATATAGTCCTCAGGGTAGGTGTTATTTAGAAAAGTACTTAGCTCCCAGAAAAAAAATCTGCCTCCCTTTGCCCATTCAGTGGTGCTCGTTGGCCATCATGCATCAAAGAAGTGTGATTTCTATAATTATATCAAAGAACAGCAGTTTATTGTTAATTGTTTGAAATAATCTAAAGGCTGGTGGGGCTTATTCTTTCGGCTGCTTTCCTGCTCATTGAACACTGAAGAACTGTTTCAGCTTCACATTTGAAAAAAAGTGTAAAAGAAAGTTGTAGAGCCAGGACAGTCTCTGGGGGAAACCAATGGGCTCACAGCCCTGGGATGAATCCCCTTCTGTTGAAATCTGCAGCAGTTACAATTTCTCTTTTTCCAAAGAGAAAAGACTCTCCTTCTCCCCAGGCATCTCACTCCCATGACATCCCCTGTGAAATGGCATTGCTTAACCCGTCTTGATGCCACAATCATAAAACCATAGAATCATCTGGTTGGAAAAGACCTCTGAGATCATCAGGTTTAGCCGTATTTGTCCCCTTACTAAACCATATCCCTAAGAAACTCATCTGTCTGCCTTTAAACACATCCAGGGATGACTACTCAACCACCTCCCTGAGCAGCTGGTCCAATGCCTGGCCACCCTTTCAGTGAAGAAATTTTTCCTGATGTCTAATCTGAACCTCCCCTGGCACATTTCCTCTCATCCTATCGCCTGTCACTTGCAAGACGAGACCAGCACCCACCAATGGGAGCTGCACATCTTCAAGGTGGTGGCACAAAGTTGTCCAGTTGCCAGGCTGAGTTTAGCTTTGGAGTGTGACTGGGGCACGGGGGATGATGAGTTATGCCATAGGTTTGCAGTCAGGTGAAGCAAGAGAGAAGGGATAAAATATTGCTGGTGGCTACATACAGTCTAAGCCAAAAGTCAGAGTTTCAGATCTTTGTCTAAGACTGAAAGGCACAATTTCCTTAATCGTAGAACCATTAAGGTTGGAAAAGACCTCTAAGATCATGAAGTCCAGCTGTCAACCCAACACCTTGCTTGGTTGCATGCAAGATGGGGACAGTTGCCCTGACCTCTCCAGTGGAATCTGGAGAGGCTCACAAGGATTTTTAGCAGTGTGGGGCGTTTTATACACCTGGCTTTGGCTGGGTCAATACAGATCCCGGCACTGTTCTCAAGAGAGGACAGGGTGCTCTTCGGTGTTGGCTCACATCTGAGGCAAACCAGAAGAGCCGACAGTGCTCTTCAGACCCATCTCTTCCTCAGCATGTATTAAATTTGCTGCTGGACCTGGCCTTCATTTTGAAAAGAGCAGAGAAAATTCAGTGCTATTTTAAGTGTCACGTATTAACAGTGCTGCTTCATTTCAATGTGGGTGAAGCTCTTTGTGCTTGCAATTGCTTAGCTGATACACTGCAAGGGGAAAATAATTTGGATTTCTTGTGCTGGATTGAATCTGAGTCACAAACGTGAAAATCAATATTTTTATTATTAACATGCAGTGATGGGTAAACAGTACAGTCAAGAGGATCCTTGACATTACCCTTGGGAAAATTACTAGAACATGATGAAATGGCAGAGGATCCAGGAGCAGTAATATTGCATAATTGCTCAAATTTAATGAGAAAACTTTCTGCTCACCTTGGGCTATTTATTTATTTATAAATAGCTTTGTGAACCTGTGTTTAAGAGAGACATTCAAGGAGTTTAATACTGTTGCATGATACCAATGTCTTCTCAGAGCAGTTTCAGCACGGGCAGATTCCCAAGGTAGGCAGAATTACAAAATGAGCATTCTGTGTCATTTGAGGTAAAATTAGTGTAGTCATTTTTACCTGATGGATTTTGATAATGTGTGGCTGAGTAGTTGTGTAGTGGTTTGATTGGGATAATGGAATTTCTGTTAAATCCATAAACACACAGTTTAAAATGTGCAGCAGTGTTACTTCCATGCATGTACAAAAATAAGTGCTGGAGTCCACAGAAAGGAAGCGATGAGGAAGATGCTGGGTTGTAAGTCACTGTGTTCCAGGCAGAACCACCACGGCCGTGCAGCCATCACTTGGATGAGTTGGGTGTTGACAACATGGCATTTGCAGGTTTTCTGGGGGATGAAGGGCTCCATTCTGCTAGAGGAGGAACCCCTTCACTGAAAGCTGTCTCGCGGCATCGCATCCATGTGGTCATGAAGAATGTTGATGGTACAAATGTTAAGCAGAGGATTTTTCTCTCCTGTGTTGGGTAATGTTCCTTGTTTGGTTTGCATTACAGATATTTATGAGTTCTCTCTGCCGCAGTGGGGGGAGAACATAATGAAAAACTGCTGAGTCCAGATTTTCTAACACATCATTAATCCTTTTTCATGAAAGGGTGTGCAGAATGAGCAGGGCCTCAGTTCCAGAACAAAAGACTTTCTGTCAAACTTGGAAAAACTAAGTTATCCACTCTGTATTCATGGTTTAAATAATTATGTTCTTGTAGCTGTTTTTGTGGATGCGAGAGAGAGGCAGGGTCTGCCTGGAATAGTTAGAAGGAAAATCCTAGTTCATCACACTAAAAATACATTGTTGTGCATTCTACAGAAAGAGCTAAAGTTTAGCTAAAGTTTGTGTTGATCTAAAGTTCAATAAGCCAGAAAAAAATGTTTGCGGTATTAATATAAAATATTTCAGATTGTAGTGCTGAATGCTTCATTAAGACTTGAGTGGAAAAGTTGCAGGGATGTTAACAGAATTGCATTTTCTGAAAACTTAGTTTAATTTGCTTTTTTTCCTAATGGTATTAACAGAAGTCAGGAAAGACAAAGAGCTTATAATATTTGTCTCAAAAATACTTGTCTTAAAATGAACATTCAAAATTTACAGAAAGGGCATACTTTTTTTTCAGAAATTAGTAAACAGTGAAATATATCTATGTAAAAATAATTGGATGAATTTGTTTAGTCTGAAGACAACGTAGACCCGATCATGCAGAGCACTCGAGTTAAAGTTCTCAGTTCATCTCAGGTCAAGTTTAAATTTTCATTTCCTTGAAGCCAAGAGCTCAAGTGCATGGAGCTGGCACGACACACGTCCCCAATAACAGCACCTGGGTTCACCCTCATTGTCTGTGGCTCGTGTGAAGATTTAACTGCAGCTGTACTGCTGTATTCTCTGTAAGCTTTCTTAGAAATAGAATCATAGACTCATGTAGGTTGGAAAAGACCTTTAACATCATTGAGTCCAACCATAAACCCAACACTGCTAAGGCCACCACTAAACCATTTCCCCAAGCACTGCACCTACACATATTTTCAATACCTGCATGCATGAAGAGTCAACTACTTCCCTGGGTAGCCTGTCCCAATGCTTGAGATACGTGTGTCAAAGCATATGAAGCATTTAAACCAACCAAGCGTGAAAGAGTGGCAGAAGAAAATGTAGAATGTTTTCTTTTTTTAAAAGTGCTTCTGCCATAAATTATTCCATAACTTTGTTCATTGTGTACAAGCAGGTGTTGCAATAGGATGTTGTCTCTAAAATACTACCAGCAATTGCCTGGGCAGGTGTATAAACAAACACAGGATGCCTGTACTGAGATCTTTCTTCCGAAGCAAGAAATGCATCAACAAGTACTGCTAACATTTTAAAACCTCAGTGGATGATGGAATGGAGTCCAAAGCATTGTGGCGAGGAGTGTTGTGGTTCTGCCTATCACCTTCACAAACTGTAATTGCTGGCATGTTCTCCCTGGATGCTGGAAAGCTGCAGCTGCCCCTCAGCAGGGTGATGCTGCCTGTACCTAAGGAGAAGCCAGAGGCATGGCACAGCACAGCTGAGAAAGGCGTGCCAGATGGTTGCTTGGTGAGCGATAGAAGTTATAGACCCTCCTGCCATGCCTGTCCTGTCAGGCTTCCTGCACTAAAATGCAAAATTTCATAGAATCATCATAGAATCATAGAATGTTTGGGGTTGAAAGGGGGCGACCTTAAATATCATCCAGTTCAAACTCCCCTGCCAGGGACACTTTCCACTAGATCAGGTTGCTCAAAGCCCCATCCCACCTGGTCTTGAACACCTGCAGGGATGGGGTATCTGTGGCTTCATTTGCTCAGTATAAGTAACAAAGGAGCTGAAAGAAATAGTGACAGCATCTGAGGATGTCCAAACATAAGGCAGTGGTCAGCAGGCCACACAGTAGTATGGGGGTGGGAACCCTGCTGGCAGCCTCGACAAGTTGGGATGCCACCTCTCCTGTCTTTTCTCAACACCAAAATAATTGGTTTCCTTATATACCTTATCATTTTTATGACCTTATTGTGGCGTGCTAGGATGTTTGCTTTTCTGGTAGCTCAGGTGTATCCTGTTTCTTTGCTTGTGTAAATATGCATTTTCTGTGGTAACAAATGTGTGCTTTTGCAGAGGATGTCTTCAATGCCACATCAGCAGCTTTTTTTTTCCTCTTCAGCACACAGGCACGAGGCTGCACTATGAACCAGTTGCCCTCCAAACTTACGTGCGTGAGGGAAAGAGGGGACACCGCAGCTGAAGTCAGGAATTGTTTGCTTATTCATTAATTGTGAAGAGCAAAACTGAGGTAGTTTCTAGCAAGCTGGCCAGCATGTTACTGCTTGCCTCTTTTGAGCTCTCTCAGCAGAGACACTGTTTGCATCACCCCTCTGGCAGTATCTTTTGGGACGTAAGGCCAACGGCCGAGGCAGGATGAAGATTAAATCGCCCCACGTTTTTATCTAAAAATACAGAAGTGTCTTCTACAGGGGAAGAAATGTGTCCACCTTTCAGAACTGGAGGAGTTTGATTCAAAAAGGGACTTTCTGCATTTTCATGTCAAGAGGGAAATGAGATGTACCACAAGCTGCCTTTAGCATTTTTTTAAATAGAGTAGCTTTTGCAGAGGTATTTTTAAATGTGGGGGTTACTTCATTTTTGCTGCTTGACAGTGATATGGAACTACTTGAGGAACAGGTTTTAAGAATATTTCCCCACCCTAACCCCACCCTTTCAATTTCTTTTTTATTTTAAACTCTAAAAATATCAGTTTTATCTTCCCTGACTCCTGCATCTGGAATATCTGGGAATATCAAGAATGGAATATCCATTCTTGATGGGAACGGATGTCAATTTCTTCTAGTACAAAACCATCTGTGAACAAGCCTTGAGGTTTTACTGTCACATCCCACTTGTTGTTGTCATGTTAATAGCTTTTCAGTCAGATGAGAGCTTTTGTAGCCTAGACAGGAACTGAATTTGTAATGGAGAAAAGAAACTCCTGAAAAGGGGGAAAAAAATTTTGATTAAAAAATGGTTGTCCTGATGTATCTTTTTACTAGTTTCTATAATAAATGTTGAAATGATTACCCATCAGAAATACAGGTGATATTCTCTCACTCAGAATCAAGTTCCTTTCAAATATGCAAGGGAATAAATTGTTAACTTCAATAAAAACAGGTTAGTGAAGCATTGTTACAAGTCCTCAAGACTGCGAGCATAAGAATAGTGAATTCTGCACCAGTTTAAGGTAATATTTGATTATCTTAAACATGGCATTAGGGACACAGAATTACTTCAAGCCAAATATTTAATCACTTGTTTAACGTTTCTGATAATGTGTGAATGCTAGAAGTTAGTGGGATTAATTGATTCAGTGGTGCCAGATCACAGCAAATCCTTCCCAGTTCTACTCAAGGTCAACTGAAATTCCGTTGCTCTGTTTAATAAGGCTTGGTTTAGACTCAGAGATCCGTAAGTGGAACGTGAATGGCTAAACAAGACAGAATGCATGGTAATACTTGGAAAAGAGCTCTGTTGGTTTTGAAACCTTGCTTCTGCATCTCAGTTATAGAGACAAAACTATCGCTGTTTTGAGTTGTTTTTGTCCAAACGGTACAATAAGGTCAGTCTCCTAACAGCTACAGCTTGAGAGGATATTTTTCTAATCTTTTGTTTCTCTTGTTTAAAGAACAGCTCCTTGTTAAATAAATGGATACAGCATGCCTGCCCAGTGTCACATCCCTGTGCCCACACATGAGTGCTTTAAGCTGCAGATGTCATAGGTTGGATTTTATACCTAGTAAGGTATATTTTGTGTAACTTATGTCTTGCTTCTAACTAGTAACTAAGGCAGCTCTTTTTTCCATACAAAAGACCTGAATTTAATTAAAAAGCGATTGTTGTACTGTACAATCCTATAGTTTTATTTACAGGTTTTTCAACATATCTTGGCAACGCCCTTTCGTTGCCGTAATTGGGTTCACATAGTTTGGCAAACAGTCATGCAGATGTAAATGTGAGAAAGAAAACCAAAGTCCAGACCCGCAGGCTACAAAAAGCGAGTCTGCGCAGGTCTGCTTGCTCAGAAGGTCGACACCTAAATGACAGTTTGGTTTCAATCTCATACAGCAGAGTATTAAGTAGTTGTGTATTAACCCAGTGTAGTGCTAACTGGTATCATTTAACTTGTAATTTTACCCTGGTAGCCACTTGGCTGATGGACTGTGTCCTTCTTTCAGTTTCGATACAAATGAAACAGGTATGGATGGGTAAGCAAGGAAGAGGTACCTATTCACAGGAGTCTTCTTGGATCATTGAACGAGCTCTGGGGAGTGGATTTTACAGCGAGCTTATTGTGTTTGTGAAAGGAAGCCAAGGTCTGGGTTTGAAGTGGAGTTCTTACCACAAGTGGCTGGGAGTGGGGTGGGGATAGAGCCTGTGGGACTACAGGCTCTGGGGCTGCTGTTGACCTGCGTGTGAGCCACTCTGTCTCTGGCACAGGTGAGGTCCAGGTGGTATCCTGGGCATGTGTGGGTCTAGTCTGAGGAGGAGAACACTTGACTGCTGGAAGTGTTTTGCATTAGTTGAATTTTGACAAAGCCCTTCAAGAAAGGGAGAGCAGTGAAGAGGTGCTGGATCTTGTAGCACGGCTTAGTGAATGATGGACATGAATAAAACATAGGGAAGATGGCATTTAAAAGTCAGCTTGGCCAAAGGGATTTTAATCACTTATGGTACATCCTACAAGCAGCAGGGCTCCGAAATATCTGTGCTAGGACATTTCAGTACTAAAGAGGGTAAAGAAGTAAGGAAGGTGAAGATAAAACTTTCAATGTATAAATCACTGTGGTTTCTAAGATTCCTGGTTTATTTGTACTGCTTCCTCAATGTTTCTTGCGTTACTTGGCATTGTACCAGTACTTTTCAATGATATTAGGAACAGCACGTTGAGATTTAATGGCAAAAAAACAGGATTTCTGTTAATTTGGTATCATTCTCCACTCCCCTGTGAACCAGATTTGACTCTGGACATTAAGTTATTGAAACCGTAATCTGTGTGTGTATTGCATCATGTTTCTGTTCCTAATTAATGTATGCAAGTCTGGTGATTCCTGCTGAATTCTAAGCACCAAGTCAGGCTGTTCAGAGCTGCCTTTTATTATCTCCTTTATAAACACATGCGGAAAAGCCAACTTCTGAAGGGGATAGTTGCAAGGAACTGAAGATTTTCCACTCTGGCAATAACAGTGTCAACCAAATGTGGTACTGAATAGGTGCTTGGACCACTTTGGCTTCCTCTAAGCAGTATTCCTGTTGTAGCATCTCCAAAGGCAAGGGGATGGGAGAGGGGGCACTTTAATTACAAGGATAGCTAAAAGCCAACAAAATTAGGAAGACATCTCTGCTGCAAGAGTGTTTTTAGAAAGGTCTCCTCCCCTCAGGCTTGTTTTATGGCCATGCATTCTTCAGCAGGAGCAGGGTATTTGAAGTGCCTCAGTCCATCCTGGTTTCTGCTCTCAGCTCAGTCCTGCTGCCTCAAAAAGGGGCAGCAGTGGGTCCAGCCTCCACGTGGGGCTGCTCTTGCAGTCCAGCCTCGCAAACCAGCAAGGTGTAGCTGTAGGAACAGAGGAGGAAAGGATCTTCTGAAAAGTGACTTGATCAGCTTTGAGTCACTATGCTGATCGTTTTTTCACCTGCTTCACTGGTCAGAGTGTTGGATGGAAATCCAGGAGCTCCTCGCTGCTCTCCTGGAGGGATCCTGGATCTTATTGAGGCTCTTCCCAAGATGACTGACCACAAAGATTTGTGTCTATTTGTAATGTTTAAAAGCTTGGGTTTCGTCCAGTACTTGGAAAAAATGCCTACCTTCATGCATGTTTCAAGTTATCAATCTTCTGAATCTTTTCCTGAGGGAGAGTTATAATGGCAATGCTCTCTGATGGGTCACTCAGGTAGGAATACAGACTTTTAAATTTCTGGAGTGTGTTCTGCATGGCCTTGACATTTGAAATGTTGCTATGAGAGTACAGACTGGCATTTTTAGATATGCTTTATTCCAGTTAAAAGTAATGGCATATTTTCATGTGTGCTATAAGCAACTCTAATTCCTATCCCACCTCCTGAAAGGAAAAAATGCTGATGTTGTTCAGGAGTATACATTATATGTAAGTTAGGGCTGGGCTTACACATGTGTATGATGCTGCTGGGTGGGACAAATATAGTCAAGCACAGGCTGTTCATGTTTAGTTGGGCAGGGCAAACAGCACTGAATTTATGGTAGCTGTGGGAAGACTGGTGGTAACTTCATGTTAATAGGTTTTATACCAGGACAAGTCACTTACCAGTATTTAAACAGAATATCTGATCTAGGGAGGAGAGTTTATAGTGGGTTGGTACTCAGCTGCTGCATCATATTTGATTCCGCCCGAGAAGCTGTGAAATGGGCAGTGCATAAACTGTGTCTCTGAACTGCGGTTTCAAGGAGATGTAGCTTGCTGAAGGTCAGAGAGCTCGGCCAGGAATGGTATACAGATTTTTTTCTTTTAGTTGTCTGTTTGGGAAGAAGAGAGCTTAAAAACAAATGAGCACAAGCAGCAAACAAAAGAAGGCTTTGCTTTGCCAAATGTCTTGCTCATAACAACATCAGCAATGAGACGCTCTTCAGCTGGCATCCATCTCTTGCCTCAGGGCAAAAAAACAGTCTCTGTTGTTCCTTAGTGGTGTCTGGTTTATAAACCTTTTGTTTTTATATTCTCATTTATAGGCTGATTGAACCAATTATTCTCATTTAGAAACCTGCCTTTGAGCAAGCTAGGCATATATTAATGTTGGATAAAACAACCTCCTCCCCTTTGAGAAGAGGATGTCACTGTGAACCGAAAAGCATGGCATTCTCCGGCTGCCCCCGGGAGAGTGTTGGGGAGCATAGCAGAGTCCCCACTGAGATATTCATCTCTCTCTTTGGGTGGTTGTGTGTTCTCTGGCATAGTTGCCCTGTGTACATTTTTAAATATTTTATTAGAAATATACATTTCCCTTGTACTTTATTCAAGTACAAATAATGTATTAATGAAGGTCTCCATAGCTGAAAGGAATTCAGTAGGAAATCCTCTGACTGATCTGACCACAAGGAAAGGTTTGTCTTTCTCCACTTTTGCCTCTTGCTTCCACTATCTAATTGCTGTTCCGTGGTTCCTGGAACTGGTGGTTAAAGCTGAGGGCTGATTTCTTATTTATTTTTATTTTAATATCTTTTGGCAACTATAGGCTGTAAGACAGGACATGGAGAGTCGAGAATTCAATAAAACTTTGGGCCATTTTGAGCATGTTGTTCGTGGAAATCAGATTTAATGTCAAGTTTTAGGTACAGGATAGTTTAAGATAATTTAAATTAGGATGATTTAAAAGCTGTTTTTCTGTAATGATTCCAGGAAGAGAAGGCACCGGGTTATGAGTCCACTTTTTGGAACCACTGAGCATCTGAAGGCATTCTCATTGATTTCAACAGAAGTTCAGATGTATTTCCCCAACTATCTCTCTGAAGGTGCTCCCTTTAGTCTTGCTTCCATTTCACACAATATATTATAGTACTGGTGTATATCATCTCTGGCTGCATTACTGTCTTGAATCCATTTACTGGCATTCTTGTGCTTTCTTTTCAAGCATTTACTGCTGACCACTAATAAATCTGGAACATAGTGGGACTTGGTGGGATGCTGAGCTTTCCAAGATGAAAATTCATTGTTTCCCGTTGCAGGCTGTGGCTGGCAATTGCCTTCCCCTCACTCCCACACTCGGTTGTCTGAAGTCCTCCCTTACTGCACCAGCTTTTTCTACCCGAGTTGTTTCTGCTGATTGCTGCTTTAGTCCCTGCTTCCTGCAAGTGTCTCTTCCCAGGGTGGTCCTGCTGGAAAACGTGCCCACAGTTGCTTCTGCATGGGGGACAGGAGGCTCCTGGCACAGGGTCTCACAAACCCCATCTGAACCACTTCTTCTGCAGTGACTGCAAGAAGTTCAAGTCATTTGAAGTGGCTCAGAAGAGCAGCCAGGGGCTCAGCATGAAAGATAAGATTTTGAATACATTGAGAGTGCATGCCCAAAATTATATCTTTTACTGAGTTATTTTTCACCCATCTTTGTTTTCATTTTAAGCATTTAGGATGGGAAGTGTATTCTCACATTTCTGTAACTGCCCAGTATGTTTTGAAGCTCTTACATGAACAAAGTTGTCAAAAACACGTCTCTTAAATCTCTGGTTGTCACAGATGCCAGCATTATGTAGCGAGTTTCATTAGCCATAGTCTGGCCAACTGTCTCTTCATGGGTTTTATGTTCGCAGCCACATGGGAACGAAAGATGACAAAAAGCCTGTGCTTTTCTCCTGATTTACCCTGCTCACAGGTGGCAGCACGGCAGAGCTGCAGTGGGCTGGTACCCAGGGCAAGGCAGGGAGCAGAGCACGTGGGAGATGCTGCTGTGAGGTGAACTCCCACAGCCAGGCTCCCAGCTGCCAAACACGGTTTTCTCTTGGTTGTGGGGTTTTTTTTTTTAGTAAAAACTTCCTCTGCATTTTTCTTCCCTTAAGTAAGTTGAGGGAACCCAAATTGTTTTTCCATGTGTGGTTTCATATGGAAATGCTGTTCTTTCTCTTTTTCTTTCTGTCAAAGAACTAGTGGAAAATTTTTTGAGTATTATTCAAAGGCCTTTTTTTTCCCCCTTGGCTTTCTCTTTACTTTGGACTGATCCCTCGTTTTTCGTTAGCAGATCAGAGCTACCAAAAAAAGGTGTCTGCTAGACAAGCAAAGTAACTTTTTAGAAATTAATTTGGTACTTTTTCATTCATCAGGATTGATAATTGTGTATTATTGACATTGCCATGATCCAAAAATGGTAGTAAAATAAAAATTCTTTGGTCTGGCACTTTTTTTGCTGTCCTGAATGAATTCTATATGGGATGTGTTCAAAATAGCTTGGCATCCTTACAGCTCTGTATTACTTAGAAAGCAAGAAAGTAAATTTTGGAAGTAACTTCTTTGGAATATCTAGTACAAAAAATTAGTGTTTACTTTTTGTTAGGCACAACAGCTGGGGATTTCAGTTTCTTCTAAATCTTATGTTCAAATTAGGGTGCTGATGGTTATTCTGAAAAAGTACGTCAGGGTTTTTTTGAGCTGTATGGCAGCAGTATTTTCAAATGCATTCTTCATAAGTTTTGAGTGTATACGGAAGTCCCAGATTAAAGCACATTTCCTTATAGGTCTTATGTTTCCTCATCTATTCCTATCATTACTACAGAAATGTAATTTACCATAAACAAATGAATTAAGGGAAAAAATGAACATAATTCTAATACAAGTTCTGATACTGCCCTTATCTTTCTACGTTTGCCTTATTTTCCACATAAATAAAAGTGACCTCTACCTTGCCTCACACCTGAGTTTAAGTTTATGTTTATTTATATGCTGAGTATTTGATGTGGAAGTAGAAATTAGAATGTCTGTTGTCAGAGGAAGCACAAATGACATGGCAAAAAACTGATGGGATCATTGTTAAAGTTAAACCTAAAAAAAAATCTCCTTTAAATCCAAACAAGGATGATTATCCCAGTTTATCTAAGTCAATTTAAAACAGTTCTTAAATCTATGCAGTCTTCATGTGTGAACAAACATACCACTTCACTGGCTGTTCACGTGCCCTTCATTTTTGCCATTAGTTTTCCCCCAGCAGAGCCTACAAGCGGAGTGTTTGCTTGTGGTGGCTTCCTGAGCAGATATAACTGAAGAAGGGTAAAACTTGGATGTGATCCTTTTGTCTCCACCAAGGAGAGCTGGATGTTGAAAGGCTTAGACAAATATTTCAGGAAGACTGGGAGAAATAAAAAAGGGAATAGGGAACATGCAAAGGTACGACCCTCTGCTACTTCTCTCTGGTCTTCATTTGCTCTCTGCTTCATCATTTGTCTCTTCAACTGGCATCAGGCTGACCTGTTAGATTTCAGCAGTTGTCTGCTTGCTGTTGGTATGCATCCTGCTTATTGCACCGAGCAGCCATTGCTACTGTATTGTCTGGCACAGCAGTGTCCAAAGCAGGGTGCATGCACAGCAGGACATATTGGGGCATGGGAAGAAAATATTAGGACTTCAGTAGTATACACATGTAATTTAAAAATAAATAAAGGTATTTTAAAAATATGATAAAACAGAAGTTTCTAGTGATAGTGATACGTAACCAAAATAGTTTGGAGACCACAGCTCTAGCAGATGGAAAACCAGTTCCTTCCTTCCTTCCTTCCTTCCTTCCTTCCTTCCTTCCTTCCTTCCTTCCTTCCTTCCTTCCTTCCTTCCTTCCTTCCTTCCTTCCTTCCTTCCTTCCTTCCTTCCTTCCTTCCTTCCTTCCTTCCTTCCTTCCTTCCTTCCTTCCTTCCTTCCTTCCTTCCTTCCTTCCTTCCTTCCTTCCTTCCTTCCTTCCTTCCTTCCTTCCTTCCTTCCTTCCCTCCTTCCCTCCTTCCCTCCTTCCCTCCTTCCCTCCTTCCCTCCTTCCCTCCTTCCCTCCTTCCCTCCTTCCCTCCTTCCCTCCTTCCCTCCTTCCCTCCTTCCCTCCTTCCCTCCTTCCCTCCTTCCTCCCTTCCTCCCTTCCTCCCTTCCTCCCTTCCTCCCTTCCTCCCTTCCCTCCTTCCTCCCTCCCTCTCTTCCTTCCTCTCTTCGTTCCTCTCTTTCTTTCTTCCCCTTATTTGCCCCCTGATGATGGCTCTGCTAAATTCAGCCCTCCACAAGTACAGCCTCCTCCCATCTTTTAAACACTGTAATGGAATTAATCCCCCAGGTAACTCAGCTGAATGTCACCCCTTCTCCAAGAGAAAGCATAAATGAACGGGTCTGGCTGAAGGGGAAGCAGCTTGCAGCCTGCCTCTCCAATGCTTGAATTGAAATGCTTCCATGTGATCTTTCCCTTTTGATTTGAGTGGGAGCCGGTTGGTTTCCCAGTGCAGGCAAAAGAGCTGTTTTCTTCTCCTGAAGTGAAACGCTTGGTATCTGATGCTCTATTTATTTAGGCCAGTTAAGGGAAGGAAAGGCAAAGGGGCACAGCCAGGCAATGGGGCAATTGAAGCAGAGCAGGGAGCAAGCGTGATGCTGAAATTTGCAGAACTGGCAGGGAGCAGCAAATGTGGAGGCGATGTGACTCAGGCAGCATCCCTACAGGTCCGCCCTGCTGTGCCTCCAGGCCTGGATTCCTCCTGTCCCGCCACTCCTTTTCTCTTGGAGAAGTGCTTCCCTGCCTTCTCCAAAAATGAGAAAGCAGAAGCCTGCCAAGGCGCTTTGGAAGTTGACCTCTGCCAGGGCACAGCAGCAGGATCCTGCTCCTGGCAGCAGCCAGATAAGCTTCTGGTGAACCCACAGCTTCACTCCATTTGGAGTTAGGAATTTAGGTTCAAGCTAACAGCCCCCGCATGGGCACCCGAGCAGGTGGCCGGCACAGGGGAAGCAATTTGCTCCTCTTTGCACTGTCTAGTGTAAGCACTCCAGTGGTAGGAGTAGGGAAAAGGAGTGGGGCAGATGGACATCCCCTGTCTTGCTGTGTCCCCAGACAGCACTTTCAGAGCCAGCTCTTAAATGCCAGAACCATTCAGCTGGCAGACGGACTGCAAATCCAGCTGAGGTGGGGCTGCATTACTAATAAGTGCTTTAGTCACAAGCTTCAATGCCCTAAAGTCCTTTCCTTTTGCTCAAGTTCAGCTGTTCTGGGTGGTTTTCCTTTCTTCTTAACTAAACAGCCTTTCAGCCAGTAAGTCCAGGCTCCAGGTGATCTGAGGTAAGGATGCAAACCTAGAGTAGGATTTTGTCCCCTGTGCTGCACAATCTCCTGCTCCTGGACCTTTGATAAGAGGTGTTGCCTGTGTCTCAGCTCCACGGCTGCCAGCTGAGCCCGACACATCCTCCCTGTCTTATGGGAGCATTTGAGGGCAAATAGTTTAAGGACCAGGAGATGCTCAAACACTAGAGTCAGATCTGTACACAGTAGAGGGAAGGAGTCGGTGGAGGGCTGTGATACATAAAGAGGTTAGTCATCAGAGGAATGGGTCCCTGCCTTGACACCCCCTTCTTCCTACCTAAAATAAGCAAAATCGGGTAAAATGTCAGAAGAATATAATTCTGGGGTTACAGTGTGTTTAATATTCCACAGGTGGCATTGCAAAAATAAAAAAAAAATGATACTAAATCACTAAATCCATTCATTTTATTATTCAGTACTAAGCAGTAAGGTGATTGAACTTGATTTATAATGAAAGTGGGTTTGTTTGCCTTTAATGATTGTTTTTGCTACAGCCAGCGGATGTATGTGAGTGCCCTTCTTTGCTGTAAGGTGTCCCCCTTTTTCAGGAGGAAAAAAAGAAGAGTCAGATGATGATGCCAGCTTGGAAAGTTATTACATAGCTGCTGTCACATAAAGCAGAATGAATTGCAAGAGTTTTAAAATATGTGCAATATGTATACTGACCTTCTACAAACTGGTACTCTTTGCAGTTGCCAAAGCAGTTATGCCAAAGCTTTATGCTTGTAAGGTCAAACACAAGACTTCAATGGTGAATGATTACGACTAAGTTTTTTTTGTTTCATCATCTGAAGCATATCCTTTTGCTTCTTACTGGCATAAACATGCAGCACACACTCCTGCCTCTCTTGCTGCATGTGATGCTACATGTTCCTGCTGTGCCACTGTAAAATCACTGATAGAGAAAGTAAGTCCCTGGATAAGCCAGTGGGTGAGAGGAGGAGGGTGCTGAGGAAAGAAGGGAGGATGGGCAGGGACCAGAAATCCCCCTTGGTGGCAGTATGGATGAGATGTTGGATCGTTTCTGCAGACGCATGACCCCAGTGCTGCTGACCTGAAGGGGTGGAGGAGTTCTTAAGGGTTTCTGTACTGACATGGAAGACAGGTGTGCAGATTAGAAAGGGTTGTCTTGGGCGCCTTCAGAAAGCAATGTGGGATGTATTTCTAGTTGGTTTGAAAGTCCCTCTGCTTTGGAGAAGGTGAATTCTTATATAGATCTTTGCACTTTTCATTTTCTCTATGTCCTGCAGCAGAGTGGGAGAAGGGCAGGGGAGCAGCATGGTGAGTGAGGTGGGAGAGCAAGTGGTGAGCACGGAAGTTGTCTGTGTTACCCATGTGTTACACATACACATTTCTTTTGCTTCTGCAGTATGCAAATATACTGACCTTTACGTATCAAAAATCTTCAAGGCAGTTTCTTGTAGAAACACAGAATTATTCAAACTGAGGACCCAGCTGATAGAATGAATGAAGCCAGATAATCAGAAGAGTTATTCATAGGTGGGGTATTTGAACCTGCTCTGTCTTTCTGAGTCTTTGAAGTACCTTCCTGTCTGTGAGAGACTGTATTCAGAACGCTTAAAATCTTAAAGGGTGACTTACTGTATTTTCCCCTCCAAACAATTAGACTGTTTCACTGAGCTCATCTTCACTGGTCTGATATATAATAAGTTGTTTCTCCCTCTACTGCTGCTAAAATTTATCCCTCTAATAGTGTTATTAAATGTGAACCTTTTTAATAACCTATTTTTTAAAGCTACAGTTGATCAGTAACCCAGAAGTTCATAGCTTCAGGAGGATTGCGACAAATAATGTAATTCAGTGCAACTTCTTGATCTGGGCATTGAGCAAATTGCTCTTGCAATAAATCCAGTCTTTGCATTGAGTAGGTTTTCCTGAGTTTTCACTCAGGCTGGGGCAGAAATGAACTCTCTCTTCTGCTCTGTGGTCCATCCCTGACTGGGTGGGCAAGTCCAGGCAGGTGTTATGTGATCCTTCAGCAAGGTAACCCTGAGGTGGCTGTGAAATTCAAAAGACAAAATGAATGTCCCCTGATGCAGTGGGTGCGCTGGCGTTCTTTGCAAGCTGAGCCGCTGCCGTCATCTTGCAAAGGCTGGGGAGCAGAGCAAACCCTTGCGGTGCCTTGGTGGGACACTGGCAAGCGAAAGTCATTTGGTATCATTGGGAGGAAAGGGAGAACAGAACAGTTTATATCCCTGACTCCTGGTGGGTGAGACAGTGGGGAGCAAAAGGGAGGGAAGTGAGGCAGGATCAGGGCAGGGGCTGTGAGAGAGGCAGGGTGACCTGCAGCAGCTGGTTGGCTCCAGATCTGCAGCAGCATGCCTGGGAGAGAGGTCCCTGGTCTGCTGCCAGTAAGTTTGGGAGGAAAGTGGCTTTGCACGGTGTTAGAGTGCAACTGCTGAGAGCGATGGTGTTTGAGTGCGGCTGCTGAGTGCTGTTCAAAGGGTTGGAGCGCCGCAAGAATGACGGTTTGGGCGTTAACTCACTTCCCGTTTCACATAACCCCAGGGACAGGAGAGACCATTAATGAAACCCTGGCAGTGGATGGAGCCAGAGCCAGGCTCAAAAGTGTAAATAATTTCTCACAGGAGATTTATCTTTTGATCCTTTTGTACCATTCCATAGGCATAAACTTGCAGTTAGCATTTTGTTTATTTTCCCTGGCTGTCACTGTTCCTGTTGAATCCTTAAAGCTATTAATCTGCAGTAATAATGGTGAGGAAGAATGCTTTTAATAAAAACATTAATGTCAAGCATAACGTGATACAATTTCTGTAATATTTTGGCTTAATAAAGTACGCATGGTGCCAGCAGTAGTATGGAATGGTTCAGATACTGCTGTAAGGCTCATTAGGGGTGCTTTTTCAGAGCTTATGTGAGAGGCCCCAGAAGACGTGCAGAAGAGTGAACGCAGGATTTATATTTGAAAATCTAGCACAAATAAGCTGCTGGAGAATTAAAGCTCAATCAGCGTAACTTTTATCCCACACAAGGCAAGAATGCAACTAGCAGTCACTACATAAGCACTTACTGAGTAAGTGCATTAAAAAAGCAATGTGGATTTCTGTGAGCTGGTTCTTTCAAAGCAGCCAGTTTTCCAACTCTGACAGATGAGCGTGCCTCATAAACAGAAGGGAGGGAATAAACGAGATGTATCAGCTGATGCAGTCTTGCACAAAATTTCATAAGCAAACAAGTGAAAGAGGCTCTAGAATTAGAGCCATTGGGGATTAACTTTGTTGGATCCCAAGCCTTGTACCTTCTCTTCCTCTATGTATCCATGGAGCCGCTCTTGCCACTGTTTGTTACTGTCCTAGAGCATTCACAGAATGCTGCTGCTACTTCCTCCTGTTCCTTCATTTTCCCCTTGAAAGATTTGGACTCCATGCTAGGTTTCGCTGCCATTGGCCTTGTTTAGTGGAGAAGTGTGTGGCAGTTTGGAAATACTAATCTAGGTGAAATTGCCAGGAGGGAGGGAGGTATACAGCTGATTGAAAACAAGCATTTGGACAGGAATTTTTGTTTTGATACTGAGCCACCAACGGGACCACACACACACCAGGACCATCCTGTCAGTACCTTGCAGGAGTTCCTTTTTTCCCACTTGCATTCAGTAACTTTATCCGTGACCTGGATGCAGGAGCTCAAAGTTGGCTAATGTAGTTTGCAGGTGTCCTTGACTTGGAGGAATCTTGGTGGGGCCCAGGAGATGAATTCAAAATTATCTTTGCAGACTGGAGAGAGGGTCCACAATGAAGAAGTTGAAATTTCTCAAGGAGAAGTGCTAAGAGTTGTACTCATGAAGGAGAATTCAAATGGCCATTGTCTGGGGCATTTGGACAATGTACTGAAAATACTTAGTGTGTCTTATGATGTGCTTGCACAGAAAAACAGATCTCAGTTTGGAAATGTTGTGTGTAAAATATAAAGAAGGGTTGACCTGGATTTTTTTGAAGAGGCTCTGTATTCATTACTGAAAGAGCCTGAGAGCAGTTGTCCTGCAAGAGGAGGATAACAGAGAGGCCTTGTTAACGCTGAAGTATTGAAGAAGATTGGAAAGAGTGCGGCAGCTGCTGGCTGGTGATTGCTGCTTTACTGGAATCTAGGAATGAGGTTGCATCCATGGATGGCAAATCTGCTTTGGTCATGAATTAATGCATCTGCAGTCTCTGTAAGTGAAACAGGAGGAATATAATAGCCCTGCCTGCGGATTAGAATTGCTTTTCTCTCTGAAACAGCACTGCCTCCTTTCGTGTGCTCTTCTGCCAGAAAGCAGATGGGTACAGTAGGGTAGGTGGGTGAAGTCAGAGGTCTCAGAATGGGACCCTGACATGTCCTTGATGAGTCCGTGTCAGTTTGGGCTGGGAAGTGTCCGCGGCTGTGCTGTCTGCATGTGAGAGGTTATGGGCATCTCCCTGCATGTCTGGATGCAGGCCGCTAGGAACCATCGAGCCACGTTGGGCAATATGTAGCGCTGCTGTTTGTCTTATCCCCTCATGGGAACTGCAGCGGAGAGGCTGAGGAGAATGGCAGGGATGGTGGCCTTTCTGGCCATGAGGATCCTGGGTTTAGGGTCTGATCAATGAGGCTTTCACCTCTACAGATGAAATATAACAATAACCAGGACCATGGGCACATTCAAAGTAGATGAACATTAATGTATTTGGGATTCAAAAAGTAACTGGGGTAGTGTTTATTGATTTGGGAGCAAATTCCATTGTCTGACTGCTAAACAAGAGAAATGTCGCTTTCACTTCTTCCAGCAGCAACTTATTCCTAAGCATGATAGAAGAGAGGAAGCTTTTGACAGCTCCCAGTATCAAATACTTCCTCCCGTCAGCTGCTGTGGCTCCAGTCCCACAGCACAGTAGATGTGCTGTCTGCCTGTGCCTGGCCCTTGAGTCGCTGTGGTCTGCTCCTGCTCTGCTCAGCCATCTAGGCCCAGGAGAGGACACTCGGTGAGGAGAGCATGTCTGGCCGTGGAGCTGGTGTTTCCATCAGGTGAGGGACCTTCAAGCCAAGCAGTGCAGCTCATCCCAGCACATCTTTCCAGGCTTGTCTCAGGTATAGCAATAGCACAATTTCAAAAGTTGTGTTTAAATATTGCAGTGAGTTCAAGAGGAGAGAAATTACTGTCTGACCTCTTGTCAGTTGAAAGCAGGAGATTTTTTTTTTTTTATTGGTGCCATTTCGTAGAGTCACAGAATGATTTGGGCTGGAAAGGACCTTTAATGTCATCTGGTTCACCCCACCTGCAGAAGCAAGGACATCTTCAATTCGATCAGGTCGCTCAGAGCTCTCTCCAGCCTGATCTTGAATGTTTCCAGGGATGGGGCATCTTCTACCACTTCTAGGATTTCACCAACCTCATCGTAAAAAAAATCTGCCTTATTTGAACAACTACAATTTTAACTTGTTACCTGAATACAGGTCAGGCTGGTTCAGAGGTCCAGCTTTGATTTAAGTGACTTTGTTGTAAGCCTTTGGTGACCTAGGGTTAGCTGCTTTGATGGCACTGAAAAGAAAGACTGCAAGGAAAACCCCAGGGGCTTTCTCCCTCCTCTTTACTTCTTTGGAACAGGCTGCATTTTTACAACTTTGCGATTTGGACAGTGAAGCTGGTGAAGGGGCTGGAGCACAAGTCTTATGAGGAGCAGCTGAGGGAACTGGGGATCTTAGCCTGGAGAAGAGGGGGCTGAGGGGGGACCTGATCACCCTCTACAACTGCCTGAAAGGAGGTTGTAGTGACCTGGGTGTCAGTCTCCTAGGTAGCAAGCGACAGGGCAAGAGGACAAGGCTTCAAGTTGTGTCAGATGGGATTAGAGTGATGAAGCATTGGCACAGGCTGCCCAGGGAAGTGGTGGGAGTCTTCGTCCGTGGAGGTGTTCAAAAAGCATGTAGACGTAGCACTTTGGGACACGTTTTAGCAGGCATGGGGGTGTTGGACAGGTACGGTTGGACTGGATGATCTTAGAGCTCTTTTCCAACCTTAACGATTCTGTGATTTGTAGGAAAGCGGCGGGCAGGAGGGCGGTGCGGGCAGCAGTACCACCACCGCATTTCGGGAAGGGATGTTGCGGAGAGGCGCCTGCTCGAGAGGGATCGCGGCTCTCCGGCTCCGCCTGCCGATGGGAGTGGGGCAGGGATCGGCCCGTGGGTCCCGGGCACGGCTGCAGGCGGGGACTTCTCCAGGCTGATGCTCCTCGGGATGTCGGGCTGGGATCGCTTTGAGCGCGGGAGCTGCAAACGCTATTGGGAGCGTTTGGTGTGAAGGAAGGAAATGGGGGAGGTGAGAATCATTGAATGGTTTGGGTTTGAGGGGACCTCAAAAATCATCGAGTTGAAGGTTACTGATTTGTATTTGCTTTCTGAAAAACATAACAGAGCCTGAGCAAACTGCTGGCCTGTTCCCACACTATTTCTTAGTAATCTTGTTAAATATTTTAACATATGTTGATTAAAAGTGGTATTCTGCTCTAATAAACATTCACCTAAAAGTATTTGATGCCTTAAAGTGAGGCGATGGCTCTCTTGCTAGAAATAATGCTGTGTTACACAACCACATGTAAGAAATAGTAAAAATACTTTTAAAAAATATTGACAGCAACAGACACTTCTCCAGCCCAGCTGTGGTGGGCTTTCTGCCTATAACTGTCCATTTACTCAAGGCCATAAAAGGTGCAAATAAGCTGATTCCATGGCATTGTGCTGATTTGACTTCCCGTTGGGAAGTAACTGGGATCCCAGCATCATAGAATAGTTTGTGTTGGAGCGAACCTTAAAGATCATCCAGTTCCAACCCCTCTGCAGTGGGCAGGGACACCTCCCACTGCATCATGTTGCTCAAAGCATCATCCAGCCTGGTCTTGAACACCTCCAGGGAGGAGGGATCCACATCTTCTCTGGGCAACCTGTGCCAGTGCCTCACCACCCTCACAGTAAAAAATTTCTTCCTGATATCTGATCTAAGTCTCTCCTCTTTCAGCTTAAAAAGGAAGCACTGTTTCAGATCTGTGGCCTATCTCTCTGCAGCACAGCATAAGTGAAGGATTTTAATTAACTCAGTGTCTGTAGGGGGAAGTTCACATAGAGGTGGCTTCTGAAATATATGAAAGCCATCTACTAATTATGAGTGCTTTACTAATTCCTGTTACTTGGGAGAGATGACTGTAAGTCTTGAGAGGGCTGGGATCACAGAGTCCCAAGAAAACCAATAAATACACTTTTCACAAAGTTTCCCCTCCATTCCAGCACACGCATGGCCATGGCCTCTTCGCTGCAGTGTTACCACCTGCTGCAAACCTGGCAGGTTATTCTGCCAATCCTGTGCCAGTTGTGCCAGCACAGGATGCCCACACTGAGGGAATATCTCACTGTTGTTGAAAGGGAGAGATGCTTCTTGCATCTTGTCCCGTGTGCTGGGTATGGTGCTCACTGGTCCCTTGCTCTGCACCAGCCGAGTTCACTAACTCACCCATCAAAACCCAGTCTTCTGCTGGTTTGGCAGGCTGCGTTGGCTGGGAGAGGGCTCTCATGAGAGCAGGAAATGGTCTAAAGGAGGGTGCAGTTCCTTGCAGCTGGAGAGGAGGTAAGGAAAGGAGGGAATGTGGTGGTGAGGGAAGGAAGAGCAGCAGAAGGAGAGAAAAGGAACTTGACCGTGCCCTTTTGGTGGCGGTGAGCTCCTCAGTCATCTCAATCATCTCAGTCATCTCTTGTATACACCCTCAGCAAAGTGGAACAGCTGAGGCATGAGTATGTGTTTCCTTCTGCTAATTTTGCTCCGAAAATTGTGACCTCATTGGGTGGTGAGGCAGACAGCTGCAGGATGTGACTGTCTGGCTTCTCTGCCAGCTCCTGGCAACGCGGGTACCTCAAAGATCTGTTTGCAAAGGGTTACCCAAGCTGCTTGAATCAGGGAGAAAGAATGCAGACCTGTCCAGGAGCTGCAGATCATTGAGCAGCCCTTGGGATCTGCCTCCACCCATGTGCTGCTATTGCTATCCTGCTAGAGGATCAAAGAAGATGGGAAATGTGGATCTAAAGCAATGGTTCCCTCCAATAGACAACCTTTGCTTGGTCTGGCTCCTTCTCCTTCATCTTGGGAGGTTCATCATCACTGCAGAGCCACGGCTGCTGATCCTGTCTTCTGCCGGTGCTGGAAGCCCTAGCACTAGGGCCAAACTGAGGGCTTGGCTAGACTGTGTGACTTCATCTAGAGTTGTTCATGTGGCTGAGCGCTGCGCTTCCCCTAATGCCCACTCTGGGTGACTGCAGACTGCAGCCATCTGGAAGTGCTTTTGAGTGTGCTCTGTGTGGGTCTGGTCTTGTCCTGCTTCTTGGCTGTAATTTGGTTCACGGTTTTTATTGTAGCATAGCTCTCTTGGAAAATGGGTTGGTGATGCAATATGACCAGCTACTAAAAAGTGAATAAAACTGAAATACATAGTTTAGCCAGGCCAGACGGGTTAATAAATTACTCAAACATGCTTTAACAAGTGTTAAATTGAAGAGTTAGTTCTTGTTTTCTTAGTTCCTTTTTAACGGATACTTATTGGCATTCTCCGGGAAGTCTCGCAACTCTTCAGTCATCATGAATCAACACTGTCCTTGCCTTCCTATGAAAGTGGAACCGCTGGCCTATGAGTGATATATGAAATACATTGCAGTAGCAAGTAAGGCCTCTCTTTCATTCTGTACAGCAGCTGCTTTATTGTGACTTTCTTCATCCTTGAGAACAAACTCCTTTTACCTTGACGCTTGTCAAGTTATTTTGAGAGACAAAGCTGTAGTACATTCTTTCTGCTAGCTTAGTAACTGTCCAGTGATAAGTTTAATGTAACTTTGATGCTGCTTTTGTAGTTGAAGGGTATTTGCAGGAAGAGATAAGAAGTTCAAACGAGGAAGCGCTATGAAGTGGCATGGGAAACAGCAGCTTGGAAAGATAACTTATATTGTTAGTTTGTCCACAGAAAAGGGTTAGTGATAAAATTAAGCGGCCTAAAGACAGAAATAGAAGGAGCAAGGAGGAGGATGTAGAGAGACATGATGGAGAGGGGAAAGCAAAATGAGATTCTTGTTTGTACAGCATTACATTATTTGTTGCATAGGGTGAAAGCAGGAAAGAAGGATTAACGAGATGCATGTGTATTGTCTGCCAAAAATCGTGTAAGAATACAAGGTAGTATGCACCAGACTTCACCGAGATGTACTGAATATTGCAGATAAATATACTACAGGACACTAAATGCAGTTTTAAATATATGAATAATGACGATTTCTGGATTGCCCTTAGGATCACTGTCAAATGCCAACACAAATTCCATCTCGTAGAGGTGCACATCAGTTTCTCTGTTAAATGCTGCTGCAGATCTGGGAGTGGCCATGCTCAGTTTCACAGTTTTGGAGCTTGGAAGGCAAGTAGTCATGTTTTCACATGAAGTATTTGCTTTTAAGTTATATCTGTCCATAAACAGACAATTTAATAAATAACCTTCTGAGAGACCAAGAAAATAATAGTCATTGTCTTCAATTCTTTTATAGACTTTACAAGCTGACTTTGTAACCATTATTGTCGATGAGTGGTAAAATGGTGTTACAAAGGTTAGATATTTGTGATTACGAATATAAACCTTTAAAAATTGTTTGGCTCACTCTATCCAAGCCAGTACTTAAATGGAAGAAGGCTGCCTTTAAATGGATTACATGATGCATGAAAACTATATCTTTATACTTTTTTCTCTTTAAGCAGCAGCAGGCCAAAAGGCACATTATTAAGAGTGTGCAGTGGAAAAATGCTGCTAGGTAGATTTGTACCTACAGGTTCCTGGAGCTGTACTGCTGTATGAGCAGAGCTAAGGACAAGTTCTGCCTGGAGGCATGTCCTGCACACCCCCTGCAAAGATTGTGGCCTCATTTCTCTGTCCTCATCACTGGTGGTGAGCAAGGTTTTAGGCTTCACTGGTATAGCTGATTGTGTAGCAAGTGATGGGAGAGCATTGTTGATCTTGAGGATATTGCTGCTTTAACCTGGAAAGGCTTGCCTTGGGGCTTTGAAGAGGCATGCAAGGGATTCAGATTCCTTTAAGGAAAACTGGGCTTGAGCCTCTGTCCACACAAGAGAGATGCAGCTCAGTTGGTTTTTTCATCGTGCAGGTAGTTCTTGTTCTGTGCTGAGCCTGTCACAGATGGCAGTGGTCTTCCAGCAGATAGAGAGCAAAAGTGGCTGCCTTCAGGAAAGAAAATCAGAGAGTATTCCTCCTTTCTCATAAGGTGGGAGGGTGGGGGGAGAGATTCTATCCTCTCCCTTTGGCGTTGACAGAGGTGTTTGCAGTGGGGTAGGGTGGTCCTGTGCAGCTGTTCACTGCTTACTGGTGATTCCAGGAGTTGCTCTTCTCAGGTAGGTACCTGGGACCCTGTCACGCTCCTTGAGATATCTGGGCTTAGGCAGACAGAGTTGGTGCCTGTTCCTTGTCTCTTTGGCCCCAGAATAACTGTGTAAAAAAACTACAAGTTAAGGTATACCTCTGAAGGGACTGAAGTTGTCACAATCATCTTCAGTCCATGGAATATCAGGAAATATGTGAGATGAAAACGCTTCAATGATCACAAAAAGTGGATCTACAGCTGTTTGCTCTTTCCTCTCAAGGTTTTGTGGTTTTGTAATTTAGAAAATAGTAGAGCCCCTTTCCTGTGGGGTGGAGTATTTGCTTCTTTCTGTCTCCTTGGTCATTTTGAGATGAAGAATTGGCATGACACAGTTTGTAGAGCTGAACTGTGAACTTTGATGGATTTGTTCCCTTCTTTTCAGCGTCAAATTTTTACAGGGTGAAAGAAGGAAGTGGTTTGCTAAGTCACTTTAAAAAAAAAAAAAGGAATTATCACAAGTGCCAGTAATTACCGCAGGGAAACAGTGCAAACAGTGGCTATTCAGCGTAAAGCCGTGTGTGGGAAAGGCTGCTCATTGTGACCCTGCTGCCAGCGAGGCTGCACCCTGCCAGTAAGTGTCCACCCGGCCGCTTGGGCTGAGGGTCCAGCTCTCCTGTCTGCCTTAGTGCGCTTTGTGCTGCTTTCCAATCCGACAGCCAGGCAAGGAATTATAGTGTTTTAGTCATTTGTGGGGAAAATGGTTATGAACAGGAGCAACGTATGGGAACCGTGATAAGTGGAGTTGGAAAGAGGATAAATAACAGTTTTGCTCGCTGCGTTTTAGTACTGCTAAAAGTGAGCCACACCAGTAATAGAGCTTTGAGCAAAGTCCTTTATTCTTGGAATATGTAGAGGTATCCTGATATTCTTGATAGGTTTTTTATCTGTTGGTCATCTGGAGTTGGTCATCTTGAGGAACTGTTCATCTTCAGGCCATCCAGTACCTGAAGGGGCTGCAGGAAAGCTGGGGAGGGACTTTCTACAAGGGCTGGTAGTGGTAGGACGAGGGGGAATGGCTTTAAACTGGAAGGGGGAAGATTTACATTAGACATTAGGAAGAAATTTGTCACACTGAGGGTGGTGAGACACTGACACAGGTTGCCCAGGGAAGCTGTGGATGCCCCATCCCTGGAAGTGTTCAAGGCCAGATTGAATGGGATCTTGAGCAACCTGGTCTGGTGGCAGGGGGGTTGGAACTGGATGATCTTTAAGGTCACTTCCAACCCAAACCGTTCTATGATTTTATGGAGTGTTTTTAGGGACCCTATTTTGTCCCCACCCAAAATAAGAGGATTTGTGGTCAGTTTGAAGGTACTGCCGTTGCTGATGGCGTTTTTTTGAGCAATGGGATAAGTGTGCTGCTTTGGCTGTGGAAGAGGACACAGCAATGGAATCATTGAACCCAAAAGCGTAATTCCAGTGGAAGGAATTGTTTTGTCCCACCTCTTACAGAAATTGTATTGCTTTTGGTACTGTTTGAGGGAGTCTTTTTTGTTCAGAAGCCAGCCACTTTTCCAACAAAGCAAACCGTTTACAGTAGGGCAGCTGTGCTTTTCTGGTTTGGGCTTTTGCTCTAATTTAACAATCTTATGTGTGTATTTCATGTACTTTAAAATATGGAAAAAAGTATGAGCATATGAGTTTGTGTTTTTATTTTTTGTGCTATATCAGAAAATAATTTTTGCAGTTTTAAGGGGAGGGAAGTGCTGTTTCTTATGTTATTCTGAATTTTCTGGATTAATTAGTTTTGTTTCTTTTGCACTATGAATTCCTTTATCAGTATGGATTTTTCTGTGTGGATACAGATTACAAGTTTTAGTAACTTTGAAACTAAAATGTATATATGCTTAAAAATTGAGATTTTTCTTGAGTGGTTGAAACTTGCAACTTGCTTGTGTTTCTTAACTGTTTACATGTATTCAGCTTTATTTTTCTAGACACTTTGTATATTCTACTTTAGGGAGTACATTGGTTCCTATGGTAGAAACCATCATACTGCTGGTCTCTGACATTTTAAAGGTGATAATCTCTAGGGAACTGTGGCTTTCTACCTTTCTTGAAAATGCTGGTCTGACTATAGGGCCATGTTTCAGTATATCTGTTCTCCTGTGCTATTTTGAGTGTTTTCTCTGTGGCCCCACTGCCTCCCTGCCTTTCCTTTGTAATGTGTTACCCCTTCCTTGTTTTCTGGGCAGGAGAGACCTTGTGAGGTGACTGTATGGTATGTTCACAGATGTACAGCTAGGATGGTTGCTTCTTCTGTGCTGCTAAATCAACTGTCCCTCGCCACTGAGCTCATTGTTCCTATGACAGCCAGCAGCGTCCCAGGGCTCTGGTACCCTCTTGGGAGCTCAGTGGCGGGTTTCCCTTCTAGAACCCCAGCACCTGCAGCCATAAAGGAGCGTTACCTCCTGCTTTGGCAGTCAATTTTTGGTTGTGTGCCATAAGGTGATGGTGCCTTCAAGCGCGTGCACATCATGAGGGTCACCGGCACCTCTTTCATCCTTTTCAAGGGGATCATGCCACCTTCCGTCCTTGGCAGTTTAATTTAATGGCAGTGTAAAGAACACAAAACCTTCATGAGAGGTTTTTCTTTCTCAACTTGTAATGTACCGTTAGTCATTTGAAAATTATTTGTGAGATGGAAAACAAAGAGGCCAGGAAAATAATTGCTGGGCAGTCAACAGAGGAAGCAGTTATAGGCTATTGTGGTTTTACTTGCATTTATTTAATCCTGATGAGTGATATTTTGGAGAAAAAAGAAGACTTCCTAATATTCCCATTCCTTCAGTGAAAGGGCAAAGTCAGGCTGGGGCCTGTTTTGAAATCTCCCTCTAGGTTTCCAGCAAACCCAGCTCTCAGTGATTGCCCACCTGGAATGGCTCAGTTGGCTTTTCTGCAGCCCTGGAAGGACTCGCTGGCTTTCAGGGCACAAACCTGGCCATCGGAGCTGGTAATTCCTAAGGGTATCTGTGACAGGAACTCTTTGGGCACTTTCCTTCATTTGCCACCCATTTTCAGGTTCTGCTTTTGTATTTTTTTTTCTTGGAGGCTTCCTCAGTCATTTGTAGTGTCTGATGGGGAACTTTTAATCACCCTATAAGATAACTGGCACTAGGTGGGTGTTACCCCCTTTTCAAAGGCATCTTATGCCGTTACAGTGGAATAAAATAAACATTATACAAAAGTAGAGTTCAAGTAGAAGTCAACTTGTTTGAAGAGAAGACTTTTCAGTCTTCTTTTCAGACTTACAAACTTTATGCATCATAAACAAAGTGCCTAAATGTAAAAAGTATACTTTTTACTAAGTTTGAAAATCTCTTTTGGAAAAAGGCTTTTAATTACAATACAGTAAAAATTATTCTGAAGGGAAGGTCTCATATCTAGAAATGCAGACCAGGAATTGCTTGTGGTTTTGCACATGAAGATTAATCTAAACTCTGACTTTGCTAGTTTTAAACCCTCCCCTCCTGTCTTTTTTGGTGTGGTTTTATTTCTTTTTTTTCATTTCTAAGATGTTTATCCCATGGAGTTAAAGGTCCACATAAGTAATTTTACCCATTTTAAAGCTTTAACTGCTTGCCGGCTTGTTTATCACTCTCTTTTTAAAGAGCCTTATGTACAAATGGCAGGACAAAACTGATTCATGCTGTGTCACATGGTTCCTTCTTTGCACATCTACTCATGCATTGGTTATCCACTGATTAACGGCAAAAAAATCTAGTTATATAATGCTAACCTGCATCTTCATCCACTAGTCTGTCGTTCCTCTATGCTTTCAGCGTGGCCCCAATCTGAATTCTTAAAGCACATGGGGGTTAATCTTTACCTCCCTCTGGCTGTAGAGAGAAATACTGGCACTGAGAAATAAGGCAACATTTTCCCAGTAGAGGGAGGTATTGTAAAACTCAGCTAAAATGGGATTCCACTTGCTGGAGAAAAATGTGCCTTTTGCAGGATTTTTTTTTGCTGAATTTTAGGAATTCATGGGGCAGCATGTGCTGAGAGCTTGGAGGAAAGACCACGTTTGGGTAGACAGAAGATTTTCCTGTTTTTTATTATTATTGAAATGCAACAGTTGGAATAAGAGCAGGGGCCTGTGCCTTGCCTCACCCAAACCTCATGAGCCATCTGTGCTGCAGGTGGAGAGGTCTTTGGTACCACCAGGACAAGGAGGGAGCCCCATGCTCACCACAGCAGCCCCATTGCCTTCCCTCTGCCCCTTCAGATCCCAAAGAACTTTGGTGGTTTGAGTGCGTCACTTCTCTGAAGGATGTTAAGCAAATTGCCATGTAGGTTTTTTACTTTACATTGTATGTGCATCATAGAAGAGGTTTGAAAAAACCCAGAGACTACTGTTAAATTACAGCAAATGTGCTTGGTCAACTGGAGTGTGGTCATAAATCCATAGCACTGCCTTTGCAGTGTCCATGGAGATAGTTGATGTGCCTCAGTACTTAGCCTAATCCACAGATTCAGGACCGATTGATTGTGAAGTGGAACAGAGCAAGAAACATCAAAACAGACACTGGAGTCGCATTAGACAAGGAGAGAAACATGTAATTAGTTAATTATTGAACTCATTGAATAAATAGTTTAGGCTTCCTTAAAGCTTTGAAATTTTATCTTCAAGGTTCACGACCTTAGATTTGTGGCTTGGTTTCTCTCCACTCATTTCCTTTTGTCACCACCTGCCCTAGCAGGGACCCAAGGTGTGATAATGCTTTTCTTTGACACCCAAAACCAATGGTGGGGACTCATGACAGCAGCCTAATTCAGAGAGGTGTAAAGCTTCATTTCAGCACATCAGTTGGGCGCTTTGAGGGTTCTTGCAAAACTGCTGGAAGGGTTATTGCCACCTTCCTTGCTTGCACCAGCAAGCCCTGTGCATTCCTGCTGACATACAAGTCTTTTCTTTGGCTTTGAGGAGTGTTTTTCTTCCAGACCTTGCAAGAAATAGTAGAAAGCCAACACTCCTGGACACGTTCCTCTGGAGAGACTCATCCCAGTGATAAGCTGGGTGAGTGATGGGGGATGGAGAAACGTGCTCCCCCACTGTAGCCATCCTTTAACTGTCTGCACACTACAGGCACTCCTGTAATGTTCTAGTAATGCTCTTCTGATTATTTGTGCTGCCTTGAAAATGGCATTTTGTATCGCTTTGAAAATCTTCAACTAGATTTAATAGAAATTTGATGGTTCATTGAAAGTTTTTAAAAAAAATCAAACCCAAAACAAAAACCAAGAATGTGCCATTGGAGTGGAAAGAAGATCAATCACGTTGATAAAGGTTTACCTGTGAGGAATGAAAAAACTAAAATTTTGTCTTTTCTGTTTTCCATAGTTAACATGCATTCTCTGTAAGTATGGACTCATGCAGAAATCTACTGAAATAGAAGTACTTGGACGTTTTTTCTATTTCTAAATTCAACAAGATTTCTAGCGTCATGGGTTACTGTTCTCATCTCTTTGAACATAGTTAAAAGTAACGAGATGTGATCCGTCTGTCTTGAAAGATTTTTAAATTGCAAAATTCTGTTGAATATCTACGGTCGCCAGAACAATAGTATTTTGACAGAAATTTATGAGAGAGCGGTTTGGGCCTGGTATATCAAGATAAATGCTTTGTAGGCTGCAATGAAAACTCAAGCATGAGCCTTGTTCCATATAATAAAAGAATTATTTATAGCTTGGCATGAATGGAGAACTGCAGAGTTTCTGTCTAGGTTCCACCTTTTGCTACTTAGACATAGGTGAATACTTTCCTCTAATAAAATACTGATAATACCATGCTTATCCATCAGATTGCAGTATCAATGTTAGCTGTCTGTCTGTGGGGGTGGGAGGAAGATTAGTTGCATGAGTTGCAGACACGCACTGGAAAATGAAGAGTGAACCTTCAAAGTACAGGACGTAAAAGAAGGCTGTTACTGCTAACAAGAAAGCCATGGTAACTTGGCTGGTCCTCAAAAATTCTGACGGAATGTGAAAGGTCCAGACAGAACCATCCCACATGAGAAGAATGTAGTCTCTTAAAAAAGGAATTATAAACAGCAGATAGGGGCTGGAAGGTAAAAGGGAGGGTGTGGGGAGCAGGAGGCACTCGCTGGGCAAGTTCTTCTTCCTGCAGTGCGAGGTCCATCTGGCAACCTTGAAGTGAGTTAGTGGCAAAATATCATTTGCTTTCTCCAACATCTCTCAAAAAACACCTATATAGTATATATTTGATATTCAGAACTTAAGATTTGGCTATTTGAGTAATTTCAGATTTGAGGCCTCATCTCCTGTGAGGATTGGTGGAAGATCCCACAGCACGGAAAAGAAGTGCTGTTTGGATTTCTACGTGTAGAAAGCCTTTTAGCTTGTCTTTAAGTCCTCCAAGAAAGTCTTTTCTAAATCAGCTTAGACCACTGATGGAGTTTGATGAAGAAGCCTGTGCAATAATGATATTGTAGAGCTGACTCCCAGATCTGTTTTAAAAAGCTAACCATCTTGCCCTTCTTTATATCAAGGTGGAATTGTTTTCCATAACAAACAGCTCATTTTTGTGTCTGAGCTTCTAGTTATTTCTTCGATGTACGTGCTGTCTCGTGGTGTTGATTTTAAATTTTAATAATACCTCTGTAATGGCCTCAACTTGTGCCATAGGAGGTTTAGATTGGATATTAGGAAAACTTTATTTCTGAAAGAGTGGTGAAACATTGGGACAGGCTGCCCAGGTGGAGTCTCCATCCTTGGAGGTGTTCAAAAAATATGTAGATGTCGCACTTAGGACATGATTTAGTAGGCGTGGTGGTGTTGGACTGGATAATCTTAGAGGTCTCTTTCAACCTTAACAATTCTATGATTCTCTTTGGTGCAGCTGTGTTTTTTAAATATGTTTTAGAAAAAGCCATTGTTGAATAGACTGTCCAAGCACAGCAGCTGGTTGTGCAGATAAACATGAATTTTAATCATAGAATCATAGAATGGTGTGAGTTGAAAAGGACCTTAAAGGTCATCTAGTTCCAACATCCCTGCTATGGGCAGGGACACCTCCCACCAGACCAGGTTGCTCAAGGCCACATCCAACCTGGCCTTGAACACTGCCAGGGATGAGGCATCCACAGCTTCCTTGGGCAACCTGTGCCAGTGTCTCACCACCCTCATTGTGAAGAATATCTTCCTAATGTCTGATCTAAATCTTCTTCCTTCCAGTTTAAAGCCATTCTCCCTTGTCCTATCACTACAGACCCTTGTAGAAAGTCCCTCCCCAGCTTTCCTGGAGCCCCCTTTAAGTACTGGAAGGCCACTATAGGATCTGCCTGGAGCCTTCTCTTCTCCAAGCTGAACAAGCCCAACTCTTTCAGCCTGTCCTCACAGCAGAGGTGCTCCAGTCCTCCAATCATCATTTTAACCCTCCTCTGGACCTGTTCCAACACTTCCTTATCCTTCTTATGTTGAGGATTCCAGAAGAGGACACAATACTGTAGCAATACAATAATGTTATGTACTTCACAGTAATGCAGTGTGCAGCAAAGCAGGTGAAGAGTTGCCCTTTAATTTTTTGGTAGGCTTATGTCATGATTAAAACAAAGGTATTCAGTATACGCAGATGAGTCTGCTACTCTAGTGAATAAAATCTTCTGAACAAATTTGTGGGTAATTGTTCAATTGCACTGGTTTGGAAAGAGCTTTTTCACAGCAAAAAATCTACTGTCTTCACTTTTTAGATTACTATTATTATTATTATCATCTAAAAATTATTGTTTGGACCAAGATTAATCCTTGGTACACTGGTATTTAGAGGACAGTAAAAGCTGTTGGTAATGTCTAATAGCTGCTGTGCCACAGGCGTCTATCTTCTGCCGTCCTCAACCTCTACTCATAAAAGCATTAACTTTTCATTGAATCACTGATTGACTGGCTGCAGGGAATTGGCATTTAATTATGTTTAAGCCTATCCTACTGCTTATTGAGAAACAATTTTAAATACTTTGTTTGGAACTGGAATGTACAGCATGTTTAGGCAAATATCATGACCATTCTCTCTTCTATATTCTGAGGACAGGAGCTCATAGCTCTTGTTGATGTTTCAGTGTGTGCAGCCTTCTAACATCATATAAATCACTTTGAATTTACCCAACCATTACCTATTTGGTATGTTATGTAGTTCCTTTTCCAAAATAATTTCTGTTATTTTTCCATTGTGTGATGTTTTATATTATATGTTCATGACATTCCAGACTGAACCACATTGATAGTATTTTATAAAATTACTGTGCTTATGTTCAGTCTGGTAGTCCTGACAAAACTGATGTCATGTGATGTACCGCGTATTATATATGTTACTCTTTCCTCTGCTGTAAGAATTCAAAACTACTCTTATGTGAATTCTGCTACAAAATAAACACTTTAGTAATCAACTATGTAATTTATATTAAAAAGAACTTGTTTCCTATCCTAGTCAAAATGGTTAAATTGTTAAATTTCTTGGGTTTTGTTAAATGCAAGTTCATTTACAAACACACCCTCCCCAACTCTCAACACAGAAGTAAAAACTCTGAATTGTTGCTTCTATGTGCCAATAATAATGTCAAGACATTGTAAAAAATTTTCAAAAGATGGTAAGCTTCTTTGAAGCCTCCTTTTAAGTTGAAAAGTAGAGTTTTATTGTTAGAAATTACTAAGTAAGGTGAGATGCTGAGCTTGCAAATCCCTGCAAGTCACCTTCCTGTCTTACAGGAAACCTTAAGCACTTTCATTCCTGTTTTACAATTACACAGGACACTCCATCACTACAAAGTGCGACAAACAGTTACAGTGGTTATGTTTTGATAGCTGAGAGTAGGAAGAAAAATACATTGTGGTTTTCTTCTGGTTTTCAAGATGTGTGGAAAAGAGCAATGTCTGATGAGCCCAGCACTATTTTGTTTCCAAAACTGTATTTTAATACTGGTTGCTGGAGGTACTTTGCTGCATGCTTTGCTGCGTTAATCTCGCTATCAGAGTTTGCTCTCATGCTTAAGTAAGTCTGGATTTTCATAATGTTAATGACATTATTTTTGTCATAAATTATAGTGGGAAAGAGTTAATAGCTCATTGCAACCCTGGAGAATTTTAGCTCAGTGGAGCAGGCACTGGGAGAGCTTTGCCCGACACACGGCAAAGTCTCTCCCGCCGGGGCAGCAGAGAGTTTGAAGAAAGCAGGCGGGAAGCCAGTGAGCTTGTCGCAGGCATCCCTTAGGTGCAATCGAGTGATAAAGGAAATGTGGTGCCCTTCGGGAGGGTGTGTACCTATGAGAAACAGGAAGCCAAGCAGCGGCCGCCTGCCCTGCCTGCCTGCAGAGGTTGGTCGCTCAGGCAGGCACAGGTGTGCCGACACGCAGCCCAGCCTCTTCTCTCCAGGCATCTTGGCAGGCACGCTCCTCCGCAGCAACATCTGGAAAGGGGGGAAACCCAAACCAAAGCCAAAACACCACCTTCCTTGGAAAAAAAAACCCCAAACCAACAACCCTCCAGGTAGAGAAATATGACGGCCTTGCAGCTGAAAGAGTTGTCACAGTCAGGTCTGTACAGGAGGAGACGGGATCGCCCTGATAGCGTCGGACTACCCGGGTCACACGAAGAGAAGCTGAGGTGAGTGTGACTGGTGCCGCCAGGCACTGAGCCCTTCTCGGTGGTTTCAGCAGATAAAATGCAAAAAGGGCTCTGGAAAGTAAGTCATTGCAAAACACATGCATCGAAAAGTAGTCCTGAAACAGTATCGGAAAAAAAGACCCGAAGGAGGGATAGCAGGAGCCACTCGGTGCCCTTGTGGGTTTTGACGATGGTGTGACTTCCTTCCCTGGCTCTGGGAAAGGCAAATGTTAGCCTGTGGCTGCCTCTTGTTCGCATCTGACAGCCAGCACTTGCAAGTAAATCACTTTCTGCAGCCTGATGGCTTTGCTCAGTCTTTGGGTCATCCAGGCGCTGTGGGTTGTGCTGCTTCTCAGGGGTCTTGGCGCAGCCCCTCCACTGGGCTGTTTTCCTTGTGGAGGGGCTGGAGAAGCTCCTGGTCTCTGGCTTTCTTCATGGGGGGTTCTTTGTTGTGGAAAGGGATTTAGATAAAAGAATCCAGCAGGATCGCTTAGCCTGACCTTATCCAGGAAGGGTGACCAAAAAATCAGAAAGCAGTTTAATGTGCAGGGTTATCTTGCTGATGCTGAATGCCTTTTGAAAGAGTTAACAATGAATTTTCAAAAAGCCTCTGTTGGGAGCAAGGAGGTTGAAAAATTGTTTGTATCCTGAGAAAGCCCAGGCACCAAAAAAAAGGAAAAATGCAAAGTTTTTCCTAAGTGTGCTCAGCATGAAAGCAATCTTTTCCCACTTCAGGCTCCTCAGAAAGGGATCCTTGTGTAAAGGCAGACAAAAGCCTCTGTGGAGAGGAAGTGCTTCCTATCTCCTAATGCCTATTCTCTGGTTGTATTTTTAGATTAGTTTTCATTGGTGGTGGTTTTGCATCAGATTGGAATGTGTGCCGGGTGATTTAAAAGGTTTTTGTTACTGTGCTTTCATTACCTGAGTTAGCAATTCCAGAAGGATGAGTATTCAGGTTTGGGGGATTTACCCTTTTGTTATAACTAAGCATCTTAATTAAAAATTATTGTAGCAAATTGTATAATTGTAACACTAAAATTATTTGCCGTGAGGTATCAGAAGTACTGGATCAGTTCTAGGAATGTGTTAAACTGAGGGCCTGATATGTGTGCTTGGTATCTATTTATAGAATTAATTCTGAATTGATATCCTAGATGGATTTCTAATAGTGTTAGTTGTATATATTATATTCATATGTCTATAGAAGGAAGATTAATCAAACTTAGTAGAATAAGAGATGTGCAGTGATTCTTGAATTGTTATGTTTAGTTTCTCCTGTACAAAACTAGCAATTAGAAAGAAAGGTCTTTTTAGGAAAGAGAAAGCTGCTTTTTTAAAGCATATGCATAAGAATGAGTGCCAGCTCTCTACAGTTGTATTGCTGTTTCTCTTATGCGTGTGTGTGTCCAAAATGGGAATGAGACACTTTTGGGGCTGAGTGGGTGAAAGGTCTTGTCTGTACCAGTATAAGTCTAGGTGTTTTGATCCTTTCCTGAGCCTCTTCCGGTTAAAGAATCAGGGATCAACCTAGAGAAATAAAATCCAAGTTGCAGGAAATAGCAGATCAGGAGAGTTATGAATCAGCTCGGGGCAGGGTACAGCAGACACAAGAGGGTGAATAGAGTGTGGTCAGATGATGCTCCTAGAGTAGGGGAAGAACTCGTACCTAAAGGCAGAGCTTCTCTTGTATTTGCTAATAGCTTAAGCTGATGCTTATTCAAACTAAACCTTGCTCCTTCTAACCTATTTTGTGATATTTCAGTGTGTTGCCAGGCAGCCTTGTTTGTCATTTTTACTGCATTCTCAATGACAAAAGGCTATGGCATTGTAAATAGAAAATAATGACATAACTACAGGGCAAAGAGCAATCAGGAACAAAGAGAAAAGATTCTTTAGTTTTCTAAAACTGGAAACTTGAAGCTTTTTTTCATGTGCTCTCTCTGGTGACACTTAGATGCCTGTCCTTAGCAAATACTTCTGGAGTGTCTAGAGTCAAGAATCAAGTATCTAGTATCAAGAAAGACAAGAGTTTTCTTTCATGTCTGCTAAATATAGCTTGCCATCCTCCACGGATCTGCAATCCCCTCCTGTCGTGTCTCTCTTTAGTTCTTTGTTCCAGTGCCTTTGTATTTGATTTTACATACATATTAATCCACGTGTTAAGTAAGATCAGCCCTCAAGGAACAGTTCGCTGAAAGCTGCTTTCACAGTTCAAGTATCATATTTTTCTAATCCTGGGCCAAAATGTACTCGAGATGCCAATGTCCTTGGGGTATCCTGTGAGAATCTCTGTATTTAAAAAAAATTAAAATGAAAATCGCCCTTTGTTGAAGTTATACATGGTATCTGCCAGTTTTCATTTTAGAGACGGTTACTCCTTACCCCAGTACAAGACTTCTCTCTCCATTCCTTTCTGAGGTCTGTGTATCCTTTGATAGCAGTTTCCTGGGATCCAGGCTGGGGTTGTTCCTCTGGTAAGGCACAAAACAGTAGTAAGTGACCCAGGGGACAGCCATTCACAGCCCTTCACCTTGTCTGCAGGGTGTCTTGAGCTGCCTCCGCTCTGGTGTTGTGCAAGCCCCACTGTAGCTGCAGCTCCTGGGCCTGGCCATCACAGCAGGAGCCAGACGGTGCTGGGTAGGATGGGCCTTGTGTGCTGCTAACTGCGGCCAACACCTGGCCAAGTGTTGGCAGTATCAGCACTACAAAGCAGCTTGGGGGAGCCTGGTGCCAAAATTCTATCTTTGCTCTTTCCTGGGAACATCAGTGTCATTTGTACTTAAAATACCTGAGTTTGCTAAGAATTAGGGCACTGTGAAGCAATGTACTGGAACATACACATACATTTTATCACATACATTTTATTTTCCAGAAACCAAAATTTCATAAAACAATTCCCTTCACAGAATTAAAGGAATTTCCTATGTTGACATAGTTTCATGATAGGTCCCGTGCCATGGGACTCTGAGCTCCACAACAGGAAGCTGAGCTTTAGCTTCTGCATCTGTGTCCACTGATGTCACTTCACCCAAATGTTTGACCCCCATCACTGTCTTCCAGATTTACTATTTGGTTTATGATGTGCCAGTCTCTACGCACATTTCGTTCAGTCTTTTGCAGGAAAGACTGTAGGAATATAGTTTGGCTCTTTCCATTAGGTTTTGTAACTTGTCAGATGTCCATTTATAGCAGAAACCCCTAAATAAGTGTTTAAATTTAACAAAATCTCTATGATTCCTTGTTCTGCTGTGGATGGAGTTCAGTGCCTTGCATTGCACCCCCTGCCCTGCTGCAGTTTACAGGCTCGTGCTTGTGCTAGCTCAGAATTGCAACAGCTGCTTCCTTGTTGCAGGTGGTGCAGGGTGGCTGAGCCACTGAGCTGTCCCATTGGTACTGGTGAGGGGGCTGGGACGGACCACCAGAGCCCATTCAGCTGAGGAGAGTGCAGTCATTTCAAGGCTAAACATCCATAGTTGTAAATAGCAAGCGCTAAGCTCAACTGAGATCAGGAGCCAGGTGGGAGGGTAGGACTCATCCCTCTGTTTTAGAAACCTGTCCTAGGATGGAGTGAGTTGCCATCCCAGGGAACTTCTTTTGTTCCCTCCACCGCACCTTCTCCTGGCATAACCCATGTCCAGGTTAACACATCAGCTGCAGTGAGGTGAAAGGAGTCCCAGCCCTTTTCCTGACAGCCCAACATATTGATGGGGATGGGAAATATGACTTCTCTTTCTACCTCTCCTGTTCTACTTATCGCTTAAACCCCATGATATTTCTGTGAGCCTTTTAATCTACTGCTATAGATGTTACTGGTGCTTTACTAATCTTGTAGGAAGCTGGAGCCTGCCTGCCCCACATAAAAGGTAGTCTGGGTAGCTCATCCTTTTCTTGAACTTGCACAGTACAAAAATATGCTTGGTTTAGACCTCTGCTGGGGGAGGGATGCAGAACACAGTCCTCTCTTCCTCTGCTTGAGCTAGGGTCGCCAAAGCACAGACCTTAACTACGCAGGATGCTCCCCAAAGAGGGGATTTGTCCATGTAAACATAACACTGAATTATGATTTTTAATTATACTAACTTCCAGCCAGCAAAAATATACCTCACGGTTATATTTTAATATTGCAGTACCAGTGCTTAGAATTTGCATTGAGCCTTAACTTGAGGCATCCAAATGACTAGAGGCTTTACTTTTCATTTGTGCTGTGCTTTTCATTGCTCTAGGGGTTAAAACAACTCATGAAGAACACACCCTTTCTTCCTTGCCTTCTCTCTCACCCCTTGTCTCCTGCATTGCATAACAACTCCAAAGCGATTTTGTTTGACATGCTCACCCCTCTATCACCTCCCGTGACTCCAAATGACCGGAGATAGCTGCTTGTGTAGCAGAAACCAAAGCAGTTACTACTGTTTCCTCTTAGGTTTGCCTCATTGTCATCATCTATGATTTCAGTAAATTGTTAAGCTTCAATGATTATAGCAATTAGGATTTTTGTTGCTCTTTCTTACAGGATTTGCTGGCTAAAGATAAGTTATAGGTTTCAGTTTTTTGCTTTTGCTTTCATGTATTTTGATAACACCTTATCAGAGGTGTTCTCTACAGAAAATGTACTGTGATTATTCATTATTTTTCATTATAATTTACCTCTTCTTTGGATGCAGTCTGTCACACCAAAGTGAATTTAGAATCATAGAATCACCTGGTTGGAAAAGACCTTTGAGATCATCGAGTCCAACTGAACCTGTCCACTACTAAGCCATTTCCCTGAGAAAATGAATTTACACACAGAATTATTCTGCAGAATAGAGGAAAAACTAGATTATGTTGATATCACTACTTAATAAAAATTACCAGCTTGCAGGCATCAGAGAAAACAAGCTTAAGTAAAGGCTTTAAGTTTGGGTTCCCTTTCTGTTTATTCTGTTTTCCTGTGGTCTCTGAGCTGTTCCAGGAAATGCAAACCTAACAGACACGGTGTCCTCAAGAGGACCATAAGCCTTTTACGTGATGCTCTCCAGACATGGGAAGAGCTCCAGCTTGCCAAGTATGTTGCCTCTGACAGTGGCCAAAAGCTGATGCCTGTGGAAGGAGACAGAAGGAAAGAGCAGGCCTTTTATGGGATTTCCCTTGGTAGTAAACCCAGCTTGCTGCCAGCTGTGGCTCAGGGACTTCCTACAGAGTTTGTAATGTTCAGTGTTTTTCTCTTCAGTTAGCTCCTCTGGTCTCGCACCCAGGAATCTGAGGCATCTCCCAAACCTGTGTGATGCCCTAAGTTTTCATGTATATTATCTGATGCTGTTGTGCACATGGTTGTGTCTTCACTTTTTCTTTACTTGATTTGTCATATCAGCTTTAGGCATTGTTCAGTTTTCAGCTTTGTAGTGACTTCTGATTTTAGGTAGTTCCCAGTAGCATTCTGAAATAATGATTTCATATATAACGCTCCGTGAGCAGTGTTTTTGAATGATACTGCCTAGCTTTGCCAGCAGATTGTAAGTCATCCTGTGATATGACTTTATATATCAAGGAGATAAAGCTTCGTGATCTTTTGGAGCCTTTTCTGCAACAAGAAGGATTTGGCTTATGTTGACTTCTGTGACATATTTCCTGGTAGCTTTTCGGCTTTTTTTTTTGACTGTTCTAATGACCATGATAGAGCTAGGAGAAAATTAATTAAAAACTACTAGTTATTAGCTGCAAAGGAAGTAACATATTGGCAGAAAGAGGTTAGCAATACCTGGCAGCATTTCTCAGCTGTACCTTTTTAAATGCAAGATTCAAGCTGTTCCAGCAAGGAATGAACGGATAAAGGTGAAGCAGACATGAAATGGCATTTGTCTTTTCCAGCATGTTAAATCCATGCATGCCATGCTTTTCATAGATCATAAAGTTCTTGATCCCAAGTTGAGTCTACCTTTTGAACTCTGTTTCTATGCAGCTATTGGAAAAATGTTACCCACTCGGAGTCATGACTCAAAACTGCCCTAACTGGTCTCTTTCTGGTTCCGGTATGGAAAGTTTGCATTGAAAGTTGTTTGTCTTACTTGATGTTTGGAGTTTCAGTTATCGTTTTGTATGTTTCTCCTCAGCAACTTCAGGAACTGAAGCATACACTCTATTTCTGATATATTAAAGAAGCTGCTTCACACAGTAGCAGTGCATCTTCAGGTTAAATTCCATTCCTTTCCAAAGCTAATCCTCAAATTATACCCACTTCTCTGTGGTACATAGCAAAGGGGAAGGAGGTTTGGCAGGGCTTGAGCCCCTCTAATCCAAAGCACGAAACCCTATCATCTTCCCTTTTCCCTTTGCTTCTGTTCTGCCGAGCCAATAATCGGTGCTGCTCCTTCAGATAATCCTAGCAATACGCTGTTGTGAGGAGTAACTTCTGCATCTTGCCTCACAAGTTATGTATGTTATCACCATGCACTCCTGCTTTAGTCATTTAGGATTAGTCAGTTGTTGGGGTGGAAACTGTTACCTTGAAAAAGCCTTCCCATAATTACCCAAGGCTTTGGGTTTGGAAAAGGTTTTGAAGTCTTGCTTTGCAGCAACTGCTACTGAAATTTGTTCATGCTTACTTGATAGTATTAAATAGCTAATAAATATAAAGTACAAAATTAAGGCCTTCAGTTTGTATTACCCAAAATGTTAAGCCATCATAATGAAGTATGAAAGCAGTGCTATCTTGTATTAGCTTTATTTGTCGATACATTACTCATGCTTGACTCTTAGGAATATAAATTGCTTCTGGTTATTCTCTTTTGGCTGTTGAATGTTAGGGCCATTATTTAATTTCACAACATTGCAGATGGCTCAGCTGTCTGCCATCCTCTGCTGGATTTAAAACTTGGCAATTCTGCAGTGAACATGGGAAGAGCAAAATATAAAATCAAAACCTAGAATGACTAATAATTACAATATAATATGTGCATGAGGGAAGAGCAACAGCTGAGGAGATGTTTTCTTTACTGTGTTCTACTTCTGCCCAAAACAAATTAATTCAGGCAACGAAAACCTTTGCAATTCCTCGTATGGAAGAGAAAAAACAAGCAATAAAGGTGAAAAATGGTTCAAGAGATTGTGTCACTGGAAGTGTAGATTAATAGTAATATTCAAGAGGAGACATGTGTGCAAGTGACATTCTGGTTAGTGAAGCTGATAGTCAGTCCTCAGCGTGGTGTCTCCAGCGGATACGTTACTATAATAAGGATGTCACTGTGAGCCAGGAGCCTGGTGTTGCAGTTATCTCTGCCCTACAAGGAACTGCGTGGATGTACTGGAAGTCTCTCCTGGTAGTCAGTGTGTTACATTGAGTCATGGTGTTATTATAGCTCCTAGATGAACCACTCATGTCGTGGTGTTTGGTTTGTAAAAACTTCGGTTCTAAGCTAGCAGGTCACTGAGGCAGCAGCAAAGGCTGGTGTTTGCCTTTATGCTAAGGACTCGGTGAAAGGATTTTAAGAGACAGATGACATGAACTGAATGTTGGTGCTAGGAAACTGTTACTCTGAAGAGAAATATGGTAAGTCCGCATCATAGAATCATTTAGGTTGGAAAAGATATTTATGATCACCGAGTCCAACCGTAAACCTAACACTGCCAAGTCCACTGCTAAATTGTCTTTCTGCCAATATGTTACTTCCTTTGCAGCTAATAACTAGTAGTAAATGCACCACATCTGCGCATCTTTTAAATACCTTCAGGGATGGTGATTCAATCACTTCCCTGGGCAGACTGTTCCAATACTTGACAAAGACAACCCATTTGGTGAAGAAGTTTTTCCTAGTATCCAATCTAAACTCCCCTGGTGCAGCTTGAGGCTATTTCCTTTCGTCCTATCACTTATTACTTGGGAGAAGAGACTGACACTCACCTCGCTACAGCCTCCTTTCAGGTAGTTATAGAGAGTGATATGGTCTTCCCTGAGCGTTGTTTCCTCTACACTAAGCAGCTCAGTTCCCTCAGATGCTCCTCCTGAGACTTGTGCTCTAGACCCTTCACTGGTTTCACTGCCCTTCTTTGCAGATGCTCCAGCACCTCACTGTCTTCCTTGGACTGGGGGCCCAAAACTGAACACAGTATTTGAGGTGCAGCCTCACCAGTGCTGAGTACAGGGGTACGATCACTTTCCTAGTCCTGTTGGTCACACTGTTTCCAGGATGCTATTTTCCTGAAATGTCAGAAAATATAAAGATCAGCCTCATACATTTTTACATATTTGAATTTTAAATCTGTTCCTTAAGCAGTGAATGAGGAACAGACGTGCACTTAGCTGTAAGTTGCTTGCAATTGTCTGATCACGCTCTATTGTGCATCCTTTGACTTTCTATAGTGGTTTGATTTCCACCAGTATAAATATTATTCTGCCGAAACACTTTCATTAGAATTGAATGACTTTGGTGTTGTGAAACTCACTGTGAGTATATACAAATAGAAGGACAATTTTGAGCTTCATGGGCCTGATGTTGGCCCATTGGTCTTTAAAGGATGATTCTTTTCAGAGTGAACGCCTCAGTATTGAAATACTCTAGTATTGAGTAGCTGACCTCTTTTAATATGCTTAAATTAGACATGGGAGTATAAATGCTGTTCCATGAAATGCAATAGTGCAAATGTATCTTTAAAATGAATTGAACTGGAAGAGTTTGGATGCTGTTTATTTACCATAGTGAAGTATATATGCAGTCAACTACACAAGGTGCACGTTTTAAGAGTAAATGACAATGTACTGTATCTTATGTAAAACACATTTACTAGAGCTCTTGTAAGCGTCTCATATTTGGTGCTGCATGTTTTTTTGTTTTGTTTTTCCTGTCTGTATAGGTTTCAAGAAATAGTAGCAGGGGAGGAAGAGGTGGCTGTTTTGAGGAGTATCAAGTGTCTATACACAAAAGGAGTAATTCCGTGTTTTACATGAAGCATAGCTTCATTTGGTAGTGTTTATAGCTATCAGGAAGAAGACACAATGGAGTTTTTTGAATGTTATGTACAATAAGAAAGTGCTGTAGTTAAACATTGCTCTCCCTTTTCTTCAGATTCTGTCAGAGACTTGATTTTTCACTGTGCTTCTGTGGCTGATAAAGAGTTGTGTGGGAAGGTGGTGCTTACCTGTTTATTCCAGTTATATTCATTTCCTTATGGAGAGATGGAATGTGAACCTTCTCTGTTGCAGAGACCAAAGCATTTTTAGACATGTTTACACTAGAATGAATTTATATTGAAGTATATGAAACAGCTTGAGTTGCCTTTTTGTTTGCCCTGTTTAAGCTCCCATGACATAACCTTAATCATACTTTTTTTTGTGGCAAAGATTAAAAGATGAAACTTTTATTAGTACTCTGAATTCACCTGTTTTTTATTGCAGTGCTTTCAGGGTGGTTTTCCACACTTTTTAATAGAAACAGAGCAGTGCTGGGCTCCTTTCAAATTGCCTTATGAGTCCAGCTTAACATGGAAAGAATTTTATTGCTTAAGTGATAAACAATTGCAGCAACCAGAACCCGAGTGGTTTTAATTTCAATAAAAAAAAAAGATGCAAAAGGTCAATTAGAGCTTTAAAAAGTTGGTAGGGAAATCAGTGCAGGGCATTACAAGTTCACGGATATTTTGCAGCAGAACTTCTATTCTAGTTGCTCTGTTTTTTGCATGTGAGGACTGTTGCATAGCATCTGTGTTAAATATAATTAAAATGAAATCACCTCTGCAGGAAGGGGAGGGATGCACTGTCATTACTTATTCCCCCTCCTCCATAACCCAGTGAGGCACATGGCGTCCCAACAGCGTGGGTGACGCAGTGATATTTCATGGTGGTACGAGTAGGTTGCCAAGCAGCAGTTGCTTTTGCCAAATACCTTGTTTGGAGCCGTGACTGCTCAGCACATCTATTTGTGGCATGGGGTGCAACGCACACAGCAGGGCTGCCCAGCCACCGAGCCTTCTCTGTAAGAGTCCCTGTCTGCCTCTGGCAGCCACCGGCACGGGCAGCTGGATTTGAGAGCTCTCCAGAGAAAGCCTCCTGTAAGTGGGGCAGCAGTTGTTCGTCAGCGATGATAAAGCAGTGCAGCTATTTTTGCTGCTGTTTTCCAAAGCCCTTCTCCATAGCCACAGTGGGACACTTCCCCTCCCCTCTTCAGCTCTTTCCTTTAGCACCTTCCCTGCTGTCAGCTTTGGCTTCTGATAAGACCCCCACTGTGTCAGGAGGTGCCTCTCTGTCTTCTTCCTTCCTGTGTACCTTTTCCAATTAAATACTGAACTTTTCCCCTTTCTCCACTCCTTATCGCTGCTTCCTTAACAGCAAGCTGGTAGGTTTTGTCCCAAATCCCAGGCGATGCCCTTGGGAAGCTGCTGCTGCAAATCAAGGATCCCCTACAGGCTTCTTTCTCCTTATGGACGGCTTCACCTCAGAGTAGCCTAGAGTTCCCTAATGAAAATGCCATGTATTTTTAACAACGTATTTCACATCTTGGCAGCATGCCTCCAGCAAAATGACAGAAAAGTGAAAGAGGAGCAGCTGCTCTGGATTTATGGACTACCAGACTTTCATAGTAGAAACTATGTTTTGTTTCAGTAGCAGAAAGGCCCATTTTAAGCTGCTGGCAGACTCCTTTCTTGCTTAATGGAAAACAAATTGGGAGCAATTCCTTCAGCAGCAATGGCAATAGGCCTTGAGAACCTGGCAGCTTCTAGTTATTGCACATACAGAGTCCTGTTACCTTGCTGCTTCTTAAAGAAAGCTAGGAAGGACAAAACAGGCTTTTTGGATGCTCATCTTACTGCACTGACTTGCTCTACTACTTGCTTTGCTGCAGCCATGCAGAAGTAAGCTGAAGAAGCAAGCAGATATCTTCCTGTGGACCACAGAAGATGCAAGGCAGCAGAAGTGAATTCTAGCCACCTTCGTAGCCTTTGGATTTCAGGTTTCTGCAAGGACTGAAGCAGTCCACAAGGGGTGGAGTCCATCAGAGCTCTCTGAATCACAGCAGCAGCTTCCCAGGAGAATTGCTTGTGATATGGGACAAAATACAAGAAAACAATTGAGGAGATGGTCAGTGATAACACAGAGACAGATTGGCCTCTTGTTTCTTATCTTAGTGGCTTGGTGCACCTGCATTGGTCCTGGATGGATCAGCATGGTTAGTCCATTGCAGTCAGTCTCCTTGGAGTTTTTCATATCAACAAAAGCTCAGCATTGATCTGTGCAGAAAAGGTTGGGAAGCAGCAAGGAGAAGAGAGAGGCAGCATCACTATGCCTGCCTCTCCATTGGCAAAGAGTGCTCATTTTTCATCATTGATGATCCAGCAGATGCAGAAACCTTTTCTTCCAGCGCTGTTCCCTGCAGAGGTGCTCTGGCAAGTTCATCATGGCCTAGGGCTACAACCTGAGCATTGCTTGATCTGGAGCTTGCTCCATAACAGATAAAAATAGGGCTTGAGCTCCAGCCAAGTCATGTAAGTGGTGAGGGTGCAGCCTCCTTGGCCTGTTACAACTTGTGACTCCTGGTAGCTCTGGTACAAGATGGATAATCACACCTACAGGTTGGTAAATAAGCAGGGTCATGCTGCCTGCGTCCCACCTACCGTGATGCCTTGTGGCACAGGGGAACGGCTTGCCCAGAGGTTGCTTTCTGCGAAGGGGATATGAAGAAAAGATGCCTGATTAAACCTGTCCCACAGATCTGGCAGCAGCAGAAACGCAATGCTGTGCTGGCCAGGCTGCGGGAAGATGGCTACGTGCGAGCCTAGACCTGCATGGAGAGTGGTGTATGTGCTGCTGTGTGCTTACACACACTGCTGTCCCAACTGACACTGAGGAAGCTGTCCCAACTAGTGGTGAGAGATACAGCCCAAAACCATCATAAACCAGACCCTCTGCAGTAGGCCATAGGAAGGTGAAAGCATATTAAGAAGTAGTAGTCTTAACTGGACTTCTTGTTATATCCTTTGTCATCGCCTCCATCCCTGGAGGTGTTCAAGGCCAGGTTAGGTGGTGCTTTGAGCAACCTAATCTAGTGAAAGGCGTCCCTGCCTATGGCAGGGGGGTTGAAACTACGCGATCCTTATGGTCCCTTCCAATCCAAATCATTCTGTGATTCTATGATCTTCTAGTCCTATTTTCTCCACTTGTTCCATCTGTTTGTCTTCTTCCTTTCCTTTGCTTTCTTATGCCCCCTCACAGACTGGCAGATTATTTAGATACCAAGACCCCATGCATTATTAGCACAAAGTGCATGCAGTTCTGCAGTTCAGTCAATTGGTAACAAGGCTGAGTCAGTTCAACGCAAGAGATGGTTACTTAGGACAATTTCCCAAAACCTTTTAGTTCTAGTTAGGAGTTGCTGGAAGCCAAGTATCCCACATTTGCCACAAGCACCGTGCTTCAAGCAGGGAGAAGTGTAATTATTGGCTGCAGATCTGAAACTAATCAACCCTGCCTTCCCTAGCAAGCAGCTCACAACAGGTTTTCTTAAGTAGAATATAACCATTGAATAATCGGAACGTTAGGAGGGCATTCTTTGGTGAAGGAATGATTAGTTTTTATTCATTCTTCCTAGTCTTGCTCACTCAGTTTCCGAATATGCACAGTAAATTGCTCCAGCTTTCAAACCTGTGAAGTGTTCTTACATTACATAAGTGTTCTAAGCACAGCACATCACTGAAAATCAAGTTTCAGTTTTCCTCCTTCGTGTATTGCCCATTATTGCATATCTGGCCCTTCAGTTAATTTTCTGTGAAGCACAACAGAAACCAAACTGTCTGTCCATACCTAACCTTTCTCTGAAGTGCTGACAGGAAGAAAGATGCCCATAGATCAATTCAGCACATGTGACTTAGAAGACACAAGTGGAACATTAAAGGCCATTTTTACAATGTTATTATGCTGTAGCATTAAAGCAATATTTACCTAATGACAGAATTCTTCTCTTTGTGCTTTCCACTGCTGGTTTGCCCATGATAAAATACTCTTGGAATCTGCCTCCACCCCCCTTAGCGGAAAGTGGCTGTGGACAAGTTTGGCGGTGAACATGTTGGGTCACATAGGTTACCTGTAATCCTCCTCTCCTGGGCGGCTTCTGTCAGCAGCCAGCAGCGAAGCCCTTTTACAGCATCCGAGTGTGCATGAGGGCCTGGCAGGGGAATGTTGCTCCTGTGCTCGCAGCCAGCGTCAGTAAATCACAGCGTGATGGGCTCACTGCCCCGCCACTGAACTTTTAACTTGAAGCTCTAGCAGGACGCTGAGCAGCTCCAGCTACATGACACGGAGCTGCGAAAGTAAATCACTTTGCTGGGAACAAGGGGAAGTCTGGCATATTGTTTCACAGACTCTGCCTGCAGCTTCTTTGCAGTATAAGCGTAGCATATGTACACCCAGGAAAGCAGTCAGAGAGAGATGGACTTCCAGCGCAGAGCTCACCCTTACCCCATCCCAGAGGATGAAGAGGTTGCATACAAGGTCGCTCCTGATGCTCACAACTCTGCAGGGAATGAAGGCGAGAAACCGGTGTCAAAATTGCAGCGTAGACACAGTGACATAAAGCTCTACAAAGAGTTTTGTGACTTTTATGCAAAATTGTAAGTTCATTCTGTTCAGCTTCAGGGTGTAACTATGGTGATGTTGTTGGCGTACTGTAATTTTGTATTTTATTATCTGAGCTCTGTGCAGGCTGCAAGCCGTTCTCTAATGCACCCTTTGCCACGGTTCTGCTTGGTGCTTTGCCAGTTGGAATCATCAACTAAAATTTGAGCTGTTGCTTTAAACTTCACCATTAATTGCGTCAGAAATTTTTATCGGCAGTGGAAACGGGACTGGAATTTGTCAAGCAGTCTCTCTGACTTTAGGTTGTTTGCCTGTTATTTTTTGGACAAATGGTTAAGCTGCTTCACTAACACAAAAGTATTATGTACATCTCTGCTTTTACATATATGATGTGTTTCACAGCAAAGTACTTTTGCGTACTTAGGAGGAAAGCTTTATGCTTTCATTTGGTTTTGAACTTTGGTTTTGCTTGGATTATACTTTGTGTCTGACAGCACTTAACATGAAATATTTTTTTAAGTTTAACATCCTTAGTAGTTGAACACTGTTGAGGTGATGATGAACATCCTGCTTTCTGTTGTGATTATTCTTCATTTAGATTGATAAGGAGAACAGGTGAAGTGACTGAGGTTTTACCCCGCAGAAAGCCTACAAAATCCATGGAGACCATCAGTGAGCTTTGTAGTTAACCACAGTTTATGAGTATAATCACTGCAGTTCTTCTATAGGTTCTCTGTTATGTATGATACAGAACATTCTCCATCTGGTTTTCTTGTGAAATTTGCCCACTAGTTGTTTTACTTAGAGAATGTTGAATATTTGGATGACAGTTACTGTTTTCCTCTTGTGCAAAGATCTCTAGAGAGAGGAGGGAAAAAAAGCCAGCTAATAATAACCGGTCAGATGTGACCTTGCGTTGGGCTCTTCTGTGAGGCAGTGTAAGAAATAGATAAAGCACATTCCTTTTTGAACCACATGCTAGGTGTTTGCTTGCTCCCTCACATGCTGTACAAGGAATTAATTCAGTACCTGTTGAACCTGAGGGGGGGCAAAGAGGTTTTATCCCCTCGGAGAGAAAGTGTTGGCATCTTGCAAAGGATTAAGGGCTCTGCACTTACAGGCACAGTGTGAAATCTGTATAAAAACGTGTGCATGTGTGCACATGTGTTTAAAATAATGATGTCATTTGTTTAATAAACTTCCACATAGACGTTTGAGTCAGTGGTCCTGTCAGCTATGGTTATAGATTGTAATAATACTAGAAATTGCCCTGTATTTGCTCTCTGCTATCAAACGATATTGAAGGCAGAGAGGTGATCCTGAAAGGCATAGCTTTGAAAGTTAGATATGAGTACACAAATGCTTGTGAAGGAAAAATCAAGTGAGCCTTTTTCTGGCACAGAAGCTTTAATTAACTGAGACACAGCTGTACAATCTTCTGCAGATGTGGACACGATCCTAGTGTCCCAGTTCCTCTGATATTTAGCAGCTACTGCACTGTCATTTTATGGTCACGTGCCTGTGAGAAGCCATCAAGGTTGCAATTTGAGTAATTTTTGCATTCCTGGCATAGAATCACCAGCTTTGTGTTAGCCTGTGCGTGTGCCAGACCGGCATGCTGTGAGCTGACCTACCTGAGATGAACCCTAACAAACCGACCAAAAGTCCCATGGCTTCAAACTGAATTTGTAAAGTGACTTCAAACTATGTGAATCTTACATAAGTAATAATTATTTACGTGCTCTGGTTTTCACTAATATTGGCCAGACTATGTACCACACGCTCTTTCACGTTGCTTATTTAGAGCTTTTGAACCAATACTGTTATATATATTTTAGAAATGGAAATGATTTTGGAATTACCATTTGTGTTTTCCTATGTGATGCCAGTCCTCAATTATTGATAATATTTGCCCTTATCTTCTGTGATTCTAATGTATTTCATAATTTTTGTAGTACTTGTTTGAATTGCCTGCCTTTTCTCATAATAAAAAGCCTGTAAATGTATCTGTAGTAATGACTTTTCTGTTTGTTTTATTTTATTTTTTTTATTTAATAATTATTAAAGTGCATTGTGGGGCTTTTGCTTCTAAGGAGTTTGGGAGCAGGAGGAAATAGTTTTATTTCTGAGGTGATGCCACAAGTCGTTAAGTCCATCAGAAAACTTACGTTGAGCAGCCTACCATTAGGCTGATGCAGTTGGCTTTGGGGAAAAAAAAACATAGCCATGACAAGTGGTGTTGCCTATTTGGGCTAATTTTCTTTCTGTCTCTTTTTTTTTATGACAGTAACATGGCAAATGCACTTGCCAATGCCATCTGTGAGCGCTGCAGAGGTGGCTTTGCCCCTGCTGAGAAAATCGTCAACAGCAACGGGGAGCTGTACCACGAGCAGTGCTTCGTCTGCGCCCAGTGCTTCCAGCAGTTCCCCGAAGGGCTCTTCTACGAGGTAAGTCCTGTCTCGTCCCCGTCCTTCACCTTGTGCCTTCCTTCTCATGCCAGACAGAGCTATAGGCAGACTGGTAGATTAGAAAGTTCCGTGACAAGAACAGGGCTCCGAAAGCATACGTCCAATAGAGGGAGAAAAAAGCAGAACTGATTCTATGCTGGTTTGGAGGACATTAGTGTATATAACCTTATTTAGGTTATATGAGAAGAATATGGAACTGTTGGAACAGATCCAGAGGAGGGCTACGAAGCTGATCACAGGGCTGGAGCACTCTGCTACGAAGTGCTGAGAGAGTTAGGGTTGTTCAGCCTGGAGAAGAGAAGACTCCGGGGTGAGACCTCATAGTGGCCTTCAAGTACCTGAAGGTGCTACAGGAAAGCAGGGGAGTAACTTTTTACAAGGGCAAGTAGTGATAGGACGAAGGGAGAATGGCTTTGGATTGGAAGGGGGAAGATTTAGATTAGACATCAGGAAGAAATTCTTCATGATAACGGTGCTGAGGCACTTGCACAGTTTGTCCAGGGAAGCTATGGATGGCCCCTCCCTGGAAGTGTTCAAGGCCAGGTTGGCTGAAGCATTGAGTAACCAGATCTAGTGGCAGGTGTCCCTGCCCATGGTAGGGGGGTTGGAACTGGATGATCTTTAAGGTCCCTTCCAACACAAACCATCCTAGGATTCTATGATTTAAAGGTGTAGCCTTATGTTATCAGAGCTGAGAAAAGAACTGCTAGAGATTTTTGTCTCAGTGAAGACCTTTTCCCCTGAAATCGGTTTAGACAATCTAAGTATCATATCAGGAACACAAAGAGAGCATATTTCTTAAAGGAGAACACTCATATAGAAGGAAACCCCAGCATCCTGCAGTTCATAGGAGGTTTGTAGTGGGCTTTCAGTGCTTAAAGGGAACCTACAAGAAAGATGGGGACAGACTTCTTAGCAAGGCCTTTTGTGACAGGGCAAGAAGTAGTTATTTTAAACTAAGGAAGGGTAGATTTAGACAGGATATAAGGAAAAAATTGTTTGAGGGTGAGAAACAGTGGAACAGGTTGCCCAGGGAGGTAGTGGAGGACCCATCCCTGGAAACCTTCAAAGTCAGGTTGGATGGGGCTCTGAGCAACCTGATTGAGTTAAAGATATCCCTGCTTCTGCAGGGGGATTGGACGTGATGGCCCCCTGCATCAAGGGGGTCCCTTCCGATGCAAACCATTCTATGATTCTATGATTCTAATGCTCGTAGAGATGACCTGAAAATCAACACACTGAGATCAGGGTGTGCTAAAAACCCAAACCAGATGGGACCTATGCAGGGTCAAATCTAGGTTTAACAAACCGGAGCATTCAATACTAGCAGTTCTAACAGTCTTTCAAGGGTTAACACCCTTGTCTCAAGTACAAAGTGGCTTTAGTAAATGCTTTAGACTGGTTCATAAAATATGAAGTGACTGGTATAAGGAAGGGTAGATGATGTGAGGCAGGGAATTATTGTCTGAGAGATAAGATCCCACTGGAGTCGCTTATAGTCCAGGGGTGTCAAACTCTCAGCCCGTGGGCCGAATTCCGCCCTCCCCCTTGTTTTATCCAGCCCATCACCCTGTTTCTCCCTGGCGGCAGCACCGAGCTCCTTGCCCCTGTGCTGCCAGCGCTGGTCACGTGTGTAGCGTGTGACACGCGTTACGCTGCGGGAGCAGGAGAACAGGGGGAGCCAGGAGTTTGACACCTCTGTTATAGTCCAACTGAGGGTAGCAGTTACAGGATTTATGTAATACTGTGATCTGGCAAGGTTGTTAAAAGCACAACTCTACGCTCTAACATACTATGTGCCATCCTTGTGGTGAGAGCACATCAGTCTATCTTCCACAGTAGTATTTTTAATTTTACATAGTCATATTAGATGGTGATGAGGAGAGGCTGTGGGAGGAAAAGAGACTGGCAAAGGGCATTCCTGGGCTTTGCTTTCTCTCCCTTTGTATGAGGATCAAATGATTTTTCAGCACTATAGGGACAGTGTTGGCACAAATTATGGTGAGTGAGCCACTAGTGTTCCATAAGACATGAAAAGGTGAGCTGCAAGGCAGTAGTAATTAAAAAACAGAACACCCTCTAGATACTTACAATTGTTAATATGTACTGAGCTGCTGGCTGCTTGCAGGTGTGGTAAAGGAATCTGTACGTGTAAAGACCTGAGGCAAATGTAGTGACTCAAATGTTTTAGAACTGAAATTATTAACTGTGTTAATAAAATTGTCAAAAAACAATAACGAGTTTTCTCTAAATAATGAGTACTTTATTCATCCCTTTTCTGACTCAAAAAAAACAGTGGATTGGTCCAGTAACCTCTTTCAGAAAGCTGAGTGGTCCTTTGTTTGAGACAAAAGTTTGAGATTAGAGAAATCGTGCCTGTATTTCCTGGAGGATGGAGAAGGACCAAAATGAAAAAAACGTCTTACATTTGCACCTAATCCAAAAATATTACGATATCTCTGTTGCTCACAATGGCCATATCTGAATGTCCTTGGCAGGAGCAAGTATCCTGGTAATGTTCAGATATATTGGATGTAGGTATTTTGTTACCTGCTGCTACCTTGTTAACGTTCCTATTCATTATAGTCGATGTTTGAGCACTGTCTTACTGCAAAGTGATGCTCCCTTTTCAAGACACTAAGTCACAACTGAGTGTCAGTAGGCTGTCCTGGGAATAAAAATAGCCTCATGTACTAAACATGTTTTGGTTAACATTACTAGGGTTTTTTTTTCAGGCTGGATAGACACTTTGATCTGGAGAAATGTTACCTAGAAAATGGAAAGTTTTAGTTAAGGATAAATCATTTTTGCCACAGCCATTACAGAGGTAAAATAATTGTGACAAGGATTAAATGAATATGTTAAGTCTTGTATGTGGCTTAAACTTTACATCACCCTTCTAGTGTCCACCACAAGGTCTTGCAGTTTTTCTCCACACCAGCAAGTCTTGTCTGCTGCTGTTGAAGAGAGATACTTTTTGGTCTGTTTAAGCCCTCTGACAGCCTTCAGATGATGACTCATAAATCTTACCAAGCCTTCCTCCCCCATCTCTACTGGCCTGTTCTATGCATCTTCTAAAGAGCGGAGAGGTCAGAAGACATCCATACTGTCATAGCCCTCATGCTTTTGGGGCTGTTCCAGCTGGGAAATCTTTGACAGGGTCTTCTCCTCTGTCTTTGCACCCTTTGGAGTGCCCACGTGTGTCCCATGCTTCCAGAATGGCTCTGACTTGGTCTGAAGTAGTCAGTGAGATGATTGCAGTGGAAACCCCAGCATCTTTCCTGGTGGTGCTGCCCAGGGAAAAGGCATGTCAAGGGCACAGCTTGCTCTTCTTTCATTTGGCACCTTGGCACAAGCTTTGGGAACATGGTGACAGCATTTATGGGAAAGGGAGTGAAGCACTAAGCAGTTAGAGGATGAGTTTGGGTTGGCCAGTGCTTAGGAGATGTCTGGCAGTGCTCTGAGCATCTGAGATGATCTGCGTCACTGTCAAGAAAAAGTGACTGGAGACAATGGGCAGAGAGGATATCTTCCTGTATCTGTCTTAATGCACTCTTTGAGAAGGTGGAGGCATTTGGAGGTTGGGCCAGGTAACATGTTTTTCAGAGCAGGTTCTCCATGGGTAAACACAGGCGTTGTTGGTCACTCATCATGACGTTGTGTTTATTCTGTGCCTGGTTTAGCTAAGCAAGTGTTTCTTGGAAATTATTTCCAGCTCTTAGCGATCAAGAAGTCAAATAGTCTTCCCCTGCCTATCACAAGCCTTGCCAAGTTCCCTCTGTTAGTCATTAAGCCACTTATCATATTTGCCATCAGATGCTGCCGTGATAAACTTTAACGCAGTGTTCCATAACTAGGGGCTGAACTGGTCAGGCTTACATGGGGAGAAGTGTTGATGCAGGTCACCTGTGCCATGGGATGTGTCTCCAGGCTGCTCAGAGGGACCTCTGTCAGCACAATTTGCCATAGTCTGGCATTAAAACCAGGCTGCTTGCAGGCAGATGTGATACCACAACAGAGCAGAACCGATCCACAGCTGGCAGTTTGAGCAACACATCAGGGACTTTGTTGGTGTCCTCATGAGCCTGTGTTAGAAATAATAATACGGATTCATAACCAGCTGGTGTTGGCCTTACTGTATCAGGGTGTAAGCAGTAGTAAAAGGGCGCTTAGTGTTACATGGGACCTGCTAGGGTGTATTTGTGTTCCAGTTTGCTCAGTATCATCAGTTTGGTGTGTTTTCTTATGCACTCAACTTAAACAGAAATTAGCACAAGGACATGCCACAAGAGTTTCCAAACTCACTGTGCTTTGCTGTCAGATGTGAAGGGATAGCAATTCTGGTTTGCTTTTACTCCATCACATGGAAGCCACGTATTCGCTAGAGCGGCTGTTGCAGTCTTACAACAGGTAACAATGAACAGTCTTATAGGAGCAGAACAGCTGGCTTAAATGGAGATCTTTGGCAGCAGTGTGCCCAGAGGGAGAGGTTGGCCCCACTGTAGTCAGTCAGTGGGCATTTCCTCCAACCCACCTGACTCTCAGGTCCGAGAATGGCTCTTTCCTACCAGTGGTTGCCTGTCTGTCCCACTGGGGAGTGTGGGCATCTCATCTTCAGACAGGGAAGGTTAGGAGAAATAAGTCCTACCCCTGGCCCAGCCGTTTGTTAAGAGCCTTTTGCTGGGTGATTTCAGAAGAAGTCCAACCTGCTTTATCTGTGCTGTGCTGGGGTTGCATGAGACACATGGGCTTAGAGCAGTGCAATGCCAACACAGAAGAAATACAGCAAAATCCATATGAAGTGCTCACAAGAGCTGTTATTGAGGAATCTGTATCACTTTTATTATTGTTGTTATTGTCATCATCATTATTACTATTAAAAATGAATGGCATGTGACTTTTGTCTCTTAAATGAGAGGGAGTTACTTTCAGTTTGGGATTATTTCTAAGATGTTTGATATAACCTATAGGAAGATTAAAAGAAGGCAAAACTAGCTTGTCAGATTTGTTTTGCTTCCAGTTGCACTTGGAGTGTTTTCTTAAAATGGGCTTTACCAAAAAGAGAGTCTTAGAAGAAGAGTCTTTAAAGACTCAATTTTTGTGCATGTCCTTCCACTAGGTTAGCTAAAAACGTGCAGATCATCTGGAGGTTGTGTTGTGGTGAAATGTTTGTTGTAAAGCCATTCAACACGTGGACCTCCAGCATACAGCAGTCAGATGACCTTGCTTTTAAAATGTGTGCTGTGGGATGTGTTATAGAAGCTCAAGGCTTTCTCAAACAGATTAACTGCTGCTGTCATCCACAAAAGGCTGCACAAATGAGCCAAGAAAGTTGAAAATATAAACAAGACTGAATGGTAACCAACATGCCCGATGCAACCCAGAGGGAAAGAAAACCTGTTTGATCCACCCAGATCAACACACGGTGGCTCTGAAATCCACGCTCCCATTAGACCACCTGTTTACACAAAACAGGAAACTTTTGGGGTTTTTTTCAGTTTAAAAAAGGATTTAGCCAGCAGGAAGCAAGCATAATTCTCAATGAAACAATATTGGAGAACCAGCCATTGCAGATAGACTTGGGGTGCTGATTGATGCGGAGCTCAACATGAGCCAGCAATGTGCGCTCACAGTCCAGAAGGCAACCGTGTCCTGGGCTACACCAAAAGCAACGTGGCCAGCAGGGCCAGGGAGGGGATTCTCCCCCTCTGCTCCTCTCTTGTGAGACCCCACCTGGAGTATAGTGTCCAGTTATGGAAACCCCAACATAAGAAGGATATGGAACTGTTGGAACGGGTCCAGAGGAGGCTACAAAGATGATCAGAGGGCTGGAGCACCTCTGCTATGAGGACAGGCTGAGAGAGTTGGGCTTGTTCAGCCTGGAAAAGAGAAGGCTTTGGGGGGACCTCCTAATGGCCTGGAAAGAGATTACAGGAAAATTGGGGTGGGACTTTTTACAAGGGCTTGTAGTGACAGGACGAGGGGGAATGGCTTTAAACTGGGAGGGGGATGACTTAGATTAGATATTAGGAAGAAATTCTTCACAATGAAGGTGGTGAGGGACCGGCACAGGTTGCCCAGGGAAGCTGTGGATGCCTCATCCCTGGCAGTGTTCAAGACCAGGTTGGATGTGGCCTTGAGCAACCTGGTCTGGTGGGAGGTGTCCCTGCCCATGGCGAGGGGGCTGGAACTGGATGATTGTTGAAGTCCCTTCTAACCCGATCGATTCTATGATTCTATGATCTCAAGTATGCAGTTAATTCCTAAAGTGTTTCATTAGATCTACATCCTGGCAGTGGCTCTGTTTATTGCAAAAGTAATTGCTGTTCTTATATTGCATTTCATCCTTGGGATTTCATAGTATTAAACAGGTAATCTTGAAACACATTGCTCTGTTTTCTATCTGTGCACCAAAACTGAATTTGAGTCTAGTTATTTCATGCTATTCATGCGTGTTTTGTTAGACCCAGTGAAAATGAAGGAGTGGGGTTTCCTGCTGTCCCCCTTTTTTTGGTGTTTTAAGCCGAGACATTCAAATTCAAACATTTCTTAGCATACCTAATATTATCTGTCTGGTTTTGACATGCTAGTTGTCATGTGTGTCTAGTAATAATGTGCCTGAAGGTATCTAAACATTTCCCTTAATTTCAAGACATACTTGCCTTCATGTTTTTACAGATTCTCTGGCGAAGTTCCTAATGCAGTGCCATAGACCTTTTTTTTTCCCCATGTTTTTTTTTTCTATGCGAGCTTGAACTGCAGCTGAACTTCTCTAAGCGGTGAGAAAATTCAGATCCAAATAACTTAAGATTGGCTCTGTTTCATCTGGTTGGTGTAGTGAAAATTGTTCCTTAAAATTTGGACTCATAGGATCATAGAATGACCAGAGTTGCAAGGAACCCACAAGGATCATTGAGTCCAACTCCTATCCCTGCACAGGACAATCCCAACATTCACACCATTTGTCTGAGGATATTGTCCAAATGCTTCTTGAATATTGTCAGCCTTGGTGCGGTGACTGCTTCCCTGGGGAGCTGTTCCAGTGCTCCACCACCCTCTGGGTGAAGAACCTTTTCCTAATATCCAAGCTAAACCTGCCCTGGCACATCTTCCTGCCATTCCCTTGAGTCGGGTCATTGGTCACCAGAGAGAAGAGATCAGCACCTGCTCCTCCTCCTTCCCTTGTGAGGAAACAGTAAACGACTATGAAGTACCCCCTCAGTCTCCTCCAGGCTGAACAAACCAAGTGGCTTCAGCCTCTCCTCCTATGATTTCTTCTCTAGACCCTTCACCAGCTTTGTGGCCTCCTTTGGACACACTCCAGTAGCCTGATGTCCTTTTTATATTGTGGCACCCAAAACTGAACACAATATTCGAGGTGGAACTCGAGGACTCGATGATCTTAAGGGTCTTTTCAAACAAGGAAAAGCCTTTATTTCCCTTTATGTTTTCAACATAAAGTTGTGAAGATTTCCATCTCTGGGTTTTCTTCTCCCCTGTACTTAATTCCTCCGGTATGCTAGGTCATTCTTGCAGGAAATGTAGAGTGGAGGAGATCAAATGGGTTCAGAGAAACGCCTCTCCCCAGGAAAGGTTTTTGTTAGGTAATTTCCTGCCCAGAATTTGTTCAGTTGCATCAGGGTTTGAGAAGTCTGTCAAAATCCAGATGTGTGTTGTGATGTAAATGTGTGACAGAAAACGCCTTACGCTCTCAGCAGTATCAGAGGAATGGTGTGCTAATAACACTACGTGCTAACTTGTAGCTGAATTAAGGGTTTGGGTTTAGTGCATAGCACATGGTCGGGATTTTGTTTTTGTGCTGCCCCTCATGTTTTACTACCTAATTGCATCTGGAAACAAACTGTTATATTACAGCATTTATGTTAAGGGCATACTCCTCATCCCTCTAACACTTGGATTTTTTTCCCATTTGCAGTTTGAAGGGAGGAAGTACTGTGAACATGATTTTCAGATGCTTTTTGCCCCTTGCTGCCATCAATGTGGTAAGTTTACATCGAGGTGAAATACTTTGCACTGATTCCAGATGGAGGCATCACTGGGGGAAGATGTACCACCCTTGTGTGTCTTCTCTGGGAGGTGGCCTAGTGCAACTGAGTATCTGAACTTCCAGAATGAACTAGACTTCAGAGATTCTGGGGAGCTGCTTTTCCTAAAGGTCATTAAAAAATGAAATTTAAAAAAAAGTTTGCATTATTTGAGTGTGTAGTTTAGCTGTTGTTGCAGTGATCAATAAACAGACTATTCATGACTCCTAGTTATGTACATCTACATGCATGTGCTCATGCAGCTGAAACCCTGCAACAAGTCTTTGTCATCTGTTTGACTCTTGTAACCCACCCATACTGTCCTACACCACAGAAGCGAGGACAGTCTTTATCATCTAGAGCAGGGGTGTCAAATTCACCTGTGGGCTGAATCCATCCCTCCCCCTTGTTTTATCCAGCCCAGCACCCTGTTTCTCCCCGGCAGCAGCGCCGAGCTCCTTGCCCCTGTGCTCCTGCCAGCGCTAGTCACATGTGCAGTGTGTGACGTGCATTACGCTGCAGGAGCAGGAGAACAGCGGGAGCCAGGAGTTTGACACTCCTGATCTAGTGTTATAATTAACTGATGGGCCAGCTGGACCTCCTTTGCATTTTTGAAACAAATACCTTTAAAGCTTTAGCATCTGATGTCAGCTCTACGTAACACTGAGAGCTGTGTTTTATTTACCCCTGTTCCTGTAAATGCTTGTGTATCTGCTACCCTGTAATTATTTGCAAGTTTTTTTTCCCTGTGTGTGACACATTGTGCTTGGGCAGGGCTGGGATGTCATTTTGTGGCTATTGCTTAGACTGATTTGGAAGCTCTTTTGTTTCTGTGGCACCTTGGCAGGACACTACGGCTTTCACTTATCTCAGTGAGGCCTTTGCCTTGTGCAGAGGGCGGGCTTGAACACCAAGGCAGAGGGAAGCAGATGTTGTGCACCTTTGAATCTAAAGCTGCAGATGTGAACAAGCAGGGGAAGAGGAAGAAAGGGGTCAGTGGTGATTTCTGAGGAAGCTTGAAGTATATGACAAACCAGGAAGTCTTGTCACCTCATTCCTTCCACCAACGAGCCAATTCCCACGCGTGAGGTCTGCTTGTGCTCCTCCAGTCTCTCCAGAGCCCCCTTCCTTCCTCCACTTCCTGCTCCCTGGTGCTGGGGCCTCCTCTTCTGCTTCCCTGCTCCTTGCGTCTAAAGGCATGGGGTGAAACCTCATACATGATCCCTTGAGATGCATCATGCTGCTCTTCCTGCTCACTGGCATTGTCCACACGCTGCTACCCCCATACTAGCCGCCATACATTGTCCACCCATACTACTTCCAGCAAGATGGGTAGAGAGGGAATTATCTTCAGCACCCTAGAGCAAAAAGCAGCTTTGGCCCCAGCCAGTTAGTAGCATGGAGGAGCTTGCTGCCTGTCTCCAGGGCTTTTTCTTCCCAGCTCCTACTATTCCTGCCTGGCTCCTCGTAACACCAACTTCCTTAAAATCTCATTGGGGTCCTGCATGGAGCTGGTCTTTACCGCTGCTTGGATTTAGTAAGCATGGCCAAAATTGATGGGGCTGTTGTCAGTGATCAGGCCTCGAGAATTCCTACCATCTCCAGAGTCCATTATGGAGCAGATAATCCTGGATGCAATCATGCAGCACCCGCAGAATAACCAAGAGATCAGGCCCAGCCAGCATGGGTTTAGGAGGGGTAGGTCTTGCCTGACCAACCTCATCTCCTTTTATGACTATGTGACTCGCCTGGTGGATGAGAGGTAGGCTGTGGATGTGGTATACCTTGACTTCAGCAAGGCCTTTGACACTGTCTCCCATAGGAGACTCCTGGAGAAGCTGGCAGCCCGTGGCTTAGATGGGAGTGCTCTGGGCTGAGTTAGGAATTGTTTGGTTGGTCAAGCCCAGAGAGTGATAGTGAACGGTGTCTCATCCAGTTGGTGGCCGGTCACCAGTAGTGTCCCCCAGGGGTCGGTATTGGACCCGATGCTGTTTAACATCTTTGTTGATGATCTGGACGAGGGGATTGAGTCCATCATTAGCAAGTTTGCAGACAATTCCAAGCTGGGAGGAAGTGTCAATCAGCTGGAGGGTAGGAGGGCCCTACAGAGGGACCTTGACAGACTAGAGAGATGGGCTAATTCCAGTGAGATGAAGTTTAACAAGTTCAAGTGCCAGATTCTATACTTTGGACACAACAACCCCATGCAGTGCTATAGGCTGGGGACAGAACAACTGCAGAGTAGTCAAGTGGAAAGAGACTTGGGAGTGATGGTAGACAGGAAACTCAGCATGAGCCAGCAGTATGCCCAAGTGGCCAAGAGGGCCAATGGTATCCTGGCCTGCATCAGGAATGGTGTGGTCAGCAGGACTAGGGAAGTTATCATCCCCTTATCCTCGGCACTGGTCAGGCTGCACCTTGAGTTGTCCAGTTCTGGGCCCCTCAGTTTAAGAGAGAGGTCAGGATGCTGGAGTGTGTCCAGAGGAGAGCAACGAAGATGGTGAAGGGGCTGGAGCACAAGCCCTATGAAGAGCAACTGAGGGAGCTGGGGTTGTTTAGCCTGGAGAAGAGGAGGCTCAGAGGAGACCTTATTGCTCTCTTCAACTACCTAAAAGGAGGCTGTAGGCAGGCAGGGGTTGGTCTCTTCTCTCAGGCGATCGGTGACAGAACAAGAGGACATGGTCTCCGGCTTCGTCAGGGGAGGTTTAGGCTTGATATTAGGAAAAAAAAATTTCACTGAAAGGATGATTGGCCATTGGAATGCACTGCCCAGGGAGGTGGTGGAGTCATCGTCACTGGAGGTGTTCAAAAACAGATTGGATGAGGCGCTTAGTGCCATGGTTTAAATGACGAGTGGGTGCTGGTGTTGGGTCATAGGTTGGACTGGATGATCTCAGAGGTCTTTTCCAACTTTGTGATACTGTGATTTAGTTCTTGAAAAGCTGTGCCTTCAGGGGAGCTCCTCAGATGCGTGCTAGATGTTACCATCTGCATCTGCTACTGCCTAATTGCTCCCTTTTTGCTGTTTGAGTTGTTTGCTCTTCGGAGCTAGGGCTCAGCCTCGCACAGCACCGAGAAGCTGAGCTCCCAACACATTTTAGGCAAAGCCTTTGCACTACTCTGGGGCCTTGGCTCCAACAGTCACATAGAGAACGACTGAATCCCGTGTGTGATGGACATTGCTCCACTGCCTGTGCAGCACAGTCACAGTCATAACCACGCATGCAAAACAGTAGTTCTCACACTATTTTAAAATGCCTTGCAGGACAGGGCTCCTTGTGGCAGGTCAGAAGTTGTGTGTGTTGGATTGACTGTTCTGCAGCTTCACTGCACCTTTGCGTTTTGACTCTGTGAGGTTTATTTGCGGGAGGTCCACAGCCACCCAAGCGCAGTTGTGTTGTGCTTTGAGGATAGAGCTCCTTCAGGGCTTGGTCCTAGTCAAGTAGAAACCACTATTATATACACAACAAATTAAAATTGTCATCTTCTAAAAACAAAGAAGGAGAAAGATGATTAGGACACAAGAAATCTGTATTATATAAAGTCCGTGTACTTCTTTACAGTTTCAGAACAGGTAAGTAAAAACAGGGAAGGGACTGAAAAAGGATGATTTCAGAGAGAAGATGGAGTGTGCACGTAGAAGGGCTTATATATAAGGAACAGAAGGCCCTCCATCAGCAAGGATGTTTTCTTCTGACCCGTAGCAAAAAAACAAACATACCCCAATTCCAGAGTTTAGAACCAGAACTGTGATACTGAAAGGAATGTATCCTACCGGATCAGGGAGGGGATGATGACGTCATTGTAGCAGTTTGGTTGTGGGTTTCTTTTGACTTTGTCTAGCAGGGTATTTTACATTCTGGTGTTGTCTTTCTTACAGGTGAGTTCATTATTGGTCGTGTTATTAAAGCTATGAACAATAGCTGGCATCCAGAGTGCTTCTGCTGTGATATCTGCCAACAAGTACTGGCGGATATTGGATTTGTCAAGAACGCTGGCAGGTAGTTCTTCGCCTTTCCTTCTGTTACTGATCATGAATGAAATGAACTGAGAAGGGGAAATCAGAGTTTTTTTTTCCTGAAGCTTTCCAGCTGAGGTGGAGCAACTGGTGGGGCGTCTTTTGTGGGGAAAAGGTCTAAGAGTGCATCACAAAATTAAGAATGAGTATCTTAAAATAGACACAAAATATTAACATTTTACCTACTTCAACACCAGATTTCTCAGCAAACATATTCTCTACCTGGTAACATTTAAGGGCCAATGTGATACACAATAAGAGAGAAAACATTCAGATACAGAAGCATTGTCTTTATTTTTTTTAATACCAATTTTTACTTTATTGATCCAACTTGGGTTTGCAATTTTGGTCTAGTTTAGCACCATATTAATTAACAATAGCTTTACGTTCCCTGAGACACTTCACAGAGTAGGATATTTTTACCAGCTGTGATCGATCACAAGAATGTTTTAACAAATGGATTCTGTAGCCATTGGCTTCATGTGTATAAGATGGTATACAAAGTTATGTACAGAATTAGGATTTATGTGGTCGTGCAGCTTCCAATCTATTTTTTTTAAGATTTTGAGAGTAAAACATTCATCAATGAGAATCTATCACAAACTGTTTACTGTGTTTCAAAACAGCTTTGACTCAAATGAGCTGAAGAAATTATATCCCTCCGATAACAGAATATATAATGACAGCTTTCCCTCTCCTAAACTTGGTTTGGCTAATAGGGAAAGTGTTTTAAAGACTGGTTTTTTTCTCAAAAAAAAGGCTGATTGAAATGAGGTTCTAATAGATTTTTGGTTTATGTTTTGCACTGTAGTGCCTGGTACCACTGCTTATGTCTTTGTTTTAATGCTGTTTCAGACATCTCTGCCGTCCTTGCCATAACAGGGAAAAAGCCAGAGGCCTTGGAAAGTACATTTGCCAGAAGTGTCATGCCATTATTGATGAACAACCTCTCATATTCAAAAATGATCCTTATCACCCTGATCATTTCAACTGTACCAACTGCGGGTAATGAGTTCTGCAAAGGAAAACAGGAAAATCTGGTGTTTATTTGCATCATCGATTTACACCTTAAAGTGAAAACCTGCCCTGTACAACTGGCAAGAGGGGTGGGGTTTGGGCACTTTGTGGCCAGATGTGTGTTACTGCATTCGGGGAGGTGGAGTTGGGCCTTTAGTTCAAACAACAGCTGACCTGTTGAGTTCTAATGAAAGGTTGGAGTCTGCAGGACAAGGTGATGCCTTAGGGAATATGGACACAAATAATGGTTTCTGTAGCAGCAAAATGATATCTTGTTACTCTGCTAGCAGACCAAGAAAAGTGGTCCTCTTTGGCATGCAAACTTTGTCTTCTCAGTTTAAAGCCTATCTTTTTCTTAAAGCTTTCTCCCACCTCATATTATCAGCTTCTGCAGCTGCAGTACATGAAGCTGCACATTTCTACATCCTGCAGTGATGCAGGGATCAGGGGACATGATAGGAAATAGCACAGATTATTAGTTGTTTATTTCTGGTGCAAAGGATGCTGTCATTTCAGTGCTGATTTGAATAACAATGTGGTGGTGTGTCAGTGGCAACCAGTTGAGAGCATTAGTGAGTACACTCATGTTTAAAATTTAGCTGTTCTCAGTATTCTAGCCATGCAAATTACTAAAAAGTAGACTATACGAGATTCTGTAATAGGCAATAAATAAACATAGGTATCTCATGTGGATCAGCAGTTTCCTTTTGCTGAAGTTTGATACAACAGGGAAAATTTATCTAGATGTAGAGGACAACATTTTAATTTCATTTACATTTATGCAAATCTAAAATCATCTGGTGATGAGTGCCAGGATAGAAACCAAACATGTCCATAGCTTGCACACACACATTTGTGCTACATTCCCCAGGATGCAGAATGACAACAGCTCAGTAGCTGTTTTCAGAGAGACTTGGTGCATCTCACTCTGCAGTCTGTTTCAGTTTACTGTGGACTTGATGAGTCTTGAACTATTTTGAACTGTTCCATACCTGATGCTGCTGCATTACTGTGGTACAAATACAATTTCTCAAACAATTTTTCTTCTTTCCAGAAACTCAAAAGTTGACATTGTTCAGTGATTTTATTCATACTCTCAATTCAATAACTTTTGAACAGGAAGGAACTTACTGCTGATGCTCGTGAGTTGAAGGGAGAATTATACTGCTTACCCTGCCATGACAAAATGGGGGTCCCCATCTGTGGGGCATGTAGAAGACCAATTGAAGGCCGTGTGGTGAATGCTATGGGCAAACAATGGCATGTGGAGGTAAACATCAGAAGATGCATTGTCTTTTCCAAACATAAACTTATTTACCTGGGATTTTGCTGATAAATTTCAATAACGGGATTAGCAAAGTATGCAGCAATGATTAGTAAGTGCCTTCTCTTAATCCTATCTTCAACCCTTCTGTAGCTGTGAAATAGGAATTATCTCCTGCCTCACAGAAAGCTTTGACTGTGAAGCTAAAATCAAAGGAAGTAATCAAAGGAAGCACTGTGAGGTCCTCACAGAAGAAAATTTCAGTGTAAACAGTACATGTGGAAAAGCAGTAAAATTCTGTGGCAACCATAATATTACTGAGCATCATAAGAGCCTTATGTCTTCCATGTTACCTGCCATGTAAATATCTCTAAAGCATTCATGTGAGGGTTTGTATTTCAAGACCATGTACAAGATTCAGGAAGACAAACAATCTATTCCTTTTGTTGTTTGAAAATCTCCTTCAGCAAACGGTTTCTTCACAAGAGCATAGTGTTGGTGCAAAGCACTTAAAATCTCTTCATTATGTTCATTGACAACATAGCAGAATCCCTTTGTTTTATTTCTTTTTATTTTTTGTAACTTTTGGATTGTAATACTGAAGCCATTAAAAGCAGCATTATTTTAGTGGCCTAAATGAAGGAATCAAAAAGTTTTAACTCTCCTTTTCAAGGTGGCACAGCTATCTGAGTAATCAGTCATGTTCAGTACTGGGCTTGGTTGGTTTTCTTTCCAGAAAAAATAACATTTCTTTCAAGTAATCAAACAATAATGTGCATATGTAATTTTCTTTGTAGCATTTTGTTTGTGCAAAATGTGAAAAGCCATTCCTGGGTCATCGTCATTACGAGAGAAAAGGCTTGGCCTATTGTGAAACCCACTACAATCAGGTAAGGCTTCGTACTTTTGAAAATAGGGTTAATTGGTAAATTCACAAATTGGTTTTATTAGGTGGTGGTGGAAAACTACGGACATTCTTCTGTTTTGTTATAGGCACCTGTGAGTGTAATGCCAATTAGCAGATGTTCTGTTGCAGTTGATTTGTATGGGTTTCTCTATACATCAGTCTGGTATAGGGAAAGAAAACTGCTGGTATTTCACAGGACAATCAGTATTGAGTTGTTCTTCAAGCTTAGCCGTACTTAAGTAGAGCTGTTAGGAGCTTTTATGTGCTGTAAGATGAGAGCAGCTAATGACACCCAATCTTTCACAAGGAGCTAAAGATTTGCTGCTCAATAGCTACGGTTTAGCGTGAGCTGCTCTAAGATGACGGTGTGTTAACATACACTGCATCACCCAGCTCATTCATTGGGTTGCTGAGGACTGCGAAGACTAAATTTGTCAGAGGATACCACCTAGTGACCACTTGCATTTATATAGGAGTTAAATACCATGGTGCTATCTCTCTCCAGACTCCCTTAATTATGTAGTCTAGCACCACAATGCATAGACCTTTTTTTACGTGGAAGCCAACAGTGATGTGTCATATCCACCTCTTCCCTGGTATAAATACAAGAGTAGGGGTTACATTTTGGAACTGTGAGGCATCTGCTAATTACAGATGAATTCTTACTTTGTCAACGCTAAAGGGCAGATGATTGAAAAGTTGCTGCCATACTTACAGGCAATAAATGCCATGAAATTAGAAGTAATAGTGCTGCAGCCATGATGGGGCGAGTTCATAGACTAGAGAAGAGCTGTATGTAGAGTGGATGTCTTTTACTAGGTTAACTTCTACATTTAGAAAATATACATTAAATTCTAGGCACTTCTTCGATGCTACATTGTGGACAAATGTTAAGCCTGGAAGTAGAACAAATAAGTTTTGACCTAAATTGTCCTTTTTTTTTTTTTTCTTCTTTAATAACATTTCCTCCCAGTTTTTGCCAGAAACAGCAATGTGTTGATCTAGTCACGCATGTAAGTCCAAATGTTAAATTGACTGGTTAGTAATGATGTGCATGTGACATCAACAGTTGTATTTCAAATGTTGAGGATTAGGGAAACGTTTAAACTAAATCATATTTACAGAGGATCAAACAGAGGTAAACAAATGTTTTCATCTTTGATACTTTAAAGACTTTTTGTGATGAGATGATGCAGAACACATTTGGAAAACAAAAGCAGAGTTGCCAGCATTCTCTTTACTTTACTGAAATAAATAGGGAAGTTATTGTGCCCATGAGCTGAAATATAGTTATTTTACTATTTTGAGAAGCAACCCTTGATGAAATCATTACATTAAAAAGTCAATACTTCTCTTTCCTCTACAGCTGTTCGGTGATGTTTGTTTCCATTGCAACCGTGTGATTGAAGGAGATGGTAAGCACTTTTCTGTTTCCTTAATGTTCCTTTCTGATGGAAGTTCTCTTTAAACGTGGAAATAAGGGGAAAGCAGCCCCCTGTTGAATCCTTGATTGTTCTCATTAAAACAAAACCAGCCATTCTCTTGATGAGAAATTAGGTTAGAGCTGATTAGTCACAGACCAAATGGTAAGAAAACCTTACAGTGAGTGTTTCATGACGGTATGGAAGATCACCCAGTGACTGAAGGGAACTGTGGTCAAGTGGATACCCTTTAGGGCAGGGGTGTCAAACTCACAGCCCGCGGGCCGAATCCATCCCTCCCCCTTGTTTTATCCAGCCCAGCACCCTGTTTCTCCCCAGCGGCAGCGCCGAGCTCCTTGCCCCTGTGCTCCTGCCAGCGCCAGTCACATGTTCAGCGTGTGACGCACGTTACGCTGCAGGAGCAGGAGGACGGTGGGAGCCAGGAGTTTGACACCCCTGCTCTAAGAGGTTTTTTTAAAGTGCCTAGTTTCCATTATTTCGCTTCGGTTCCTAGAGATATTTACCTGTCTATCAATCACAGCCACCTGTCTTTTGAAAATCTACGCTGATGATAATGTCACAAAGCCAATAAAGATCGTACTTGGAAAGATGTGTCCTACAAAGCAGAACTGGAATCAAGTTATTTAAGTTTCAGCATTTTTTGAGGGGAAGGGAACTTTTGAAGAGGTGGATTTTTTTTTTGACAACCAGCTATGATAAAATGTTGAAAAGCAAATTATTCTACCTGAAATAATGTAACATTATAATGTGCCTGTTTACCCCTGCTGAAGTAAATACTATAATACCAGAGTTAGCCTCAGTTAAGCCTAAGCCATTCATGAAGTGGGAGGAAGTCTCTAGCATGTAAAAAGAGACATAAACTACTTTACGGTCATGTAAATATAGGGTGAGACCTACATTCCAAGATGTGCTTTCCCCACATTTTCTGAACTGGACTATACCTGCAGAACGACAATCCAGAATGCCTTGGAGGAAGCTGTGTCCTCCTTTTCATTAAAATCCTACTAGAATGAACAGAACTGCATCTTGAGGTGAATGAATAAATTCAGTCTTGTCTGATGACTACATCTAAGTACGTTTCTAATGTTACACCCTATAATCTGACACCCATATTTTATGTTTTGGTCTCTAAACTGAACATAATATAGTGTAATGCAGTGATTTCTTTATTCTCAGTGTACATTTTAAATTATTTTTACATTTCTTCTTTCAATTCTGCACACAAATTTGACAGTGCTGTCACAATGAATATCCAGTGTTGTTCTCTCTCTGTCTCTCTTTCTGGTGAAAAAAACATTTGTGGCAGCAGCTTTTCAGGAGGGTGCCTGTAACTATTCCAGAGGTTGTTTGTGAGCCTTTCATCTGACTAGTATTTGGCAAGCAGTGGAGTAACTGCGCTTCTGTGGATAAGCTTGCCTTGTAGGGCAGGAAAAAAGCTCTGTATAACAATGCTGTGGTTCTGTTTGTTAGCAAAATGCTGTATTTTATGAGAAAACCATTGACCTGCATATTCGGCTTTAAGAAAGGCAAATTTTGGCAGGAGAAGGTAGAAAGGTACATTGAAAAAGAGGTAAACAGAAGATTGAGATACAGAACAAGAGAAAATAGTTACTGTCTCTCCAAAACAAGGAATAAAAATATATCCAAGTTTGTCTTGATCAAGTAATTTATCTCATGAATCCATAATTTTTTTTCCCCCGGTAGCACTGGTTTACCAGCAGTGTCCTAACTGCTGGCTTCACGTTATTTTCTTCGGCTGGGAAAGTGCTGCTGTTGATTGCTCTGCAGTCTCAACAGGAGCTGAGGAGTGAAGCCAAATGAATACCTTTTTGCTGGGTTGCTTTTCAGATGAAAGCGTCTCCTGATTAAGTTGGAACACAGCCTCATAAAACAGTTGCCTGAGGTCAGCATGCCATGAGATGAGGTGGAAGAGGGCAACAGGAGACAGAAATGGGTTAAACTGGTTTTGCCGGTGTACCCTCAGAGGCAGCTTATCAATGCTTCACAGTCCTGCTACACTACACTCAAAGGTGCCTTCCTAACATTGGCACATTATTTTTACAGGTTTTAATACTTGATACAAGAATCAAATGACTGTTCTTCATGCCTCATGAACGTGTGAGCTTAAAATTTTTGTAATACCTTATTTTTTTCCTGCTGTGCTAATGATTTCTTTTTTTCCCCATCACTCTAGTTGTGTCTGCTCTGAATAAGGCATGGTGTGTGAACTGTTTCGCTTGTTCAACTTGCAACACTAAGTTAACACTCAAGTAAGTTTGCCAATAAGTGTGATACCTTCAAAACGTATAATGGTTATCTTCAAAGTGTAGAAGTTGTATCTTCAGGGTGTAGTGTAACTGTTACAGTACGAAAAACATACAAGCGGCATTGATAAAATCATAGAATCATAAAATGGTCTCAGTTGGAAGGGACCTAAAGATCGTCAAGTTCCAACCCCCCTGCCATGGGCAAGGGACACCTTCCACTAGATGAAGGCCTTGAAATATGTGTATCTTTCTTCCTCCGACTCCGCTTAACTAATTTACATCTCTCTTAGCTGTCTGCTCAGATCCTCCTTCAGTTGTCTTCTTAACTCTTCTCCTTTTCTGTCCATTGTTTTTTCTGTTTAACTGTAAAGGGATAAGTTTGTTGAAATTGATCTAAAACCTGTCTGCAAACACTGTTATGAGAAAATGCCAGATGAATTTAAGCGACGACTTGCCAAACGGGAACGTGAAGCAAAGGATAAAGAGAAGCAGAAAAAGAAAAAGCCAATCTGTTTGTAAACTTTTTTTCCTTCTCACACCACTTCTGCTCCTTTCTTCTTTGGTCAGTGCTAACAATGCTTTTATTTTGAGATTTTTGCATGCATTTTTGCCAGTCAAAACCAAAATATTTTTCACACAACTGCAACTTGAGAAATTAACTTCTTATTTTACTACATTGCTTTTAGTGTGTTTAACTCTGCAGTTAGGTTTGAAAGTCTTTTTAAATGACACAGTTAATAAATACAGACATTTGGGTAAAAACTGCATAATTCACTCAACAGGGTATGTAATTACTGTCTATAGTATATAACCTTGTGAAAGTAACTTATCATAGAATCGTAGAATGGTTTGGGTTGAAAGGGACCTTAAAGATCATCCAGTTCCACCACCCCACGCCACGGGCAGGGACACCTCCCACCAGACCAGGCTGCTCAAGGCCACATCCAACCTGGCCTTGAACACTGCCAGGGAGGGCCCATCCATAGCTTCCCTGGGGAACCTGTGCCAGTGTCTCACCACCCTCAGCATGAAGAATTTCTTCCTAATGTCTCATTTAAATCTTCCCCCTTCCAGTTTAAAGCCATTCCCCCTCATCCTATCACTACTTGTCCTTGTAAAAAGTCCCTCCCCAGTTTTCCTGTAGCCTCTTTCCAGGCTACTAGGAGGTCCCCCCAAAGCCTTCTCTTCTCCAGGCTGAACAACCCCAACTCTCTCAGCCTGTCCTCATGGCAGAGGTGCTCCAGCCCTCTGATCATCTTCGTAGCCCTCCTCTGGACCCATTCCAACAGTTCTATATCCTTCTTATGTATAAATTGCAGTTGTATTTTTTTGCTTGTGCATGTTTTAATAAGATACTTTTTGATATTTATATTTTTTCACTATTCCTGCTGCTAAAATTTTGTCTGCTATTTGCTTTGTCATTTTAGGAATAAATTTGTTGAGTTTGATATGAAGCCTGTCTGCAAAAAGTGTTATGAGAAGTTTCCTCTAGAGCTGAAGAAAAGACTGAAGAAACTAGCTGAAACTTTAGGAAGGAAGTAAAGACTTCACCTACTCTCCCCTTCCTTTGTGAAAAACATATATACTTGGCGGGGGCGCGGGGGGTGCTGCTTTGAGGCTGCAATCAGACAAGAAATTATGTTGTATGCTTTCTCAAACTATCTTAAGATTCTCTATTCTCTATACATGTACATGTATGATTATTGTTGATAAACAGACCATTCTTCCAGACTAAATTAACTACCTGCTCACCTGAAAGGTTTCTGACCCTGATAATGCAGTTGAACTGATGCAAGTGGCCCATTCTGCACAATAACCTCTGCAGAATTTTATAGAGACAGAAAACTTGCTTGTGAATACCTGTGAAAACAAACTGTGCAAATGTGTCCAACTTCAGGGGCACATGTTGTTATTTATATTAATGGAAGTATTAACCTTCATATTAAGCATGCACACAAGTGACCTGGGCAAGAAACCAGCATACTTCATCTTGTGGAAAAACTCATGCTTGGATTTCAAGCCAAGTCATCTCATTAAAGGAGTCTTCCTTCAGATGGTTTAAAAGTATCAGGTTTCTAAATACAGTCACTGTACAAATGACCTAATTCTGATAGATTATGCTTACATGATGAATCTTTGTGCATCAGGCTTAGCATGAAATACCTATATAAAATATATATTCCTATTGCAAGAAATGAGCATACTCAGAACTACTTGAATTTTGCTAAATTCCACTCAAAATAACACATTAGCTTTTATAGATGCCTTTGCATTCTATTTCCTTTTTGTGCCTTATTCTGCTGGACCATACATAACAGTGTTCCATAATATAAATATAGTTTTATTTTTTATTTCATATTTTTATGCAGAAACTATATACAAGGTATTTTCAAAAGTTAACATACTTTGCCTTAATTATACAGGATACAAGAAGTATTTTATTTCAAATGTGAACAGAACACCTGAGCTTAAAATTTAGCTTCTAGACTTCGTTAGTTTTCAGAGCAATACTGAAAATGCATATTTCAATTAACAGACTATTACTTTTACACCTATGAGTGTAAATGTGCAAGATCTGATCCTGCTAGGATCTACTTCTTTAGCCAGACTCAAGAACTGAGCTCACAAATGATCAGAACTCCTTACAATATACATTTAATTGTTTTGTACTATTGACGTCTGTCCATGCAAATCTTGTTTTATTTTTCCCTTTCTTGTAGAAAATATGGTCACTTAGGACTTCTTGATGGTACTACATTATGAAGTATGCAAACATTTTTTATTTTTTTACATTAATGACTTAAACAGATTTTACGTAATGACATCATAGGAAGTAAAATTTTCTTTCCTTTTTAGGAAAAATTAGTTGCTTTAAAACATCTGCTTTCCAGTGTCATCAATAAAGGCTATGTTATTAAACCTTGTATCATCTGTCTTAAATGAGCACTTGAAAAGCATGGGGAAGCAAGTAGGCTCTCTTGGTTCCCTGTGCTTTTACCTATGACTGTAACCCATGTAAATGCTTCCTTATCCTGACTTGAAGGAGACCTGTGCCTTTCCTAAATGTCCCACTGTAGTAAGTTCTTAGATTCATGAAAGAAATGGTAATTTGTTTCATATAGAACAGCTTGATTCTTCTGGGTGTCTTCTATATTGGCACAGTCACTAGGTTTTCCTAGAGAAAATATCTTGTCTGAGTTTAAACTACAGTTTTTTCTCTCCTCTTTTCATTGTAGTAAAACTGTTTTCCCAAACTTCCAGTTTAGTGCTAGGTGGGGTATTTTTTTACTATTTTATTCAACATAGTTATTGAATGGCATAAGAATCGGTAACTCAGTGCAATCCTGACTCTGTTACAAAGACTAGAAAATCTTAGAATGTCCCCAAAAAATGTTTACATAACTAGCACATCAGCACTGTTGGGATTTTGGACCATGCCATGGATTCAGTAGACCAGGGCTGTCAAACTCCTGGCTCCTGCTGCTCTCACCGTCCTCCTGCAGCGTAACACGTGTCACACGCTGCACACGTGACCAGCACTGGCAGGAGCACAGGAGCAAGGAGCTCGGCGCTGCCGCCAGGGAGAAACAGGGTGCTGGGCTGGATAAAACAAGGGGGAGGCCCGTATTCGGCCCACAGGCCATGAGTTTGACACCCCTGCAGTAGACCATACTCAGCAATGCTTCTTTTAAATTGTAACTTACTTCTTGTTATACGTTTTTCACATTACACTGACTGTACATCTTTACCTTCGACCTATGAATGCACAGCTTTACTGCTGAAAGAGTCGGGAAGGGTCCCTAACCCTGAGGCTAGATGACAAGACCTGACTCACATCCACATTGCTTGGGTTTACAAACATCTACAGCACCATGGCCTGGTTTGTGCTGTGCGGCCACGGGCTCCTCTCTGCTCTGTGGTAGCCCTGGGGCCCTAACACAGGATGTTTTTTCTGTTTCCAAGTTCCTGATGGTGAACGCTGTGCTCCAGTTCACCAAGGCAGCAGTTTCTATTTCATGAATGTGAGCGTGTGTATCTTAGACCCAGCGATGTAGTGCTGAGAGTATCTGAGGGTACTTGAGGGTTCAAAGCCTATGAATCATGGAAAAATGTTGGTTGGAAGGCACTGATGGAGGTCCACTAGCCCTAATGTCCGCTCAAAGCAGGTCTTAACTTCAAAGCTGGATAGTACTGAAGGTCTTGCTCAGCCAAGCTGCAAGAATCTCCACAGAAGGAGATGTCACAGACCTTTGTTGGCAATATGTTCCAGTGCTTAATCACCCTAATGGTAATTTTTTTAATTTTTATTGCAGTCCTGTCTTCAGTGGAGGGTTCCCCAAATCCATACTGCTTTCTCGGAAGCTGTCTTCAGCGTGAACTGGCATTGAAATAACACCTCTGGACATTGTCATGAAGGGGATTAATTAAAAGCAGTTGCAAAACAGAGCTAGAGAGCAAGCTAGCCATTAAGCAGCCTGGATAATTACAGGTCTGGTGCTGAAGCCCACTTCCTGGCCTGTCAGTATTCCAAATACTTTGCATAGCTGCACTGACTTTTCTGAAGGAGGCTAAGTTTATTATTGGTTTTCTACTCATGAACGCTACTACTTCTCTCAAAGAAGGCTGTGAGCCTGGGATGTGGTAATGGATGCCTCAGAAGCTTTGCCCCTTGTTGCAGCAAGGGATAAATCATGCATGGGAAAGAGAGATTCCTTTTGAAGCCTCTGCTCAAAACTTAGCAGTAGGGGGCACTTTAGAAAACCCAGTGGATGCAGCTGCAAGGGGAAGAAGCTGAGCCTAAAGCCGTTTGGCCACTGGCACTGGCAAGCCCTGTGCTCACAGTAAAGTTTTTCCTCAAGTTCAGGTGGAACTTCCTGTGTTCCAATTTGTGCCTATTGCAACTTGTCCTGTCAGTGGGCACCACTGAGAAGAGTCTGTCTCTTGACAACTGCCCTTTAGATATTTATAAGGATTTAAAAGGTCCCCTTTCAGGCTTCTTTTCTCCAGGCTAAATCAAACTAGGTGTCTCAGTCTCTTCTCATTAGAGAGATGCTCCAGTCCCCTGATCATCTTTGTGGCCCTCCACTGGATTCTCTCCAGTAGTTCCGTGTCATTCTTGAGCTGGGGAGCTCAGAACTGGTGTTGGAACCACTGGGTGCCACTTCCACAGGGATGGGCAAGAGATGGTGGCCAGTGTCAAGACACTGGACCTTATCTGTGTGAAGGCAATTTTTAGTGCCTCCCATCAGCTGAAGAGCAGTAACTTCCTCCAGTGAGCCAGCTCCAGCATTCTCGTCTGCACTAGCACCAAACCTTTTGTTACTTAGTCCAGCAGGTGCTGATAAATTGTTTGACAACCCTGGTTGTTGATGAACCATTCAAAAAAAGTACAGAGGAAAAAGAAGTCCTCTTTCTTCTTAAAGGATTAAATCCAATACCTAAATAAACTACCAGTTATAGAGCAAATAATAAAAAAGAGGGTCGATTCTTTGAGCCAGGGCGTTACGTGGATGCTGCTGGTCTCCGTACAGGAACAACTTGAGTTATGTTTTTTATTTTTCTGGCAAAGATGGTGTGGGAACATAAGGGAAGACTGGGGAGGAGGATTATAAACACACTCAGGTGACTTGCAGCCGGGGTGAAGGAAAACACATATATCGTGCCAGTTGTTTAGTCTTGCATGCCTGACAAGTAGAACTTCTGTGTTTAGATAACATAGGCCTGTGAAACTCAGGATTCCAGCCTTGCTGTGAGAACTACTCAAAGACTCTGCTTTTCCCTGATAAATACAGGCAAAACAGTAGTTTAGATACACATATTTTCTAGCCAAGAGTGAGCTCTGTGGGGCCTGTGTTTCCACTTGCATTCCCTTTCTCTGGATGCTCTTTTCCAGCATTGCCCCACATCAAGAGGTAGCAGAAATAAATTTATTCTTTTCATTTTATCTTCAGCTTTGTGGTTGTTACTGCACTTTGCCTGCATTTGGCTCACACAGACAGTTAGAGCTTCAAGGACGTCCAAATTTTTAGGTGTAGCAGGAATCGTATAGCTGTCAACAGGTTGACTGAAATTAAGAATGGGACAAATTTTTAATGATGCTTCTCTAGACACAGAGCCCAGTGGCCTCATTTTCACCAGAGAACAGACAAGATAGGTAATTCCAGTGAGCAGCATCTCAGGCTGCCAGCCGGGAATTACACCGTGGGGCAACAACCAGTGCTCAGCACTATTGAACTCCTAGAGCTGCAGCTAGAAAATTTCACCTGTTTTGAGGCTTGCTGATGCTGTCATCTTTTGATCCACATCCCCAGCTATTCATCAGGATGGTAAGAGTGTAATTACACTGGTCACAGTGCCTGGAAAATAGAAGTTTCTTACCGTAACTGCTGGAATATTTTGAAATTTATATTCTACATCACTGAATATCAGCAATATGTGGTGAGCCGCAAGATATGGTTTTAGGTGAGAAAATACTAAAGCTCAGTTCCACAGACACGAGCATTTTCTATGACAGCATAAGGCCCATGCACAAATCACAGAATAATAGAATGACCTCAGTTGCAAGGGAGCCACAGGATCATTGAGTCCAACTCCTGTCCCTGCACAGGACAATCGCAACATTCACACTGCGTGTCTGAGGGCATTGCCCAAATGCTTCTTGAACTGCCCTGACTGCTTCCCAATGCTTCACCACCCTCTGGGTGAAGAATCTTTTCCTAATACCCAAACTAAACCACCCTGGCACATCTTCTTGCCATTCCCTCAGGTCCTATCATTGGTCACCAGAGAGAAGAGATCAGCACCTACTCCTCCTCCTTCCCTTGTGGAGAAGCAGTAAATTGTGACAAGTTCTCCTCTCAGTCTCCTCCAGGCTGAAAAGACAGGGCCACAAAATTGGTGAAGGGTTTGGAGAGGAAGCTGTATGAGCTGAAGTTGCTTGGTCTGTTCAGTCTGGAGCAGAGGGGACTGATGGGAGACCTTCAGGCTGCTTTAAGGTCTTGCCCAGCTCTCCAATTTGTCCAGATCCCAACACCAAATATGGCAGCAAATAAACTCTCTGAGTTGTTTAAGAAAGCAGCATTCTTTATTTCTATGCTGGATGCGTAAGGGAATGATTTCCATCAATCATGTATAACGAGACAAGAGCTGGTGACACAATATATTTCCCACTCACATGCATTTGTATACATTTCCCAGAAATCTTATGCATATTCTATTACTTTCCAAGAACTATTTCTAATGTTATTATGAGCTTTACAGCAGCCAGATCTCTTGCTAATTGGAGCTTTGGAGCCAGCACTGTCTAACCTTGCATTTGAGATAGGGAGAGGCTGCATATAGAGGTCATTACAGAACACATATGTTCGGTACATATTATACTTAACACAAGATGTTATCACTTGTCAAACAGCGTCTGGAAAAACGGGTGTTCGAAAAAAATGCTATAAAGAAAACATGTTATCAGAGGGACACTCAACTTTCAAAAAAATACAGTTACTTAGATGAAACTTAACTGAAGTTAGAGAACTAATTCTGTAGAGAACTAGTTCTGTAGAAAACTTATTTTATAGAAAATTTAACTCCACTTTAGCTTAAATTAAAATATTCCACTTCTTTGCTGCCTTCCAGTACCTGATGGGAGCCTACAAGAAAGCTGCGAGGGGACGTTTTACAAGGGCGATCAGTGACAGAACAAGAAGAAATGGCTTTGAACGGGGAGGAACTCAGAAGAGTTCCTCGCGATGAGGGTGTTGAGGCACTGGCACAGGGTGTCCAGGGAAGCCGTGGAGCTGAGCGCTCCCGCCCCACTCCCCGCCCCGCGCTGAGGGAAGGAGCGGGGAGAAGGAAGTAGGGAGGGAGGGAAAGCCAGGGGACAGAAGGAGGGCGGGGCCAAGGGGCGGGGCCAGAGCTGTGCGGCGCGTGCGCAGAGAACTGATCCCGCCGCGGCGCCGTCCCGTCGTGCCTCGCGGCCGCCTCGGTCAGGAGGAGCGGAGCCAGGAGCTGCGCATGCGCAGAGAGCGGGTCGTGCCGGGACCCAGTCTCGTCCCGCTCCGCTCTGAGGGACTGAGGGAGGGGCGGGGCGGAGAGCGCATGCGCGGGCCCCGAGCAGGCGCAGAGGGCGGCTCCCGTCGTGCCCCGCGCTGAGGGGGTGGCGGTGGGTCGGTGCGGCGCGCGGGCGCACTGGGCGCAGCGTTCGAAGCGGCTGCGTAACCGCGCGCGCGGGGGCCGTTTGCCTCCTTCCACTCCTCGTCCGTTCCTTCGTCGCCCAAAGGCCCGGAGAGGCAGAGGGAGGGAGGCCGGGCGCGGCGCCCCCCGGCGCGGCGCCATGATGCGGCGCACGAAGCCCGAGGTGGACCGGTACGTGGCCTTCGTGCAGGCCATGCTGCCTTCGCCCAGAGAGGTAAGGGAGGCCGCCCGGCCCGGCCCGGCCCTTCTCGCCGGCCCCCACTCCCCCACACGCCGGGGCCGCCCAGGCCTTGGCGCGGTTCGGGCCGTAGCGGGGCCGCTCCCCGCATCCCAGGTGAAGCTGATGAAGGTCTGGAGAACAGGACTTTGAGAGGTAACTGAGGGAACTGGGGGTGTTTGGCCTGGAGAAGAGGAGGCTGAGGGGAGACTTATCACTGTCTACAACTGCCTGAAAGGAGGCTGTAGCAAGGTGGGTGTTGGTCCAGGTGACAGGCGATAGGACGAGAGGAAACGGCCTCAGGTTGCGCCAGGGAAAGTTCAGATTGGACATGAGGAACAGATTCTTCACTGAAAGGGCTGTCAGGCACCGGCACGGCTACCCAGGGAGGTGATTGAGTCACCATCCCTGGAGTTGTTTAAAAGACGGGTAGATGAGATACTCAGGGATGTGTTTTAATAGTGGAGAGGTGCGTTTGAACTCGGTGATCTCAATCTTTTCCAACCAAGTGATTTTATGATTCCTGCTGGCACGGTAGAGGCCTGGGGCCGTGGAGGGCTGTAGCTGCTTTGTATGTGTGCTGCGACTATCGGCACCAAGTCGGGTAGTGAGGTATTTGGACTTGGTGTGCTTTGCCCTTCCTTATCCCCAGCGGTAAGGGCAAAAGCAGGTTGTGGAATCCCTGGGAGTATTTCTGAGCCTGTGTCTCTGAACCCATATTTCAGACTATAGGTTATTTTAAGTCAAGTGAGTTACAAGAAGCTGCTGTGAGGAAAAGCATGGGGTTTCACTTGCTGGAAGTGCTTTGCTTGATGAGGAGCAATGGTTTACCAGAGCTGAGCACCTGCCTTTTACGCCTGGTAGGTGCTAGTGTAGCTTTAAAGAGCTTGCCAGCTCTCTGAGCATAAGTACAGAATTCTTCAGCTTCGTGAAAGTGTATTTCTGAAGTTTCTCATTTTTAGAAAGATAAGGAACCCAAATAGGGAACATTCGAAACACTTTCAGGTTTCTTTTCTTTGTTACATAATTAATTATTGATTCGTAGAATGGTTTGTGTTGGAAGAGACCTTAAAGATCATTCAGTTCCAACTCCCCTGCCATGGGCAGGAACACCTTCCACTGGATCAGGTTGCTCAAAGCCTCATCCAACCTGGCCTTGAATACCTCTAGGGATGGGGCATTCACAGTTGCTCTGGGCAACCTGTGCCAGTGCCTCACTGCCCTCACAGTAAAAAATTTCATCCTTAAATCTAACCTAAAACTCCCCTCTTTCATCTTAAAACTGTTATCCCTTGTCCTGTCACTTCAGTCCATGATAAAAAGAGCTCCTTCCCAGCTTTCCTGTGTCCCCTGGAAGGCTGCAATAATGTCTTCCACATTCTTGTCTATGTAATTGCTTTGCTAAATAACAGTATGAAGATAGGGAGGACAGGGAGAAAATTTTCCGACTCTATTTTAGTAACTGCACAGAAGGATGAGGAATGCTTTGGTTGCCATTTTCTGTCATATCTGGAAAATAGTATCCAGGTCACAGTGAACAGTGTGCTGCAGTTCATTGGAGCTGTTTAATCCTGAAAGAGCCTGTTATGCTGCTCTGAATTGATTTTGTTGCAGGGGTAGAATATTCAGCAGTGTGTTGTGTAGTCTGAATGCATCAGAATTCACCATTATGCAGTAGGGTCTTTATGCAGAGCCTGTGCATTGTTATCATTTGTACCTTTCCCAGTAGCAAAAAAGTTGTCCTGTGACTTTGCCTAATTGGCTTGGGTGCAGTTTAGACCAGACAATGTCAAGTACATCCCTGCCAGAATCAAAGATGCTCTTACAATTTTTTGATATTCCTCTTAATCTCAACCAAAAAAAAAATGAAGTCAAAGAATCCAAGCGTAGTTTGGGTTGGAATGAACTGGATCATCCAGTTCCAACCCTATGGGCAGGGAGACCTTCCACCATGTCAGATTGCTCAAAGAATTCCTCTCCTTCTGTCCTTCTGTTGTGCTAAAGGCCACCTGCTGCATATTTAGTTTTGTGGGGATTTTGTTTTGTGTTTTTCTTTTCTTGTTTTTTTTTTGTGTTTGTGTGTTGTTTTTTTTTAAAGTAAAGCTTATAACTAACTGTATTGCAGAGACAGTGGTTGAAATAGTTATTGTTTTTCTTGTGTTGATTTTTTTTGGGGGGTGCATATAAGGCTGCAAAGCATTTATTTTGAGGTTTGTTTTCATCCATGTTTAAAAGGAGATGCCAAGCATGACTCCACTCTCACATATTTCAGTGTTCCCTTTTAGAACATATTTTAAGTTTTCAGTCTGTATTTTTTAAAAGTATCTTAAGAGGCCTGCTATCATTCTAAGCCTCTGATAAAATTTTGCATGAATAGTGGAGGTAGGAGAGGGAGACTAGTAATTCAAATGTATTTAAAATGTACATACTTGTTTGGTATCATAAATGTAATTAGTTCCAGTATTTTTTCGGTTTAAAGTGATACTGGGAGCTCCAGCTTCAAATTTCTGCCTGGTTTACTTCTACCTTGAGGTTTTGCTCATGACTTAATCCGTTCTTTAGCTCATTCCTTTCACTTTTTTCCTCTTGTATATTTCTGTGATCTTGCCCTATACCTGCTCTCTGTGTGTTTCTTTTTGTTTTGCCTTTGTTGTTGTCCCATTCTTGCCCCCAGAAAATGCCTTTGGAGATGTTTCACCTATAAAGTGGGTATGTTCAAATTATCTTAGGCTGACAACAGTGGAAATAAACTACTGGATAAATGCATTTCTTTCCCAAACTGAGAATGACTTAGGTAGAAATTGCTTTTTCCTCAAGTGTATTTAAAAAGTACTCTGCTGAGAGTGTACTATGGCAGGGGTAAGTGATGGATCTCTGTCATTTTTTAGGATTATTACTTTTTTCTTTGCCACATTGCAACAAAAGAGATTAAATGTAGCTTACCACATTCTTCCACTCTCGTTAATCAGAAGTGTTTATGAAGTGCCACCTGTATAAGTGCTTTTTGTTTGCTGCACTTGTAATCTCTATTTTATCTAGGAGCCTTTGCCAATTATAGGAAAAACTCTTATTCTTTTCATTCTTAATCCTACGTTTTTTAAAAACAAGCCCTTAAATATGAGGAGTGTATTTGAAGTGTTAACTAGTTGTCAAATTCAATCATTTAAAAGTATTATGCATTGCTGAAGAGTCACTCTATTGAATTATTTCAAAAGTACCATATGTCTAAATTGTGTCCGTGTGTTTTTTCCTCCTGCAGAAATCAATAAAAGGATTCCTCTTTGCTAAGCTGTATTTTGAAATAAAAGAATATGAACTTGCCAAGAGGTAATATACGTTGATGTATGTTTGTTTTTCTGTTCTCTGAAGTGTAAGAGAAAAGCTAAATGAGTATGAAGTAGACCAGAGAAACCAAAATCAATATCATGCTGTTCTAAAGTAGCAGTGAGTGAGGGTTTTGAGTGCTACTTAAATTTTTATAAAACAACAGTGTAAATAAGATTATGTGGTACTGAAAAGCTTAACTGGTTGAAGTGGCACTTTTTTTTCTCATTGTATTATGTATTCTTACCATTTCTGCAAAGTACTCCACTTTTTTTAATAAACAGAAATACTTGCTGGCAAGAAGGTAGCATCTGTGCATGTAAAACACGTTGCTTCTGGCTTTAAGGTCCAGGCAAGGTATTTAGAACGAAACATGTCTGTACTTCCTGCATAGCAGATGAAGTTGTTATAGTTTGGGGAAGGAGAGTATTATTGGAAAATATTGGTTGAATAACTGGCTTTTTCCCCCTCCGTAGGTATGTATCTGCATACCTCAACATACAGGAGAGAGATCCCAAAGCGCACAGATTTCTTGGGCGAATTTATGAAGCTGAGGATAACATAGAAAAAGCTGTTGGGTGTTACAAGGTAAGTACTACACTGACCCCTAATGTCCTGCTTTATTGCTTTGTAAATGGATATGTTTTAAAATCCTTCTGTGATGGATATTCTGAAACCCACAGAAGAAAACTTGTTCCAGGAAAAACTGTATTCACATTTATCAATGCAAGGCATATGAAGCACTGCAGAGGAGATTATTAACTTGATATCACTTGCTTCAGTGTAGTATATTTTTAAGTTAATTCTTTGATTTTTTTTTTTTTTTTTTTGTTCTGGACTTCGTCTTTATGCAACCTGCTGTTAGATTTTTCCAATGTCATACACTGCTTTTTGGGCTAAGGATCTGTTCCTGTTGTAGAATTCCTTCATGTGGACTGTGATGACAACAGAAATCTGGTTGCCACTAGAAGTCCATAGGCTTGGTGTTCTTTGGTTGGTTGGTTTTGGTGAGAACTGGGGCAGAAGAGATGGGCAAATCTAATTTTGATTAGGCAGGCATATAAGCGTCAAATTCCCAATCAGAATGTCTGGGAAGTTATATACTCAGAAGTCTGGTTACCAACACAGCAAACTTAAACTATGTGTCTTAACTATTTTTTTCAAGTGTCCACATCTGACTAGACTAGATGTCCTTGTAGTCTTGCTGTCTGCCTGTAGCAGTAGATAGTGGTAGATGTAGCGGAACTAGCTTTTACCTTATTGCTTTTATACTCCTGAATTCCAGCAGTTGTTTCTGTTAACTAATGGTAGCATTTTCGAAAGGCTTTTAAAAACATATCCTATATCTATAGATCTAACTAATTTGAATAGCTGGTTCTGTTTGTGGGGGGTTAACTTTCTTATTCTGTGTGGAACATAAGATCAAGTTTGTTTTTTTTTTCTACTATGTCTACATGGGGAACCCTAGCGTTCTGTGGAGTTGAACCCAATGCAGAAAGATCTTGTACTGAAGATTGCGGAATTATTATGCAGTAATGACACTACTGATGGAAGAGCAAAGTACTGGGTTGAGAGAGCTGCTAAGCTCTTTCCTGGGAGTCCTGCTGTTTACAAGTTGAAGGTAAATTCCAGACTGCTGTTATTCTGTGGCTTAAACTTTCAGCATCTGACTGGAGTGCTTTTTGCATGTCACATCATGCAAAGCTCTTCATGGCTAAAGTGTTTTAGCATCTTTAGTATTAAAACTATTAGATGTTACTTTCTTTGCAGTTTGACATTTTTGTCTAGCTTTCAGGAAAGCTGCAGGTACAGGCTTTTTTGCACCTTTTTCAATGTTTCAAGGTTAATCCTCTTCAAAAATGCCAAGAAGCTGTGTTAGACGTCACATCTGAGAAGTAAAGTCTACATAGGCACTATTTGATTTTTCTGCTGTGCATCTGGGAGGAAGGTAGCAGGCCTGTGAACTCAGGCTTTCTTACTCTGTGCTGCATTTTTGTTTTTAAATCTGTATTATCAGCTCTGCAGAATGAGAAGCGCGGTAATTCTCAAATACTGTGCAAATGCTTTGAGTCATGCAATTGCATTTGTGCACAGGTGTATTCATTTTGTGTAGCGAGGCAGCTACCACATCTGAGTCTTAAGAGGTTTTTTATTTTAAGCAAGGTAGTCTATGGCAGGGTATGCTGTTACTGAACATTTTAAAATAAATTTTATTTATATATTTACATATTAATTAATTAAATGAATTTAATTGATTTTGACAAGGCATTGCTTACCATTTGTAAGATTCAAATTCTTCTGAGGATTTTCTTCTATCGTGGTTATCCGGTTTTAAATATTTGAGTAATTCATCAAACTTTATGTAATACCTGCTCAAACTACGCTAGTAGTGTAGTATCAATGTTGTGTCTGTAGTGGAGGAAAGAAAACTGGTACGCTGGTTGCTGAAAAGACTCATGGGAAATATTGATGTGTTGCCTTCATGCTCAACAGGAGAAGTTACTGGACTGCAAAGGTGAAGATGGACAGAATGAGCTTTTTGACTTGATTCAAGCAGAACTTTGTGCGAGACCAGATGATGTCTACCTAAACAACAGACTAGTTGCGCTCTACCGTTCACAAAATAGACTAAGAGATGCTGTGCTCCATTGTCAGGAGGCAGAGAAGAAAATACCGTTGCAGTCAAGCGTGGAATGGTGTTCCTGTGTTGTAGAGACATATGAGGTGTTTAATCATATTTTGATCCTGTGATAGTCTTCTGTGTCTTTTTTTAACTGTTCTGTTAGTGTCATTACTCTGACAGCTATTTCTCAAGTGATTTAACTCCCTTCAAATGCAAGCCTACTAAAACCAGTGGGATTACAAAATACTTCTTGTTTTTTTTAAAATTGGAATTTTCTCCATAAAATTAAGCCTTATAGACCTATTGAATTTCTAACTTCAAAAGCTGAGTTAGATAAAGCAGTTCCATTAGGGATAAAATTACTCAGGCAAATAGTTCCCTGAAAATTTGCTGCTGAAGAATAGCTGAAGGTCTCACCTGTGAAAATGGATTATGCAGTAAATGCTAATAATGTGTTTTGGAGAAGTACTGCCCTTGCCTTCATGGAAGGATTACTATTCCTTATCCTGTGATGAACTTTCTTCTGTAGGCATATCTGGAATCTGTACAAGACTTGGAGTCTGATAAAAATAACTGGAGAACTATCAAGAATGATCATCTGCTGGCCTATTCCAGCTTTGTCAAAATGAAACTTTCTTCTAGAGATGTCCAGGAATGCAGAGAGGCACTTCAAAGGTACTTTTTAAACTTTCTTGTAGTGAAAAAAGAAACATAAGAATTGTTTATTTTTTTCCCCTGAGTTGCAAAAGACCTACCAGGCTTTTGTTTCTCTGCTTAACTTGTTTGTGGATAGGGGAAAAGATTCTCTGTCCTAGGCTCTAAGAGTGGTTCTTATTGGGTTGCAACCCCAAGCTGTCTTTTGACTGAAGTGAAAGCCTTATTTGAATAGTCAGCACACAGCCATGGAGAAGTCTCATTGATGACGTGGGTCAATGAACTCCGTACCTGCTTTCCCTTCAGTAAGAGAATTTTGTTCTGTATTTCAGGAATTGACTAAACCAGATTACCCAGACAATGATAGAAACACGCAACAAAAAAAACGTAACCCCACTTCCTAAGTATCTGCTTTGTCCTCATCATTTTGTTCTGAATTAGTACAACACATAATGGAACAATTAGGAACATTAGGTATGTAGCATAATACGGAGGGAGGTAGCCAGCTGCAGTAGGAATACTCTCCTTCAGGGAAAACTGATGGTGTTACAGGACCAGCTAAGCCAGCTGATGTGAAGGCATAAAATATGCAGCACACTTAAGGTGGTACAAAACGTTTGTAGTCCATACATTGATGAAGATCTGTTTCTTCCTTTCTCTTATCTTTCTTTTCTTGCTTGCTTTTATTGACTTAACCGTAATTACTCAGCTATACAGTGGCTGTTACGATGTCTTTTGTAAAACAGTATTCTTCAGTCTGTTAAGCTTGTATGAGTATTTGAAGCAGTACAGACAATGGATGAGGAATACTTAATGCCCAAGTATGTTTTGTTTTCTCTATTTCCTCTTAGCATTGACCAAAATCATATTGGGTTTTGTACTGCCATTTTATTAAAGCCATTCGAGGTGATAAGATCTGAAGCACTTCCAGATCATGGCAGTGCTAACAGCCAATTTTTGTCAGGTAATTAAAAGAGTGATTTAACTCTTTCCAGAAAAGTTCCTCCTGAGTCGGGATTGTGTACTAGCCTAGAGCTACTTAGTTTTCTACACTACATTCTGTTTTTGAAGAACCTGTCTAGCTGTATTTTGGGCCTTTCTGATAAATGAAGGAGAGGAAAGTACAGAATGGCTAATGCCTCCTGCATGTCTGTAAATCTGCGGTAATGAACAAGTTTATCCACCTGGTTTGGCAGAATGGGTTTTGAAAGACTATGTGCGGAGATGTGCTGAAAAACACTGTAATATCTAGGTAATACCTAATATGTTTTACTTCAGTAAACAAAGTTGAGAGCTTTGGAAGTTTGCAACCATTTTTGTACTTTCTAGTGCAACTCGGGTTTAGGCAACACAGTACTAACCATTGACTCATGAAGTTACCTGAATCACAGTTAAGTAGCGTCAACCCAAACCATCTGCCATGGCTTTTACCAGGACTCTGTTTAGAATGAGTTTTCTTTGCATTTTAGTTTTGATCATCTGCTTCAGTCAGTGAAACCATATGTGAGCGGGGCTGATGAGTTATCTCATACCTTTGTGGAAATGAGAGGGCAGTTGTACATGCATGCTGGAACTTTGCTACTGAAAATGGCCCAACACAACGAGGCGCAGTGGAGAGTTGTGTGTGAACTAGCAGCGTTGTGTTATCTGATAAGTTTCCAGGTAAGTAATTTTTCAGTATATGCCTTTAGTTGATACAGTTCTCATCATGTTCTTGTTGTACATGTGGTGAACTCCTGTGTTCCTGAGATGGACTAGTGTCTGCGTGCCTAAGGAAAAGCTCCCTCTTCACTCACCAAATCCTACTCTTTCACGGTTCTTTAAAAGGTTTTAAGTGACATGAATAGGGTAATATTGTATCTTCAGCAGTTCCCCTTGTGTGACTAACCTGATTCTGAAAGGCTAGTGAGTTTATTTCCTACAGTTTATTTTCTTTTCGGTAACACAGCTGAACACGTTAAGTGTTGGGCGTATTGCTTATAGGGAGAGAAGGGGATGAACAGAATAGTTTCCATATACTTGTGTAGACAGCAGAACTGAAAACTCAAGCTCAATTCTTTGCTTTATGAAGTCAAATTGATTGTCTTTTTTTATACCACTGCTTGCATTCCAAGTATTGTTTGCTCTTGTGCAAGTAACTTGTGTAACTTAGTGTTACTTGGAATAGCTATGGTTGTCCGTCTCAGGGTTCCTTTTGTTTTAAGTGGATTCCTTGCCCCAATATAGGTGACATAGTACCTCAGAATGAATTGTGTATTTTTTTCTATAGACTAAAAAGAAGCTTGTTTCCTAATTTTTAAGACTAATTTAAATGATCTGCTCTTATTGTGAAAAAGCAGTAACAATTCTTTCTTTACTTCACTAGGTTCCTAAACAAAAGTCAAAACTAATAAAAGGGGACCAAACTGGACAAGATGTGCTGGAAATGTTGGCCTGTGATCGAAAAAGCCAGTCTGGTAATAAAAATAGCTACATAGTTATTTTAAGAACTAAGTGGTTTGCTAAAGAACACAGTAGTTGTCTTGAGGTTTCATGTTAATACTTCAATATGCCATAAAACCTTCTAGATTCTTACTACATATGTAAGACAAACCAGTAATTTGATCCTGCTTTTGTCCTCCTCTTAAGCATGCTAGTAGAGTGCATTCTCTTTTTTGAAGTGTGGGGTCTTTTCCCTCCTTCTGCCTCTTCAGTACACTTAAGACAGAATTTAGCTTATATTGTCTCTTAATCTACTGGAAGTGATTTCTGTCTACTGATACTATTTTGCAAGTATTGTTAGCCTCAAGAGGAAAAGAAAATACTGTTACCATTTCTCTGTTCTTCTGTCCTCTTGCGTGCTCATCAGCTTTGCTCTTTTTGCTGCTAAGTGTAGGCAATTTTTTTCAGACTACAAACTCTTGAGGCCTAGATGAAAACAAACCAACCCACCATCAGGTTCAATTGTTTCAGAATGGGTATTGATAAGACGGACTTCTACTTGTCTTACAGCTACTTACTTTAAGGACAATTGCAACGGCAATAGAATAGTAATAACAGAATATGACTGTTTTCCCAAAGAACTGGATTTGCAGATGCCTTGGGATTGTTGTCACTTAAAGTTTGGAACGCCTATGTGCTGAAACGCTGACCTGGTTACAGGGATAACATAACAATCTGTAGGTTTCATAAGGGGAAATCTTGATTCCCACCCAGCATTTCGTAGCTAGAACAGCCCAGTGTATCAAATATTACTTTCCTTATGCTCACTGCTTTATTTTTATGAAGTTATATTTTTGTTTTCTAGGTCATATGCTGCTGAACTTAAGCCATGGCAAGCAAGACTTCTTTAAAGAGACTGTGGAATCTTTTGCAAACAAAAGTGGTTCATTTACGTTGTTTGATAGCCTGTTTGAGAGTGGAGCTTCTAGAGAGAGATCTTTTATTGGCACAGATGATATTGGAAATGTCAGTGCACAAGCACCAATGCAAATGGAACTTAATAAATATGATATTGGTAAGAGGTGTTACTTTCTGAAACTCGACATGACTTTGTGTTCCAGAAGCTCTTCTACAAATGCATCGTATTGCATCATAAGACAAATACCTGGAATAGCTGCCCAAAGTTGTCCTAATGTCCTACACAACATTTATATTTCACTGCAAAGTAAAGAAGTGCTTCTTGAATAATTCCTTAAAGATTTTTTTAAGAAATTAAATAGTTATGCTAAAAATAATCACCTATTTGACTCAGTTTGTTGAGGATGGAAGTGAAAGAAAATCTGAGAATCATCCTCTCAAACTGAAGGGTTTGATGGCTTAAGCACTCAAACGAACTGCCCGCTTGATATATTTGGCTTGTTTGAAGTTTTGTAGCCTTTCATAAGTGAAAGCTGGAACCTTGATGCTCATGGGTCTGTGAAGTATCTTTGGCTGCTCTGACAGACTCAAATGTGAAACCCAGCTTTAATCAGGTAGAAGACGTCTTCCTGGCTTGTAGGAAGTTGACATCTGCATCCGATTTTGTTTTTGCATAGGTGCCATTCGAATGCACAATGGCAGTCTCCAGCACCTTGTGTGGCTTGGCTTGCAGTGGAACTCTATGTCAGTCTTACCCCCAATACGCAAGTGGTTAAAACAGCTTTTTCACTTGCCTCAAGAAACGTCAAGACGTGAGACAGATGCTCCTGAATCTATTTGCCTGTTAGACCTTGAAGTAAGTAAACTTTCTAACTTCTTAAATGTACTGTACAGTTTAAGTTTTTTTTTTTAATTTCTTACCTTTTATTTATTTATTTTTGCAAAAACAGGTATTTCTACTTGGTGTGATATTCACTAGCAACTTACAATTGCAAGAGAAGTTTAATTCTCACTACGGTGCACATCAGCCTCAGTTCTTACCATTGCCAGTGTGCAAACAGCTCTATACCGAAAAGCAAGGATCGTGGTGGGATGCTTTTTATACTCTTATTCAGAGAAAAGCAACGTAAGGCTTTTTCAGTTTGGAAATATTTGACCAAACCTTTAGGCAGCTTCTACCACAACAGCTTCTATTGGTCCCAATAGATTCTTGTAAAATCACATTTCTTTTTTGAAAAATTTTAGACACTCGAATTTTGTTGTAGAAGGGACTTGATGCACTTGAAAGATTTCCAAAAATGAAATTTTTGTTTCTAACAATGTATTTCTAAACTAGAGGGAAGTTAGGACTAAAACTGTGGGCTATACTCGTCAAGCAAGTGACATGAACAGATGAGAAGTAGAGAATACTAATCAAGGAATGTTTCTTCTGATATTCAGACTAGGAACAGCAGCAAAACTGAGGCTTATCGTACAACAGGGAATAAGTACTTTGCGAACACTGGAGAAGCACGGCCTTCAACCTGCCTTAATTATACACTGGGCAAAAAGCCTGCAAAAAACAGTAAGTGAAGATTATTTTTAAATATGCAGAAGCTGAAGTGTTTTTCTGTCTTATCTTTGAAACTATAAACACTGACGGAGGAAGAAAAATTGGATGAGAATGTCTTATTGAGAACTGTTGTTTATTTTGCCAAACAAATTAGTTGCTGTAGTCACTTTAATGAAGTACTTCGTCTTAAGCTGTAGTGTAATTTTCTACATGTGTGCTAGTTTACATATCTCAAGTGTCAGAGAAGCACTTTTGCAACTTTTTAAGAAACCGGAGAAAGATGTGTATCAATAGCATTTTGACTTGAATTTGTTAACATAACATGTCCTTTTCTTCACCAGGGCATTAGCCTTAACTCCTTTTATAACCAGAAGGAATACATTGGACGAAGTGTCTGCTACTGGAAGAAAGTTTTACCTATGCTGGAAGCTATCAAAAAGAAGAGAAGCATACCTGAACCTACAGACCCTCTCTTTGAACACTTCCATAGTGTAGACATTCAGGTACAGATTGATTAAGGCAAAGCTGAAGTAAGAGAGGGTCTGTATAAGAAACCTATGTAGTTGTTGGATTTTTCTCTGCATTGTACAACTCATGTTGTTATTACAATAAGGCCGTTAACGATGAGATTTGGTAGTATCAGTGTCTGATAAAGGGGCGAGAAAATCTCTGTACAACTTTTTTAGTGTTAAGTCTGTGTGTATCATTGGAAGGCACTGAGCACCTTATTACCAACTTTCTTTATAGAGTATTTTTCCACTATTATAAGAAGAGAAACAATAACATGTTATTTCATTGTTAGGTATGAGTTGTCTGTCACCTTCTTTGTAGGTCTTTCAGGTTGCAGCATATGAAGAAGAGGCACGTATTGCGTTTGCGATGTTGGATGCAGTTGATGGCAAAACTGATGATGCTTTATTAGCATTTGAAGCTATTAAGAATGTGGTTTCATACTGGAATCTTGCTGTGGTGAGGTTAAAAAATTGCATTACTGCAAAATGCTTTACTTTCACTTGCCTTCTGACTGTTCCTAATTAATCTACATCCTGTTCTTTAGATCTTCCAAAGAAAGGCAGAAGAGATTGAAAAGGATGCCATGCTGCCAGAAGAACAAGAAGAACACAAAACCTATCTTCTTAAAAGCAAGCATTATCTAATGATGATCATTGAAGAAAGCCTCTCGGATATGTCAGTAATTGAGAAAGTTAGTAATTCTTGTTTTAAAAACTTATTTGGAGAGATTCAGTGCATTTGATTAGTGTTCCAAAATGAAAATATTTCCATTTGTTAGCTTTTTTAGACCAGACTTTGCATTAAGGCATGTTAAACTTATTTCTTCGCTCAAGACAAAAAAAAATGCCTAACATCAGTGGGTTGATAAATTCTGGGTAACTTCAGTAACCTACCAGACCATGCAGCCTTTTGGCTACTCTGTGGATGAAAGCTGTAATGTAAACAAATAGCTTTTGCCACTGTCTTTTTTTATAGAGGTCAATGATCTGAAAAAATAGATTTAACGTTTGTTTGAATTGTTTTCTTACTTTAATCTTAACAGATTTAGAACTTTACTGGAAAAAAAAACAAACAGTATTTGTGTAATGAAAGCCTTGCTTAGCCAGAATTCTGAATGCAGTTTGTCTTGTGTTGAGGGAGAACTGCCATCACGACTCATGTTTCAAATAACTTATTTAGCTGCCAGTGTCTATTGAAACTGTGAAGGAAATGCTAGATACCGTGATCCAGGAACTTGGCGAGAATGATCGAGAGGGAAGTCCTTCCTTCAGAAATGGTGTGTCACGAGTTGTAGTTTCAGAGATGAAACATTCCACTCCATCACCAACTACATTTTCTCTTTCACCAACTAAGAGCTACAAGGTATGTTAGCCAGCTGTTATTTTGGGGAATTGTTATGTTTGAATAAAAATTCACCAGATTTAGTTAACTTTTTTATTCTAGTTTTCTCCTAAAACTCCTCCTCACTGGGCTGAAGATCACAGATGTCTACTTCAAATGATCTGCCAGCAAGTGGAAGCTTTAAAGGTAAGCAATTTTGTCATCATATTCAGTGAAGAACAGTTGGCCTTATTATGGTTATGGTAAAGACTTTGTGATAATAGTGTGGGCTGACTTAAAGTTCCTAGACAGCTCCACTGATTTAGGTAGTAATCTTCTGTAAACATTTGCCTAAACTCAGTGCAAGAGTAAATCTTTTTGCTTAAAAGCTCTTATTTGGGACTCAGCAAACATGCAGAGGCAACCCTTCTGAGGAGCATATGTAGCAAGTGTTCCACTTTCATCAGCGTGGTTCTTATCCACTTGGCTCTGTGTTTTTATTTATGGTTTTAGAAAAAAATCTTGGTTCTTTGTACTGCATGGGCAAATCTCGGATGATTCTGGCAGGTACCTTGTGATTTATTTATTTGTTTTCCACAAGCTTGAACGTGCTTTTAAACAGAAAAGGGATAAGTATCGTTCCTTACGTGTTTATTCTACAAATATCTATGTAATACATACTTATTCTTGATTGGCACACTATTTTGACAGAATGAAATGCAAGAAATGAAACTGAATAATTCCAATTCAAATGCATCATCTCATCGCTGGCCTGCTGATAGCTATGGGACAGATGCAATGTCAGAGGGTTATCAAAGAGTACAAAATCTTCACGAAGCTCCATTAACAGGTAAGTTACTGCTGAATTTTTATTTAAAAGCTTTAGTAAACCAAGTAGGACTTTTGAAAATACTGCAGAAATGTTTTAATGATTCACATTTAAAAACTGATTACTGGGGAGAGTCCATTCAAAACAACAGCAAAAAATAAGTATAAACTGTTTTTCTGGTGTTCCTTTTTAGTTGCTACCACTGGCCCATCTGTTTACTACAGCCAGTCACCTGCCTATAACTCTCAGTATCTTCTCAGAACTGCTGCAACCAATGTAACGCCAACAAAGGTGAGAATCTATCCACTGAAGCTGCTTTCAGTGATCTACTGAAAATGACTGCTTTTGATTCGATATGTAGTTTGATGTAGTTGCAGTTCCTCATGTAGTATTTGGTAAATTTGGATGGCTAGAGATAAGCTGATAATTTATCTCGCTGCCTAATTTTTAGGATGTGGGGTCTGCAAAGAAAAGCAGTGTCTGTAATATGATAGTACGTGTCCACTGCAGAGTATGTGTGATATTTCTTTTTCCTCAAAGTAGTATGAAACAAGTGGGGTGTACAAGGCTTTTTTTTCTTTAAATTAAAAAAACGCATTCATCTTGTGCCCTTTTTACAATGCTTGTTTTCAGATGCCTTTCAAGATTTCAACTAATCAATCTAAACTAAATTAAAATTAATGTAGATTTAACCTCATATGAAAGTATGCCCTGCTTTTAAGAATACGTGTTATGTGGGCTTCAACACAGTAAGACTTTGTCTTCTGCATTACGATAATTAGCAAAGCAATTGTCTTCTGCTTATTCTTTAGGCTCCTGTCTATGGCATGAACCGACTTGCACCTCAGCAACATATATATGCTTATCAACAACCCATGCACACACCACCTCTGCAAAACACTTCTGCTTGTATGTTTTCTCAAGAAATATATGGCACACCTCTGCGTTTTGATTCTCCTGCTACTGGACTCATTTCTCCTCGTGGGGGTGATGATTACTACAATTATAGTGTCCCACAGGCAAGCACAGACCCACCGTTGCCTGGACCGGGCTATTTCACAAAGCCGTCAGTTCCACCACCAACTTTAAAGCCTGCAGAATCAAAAGTGATAGAATTTACGAAGCCTAAATTCGGACAGCCAGGAGCGGCAGAAGGATCAAAACCACCTCTGCCAACACCAGCACAGCCAAGTCAGCCAACAACTTTTAAATTCAACACTAACTTCAAGTCTAATGATGGAGACTTTACCTTTTCTTCTCTTCAAGTTGCAACGCAGCCTGCTAATGCAGCTTTTAATAATAGTGAAAGCCTTTTGGGTCTTCTGACATCCGATAAACGTTTACAGGATGATAGATATGTTGAACAAAAAGCAATTAACGATCACACAAATAATCAAAGAAATGTCTTCAGTTTTGGCAATAAACATATGCCAGGCATCTCTTTTAGAGAAAGTGTGGGACAAAATGCACACAAACCCCTGGGTTTTGAGAAGAGTGATATGTTCAGTGTCCAAGAGCCAAGCAAGCCTGGTTTTACAACTTCGAGTTCAGATTTGGCCAATAGAAGTCATGAAACAGAGGGAGGAAGCACCCATGGTGGAGATGAGGATGATGATGGTCCTCATTTTGATCCTGTGGTCCCACTCCCTGACAAGATTGAAGTAAAGACAGGTGAGGAAGATGAAGAAGAATTCTTCTGCAACAGAGCCAAGCTCTTTCGTTTTGATGCAGAATCTAAAGAATGGAAAGAAAGGGGTATTGGAAATGTGAAAATACTGAAACATAAAGTGTCTGGCAAATTTCGTCTCTTAATGAGACGGGATCAAGTGCTCAAAATCTGTGCAAATCACTACATAAATACTGATATGAAATTAACTCCAAATGCTGGATCAGATAAGTCATTTGTATGGCATGCTTTAGATTATGCAGATGAGTTACCAAAACCAGAACAGCTGGCGATTAGATTTAAAACACCTGAGGAAGCAATGCTTTTCAAAAGTAAATTTGAGGAGGCACAGAGTATTTTAAAAACCTTGGGGTCAAGTGTTGACGTATCTGTGACTCAGAGTAGTGCAAGTGCAAGAGAAGCATCAAATCTGGACATCAAGGAGCCTAGCAGATCCATTTCTGGGACCCTGAACTTTGGCTTTCAGTTCCCAAAAGATGAAGTGAGCAGTGAATCTGGTACCAAAGGCAGCCTTACAGCTACATCAACTGCATCTGGCCCTGCCACTTCTTCATTTGGAAAGGAAGCCCCGCAAACCATTTCTTCTGGTGGGTTTGGTCAGCAGCATCTCTTGAAGAAGGATCAGTGGGTGTGTAAAGTATGTTTGGTTCCAAATGAAGCAAGTGCAAAGAATTGTGTATCATGTCAAAGTCCAAGTCCAGACACATGGGAAACGCATAGCACCCCATTAACTGAATCTTCTGCAACTTTCAAAGCCAGTAGTAATGCTGTGCAGGACAAATTTGGATCTGCTTTTGCTAAAAAAGAAGGTCAGTGGGATTGCAGCGTCTGTTTAGTAAGAAACGAACCCACTGCCTCCAAGTGTGCTGCCTGCCAGAATCCAAACAAAAGTAATACAACGGTATCCTTTAAATTTGACCAAGCAATTGCTCCAAAGGCTATTCAGAAAGACTTAGGAACTGCTTTTGCCAAAAAAGAAGGCCAGTGGAACTGCTCTGTATGCCTAGTCCAAAATGAAGCGAAAGATGTGAACTGTCGTTCTTGTCAGAATCCTAACTCACAAAATCAACCAAATATGCCTGTACCTACTGTTCAGGCATCCCCTGCTCCCAAGTTTGGTTCCATTGCTGATGCAAGTAAGCCACTGAAAAATGGAATTGAAGGGCTTTTTGCTAAAAAGGAAGGGCAGTGGGATTGTAATTCTTGTCTTGTGAGGAATGAGGCTTCTTCACCAGCCTGCGTGGCCTGCCAAACACCAAATCCATGTGTTAAGGTTGCTGGTGGTGCTACATCAACTCCTGCTTTTGGCTTAAAAAGTAAATTATCTGAACCTGCTGGAGGACAGTTGGGAACAGGCTTTAAGTGCGATTTCTTAGAAAAGGGCTTTAAGTTTGGTACTTCTGAGCAAGGCAAGACACCATCATTTACATTTCAGATTACTTCTGATACTGAAGCTAAGTCAGCAAAGGAAGGATTTAGCTTTTCAATGCCAGTGCCTGCAGGCGGATTTAAATTTGGGATACAGGAGCCCAATAAAAATACCACCAAGAAAGATGAGCCATCCAAAGAGTGTGCAACTGGCTTTTTAAAAAGCAATGATGAAAAAGAGAAAAAGGAAACACCACCAGAGAGTGGAATTGCATTCCAATTTCAGGAAACAACAAACAAGGAGAAAGGTGACTTTGTTTTTGGGCAAAATAGCAGCACTTTTACTTTTGCCGAGCTTGCAAAAAGGACTCCTGGGGAAAGCTTCCAGTTTGGCAAAAAAGACCCTAACTTCAAAGGCTTTTCAGGGGCTGGTGAGAAGCTGTTCTCTTCACAGGCTTCTAAAAGTGATCCAAAACCAAACACATCTGCTGATCTTGGTGAGAAGGATGATGATGTATATAAGACAGAGGACAGCGATGATATCCATTTTGAACCTATAGTTCAGATGCCTGAAAAAGTAGAGCCATTTACAGGAGAAGAAGATGAGAAGGTGTTATACTCCCAAAGAGTAAAGCTGTTCAGGTTTGATCCAGAAACAAGCCAGTGGAAAGAACGTGGGGTGGGCAACCTGAAGATTCTTAAAAATGAAGTTAACGGCAAAGTAAGAATACTAATGCGGCGTGAGCAGGTACTGAAGGTGTGTGCAAATCACTGGATAACAACAACCATGAACTTGAAACAGCTCTCTGGCTCAGACAAAGCATGGATGTGGATGGCCAGTGACTTCTCTGATGGTGACGCAAAGTTGGAACATCTGGCAGCAAAATTCAAGACACCAGAGCAGGCTGAGGAGTTCAAAGAGAAGTTTGAAGAATGTCAGAGGCTACTACTAGATATACCACTGCAGACACCCCACAAGCTTGTTGATACAGGCAGGACAGCACAACTTATACAGAAAGCAGAAGAGATGAAGTGTGGCTTAAAAGATCTCAAAACGTTTTTGACGGATGACAAAACTAAACTGTCAGAAGAGGAAAATGTGAATTCTGTTTGTGCCAGCAGTACTACTGATGTGGTTATAAAGCCGCATGCTGAAAGTACTGGGCCTACTCTGGAATGGGATAACTATGACTTGCGTGAAGAAGCATTGGATGACAGCGTGAGTAGTTCTGTATATGCGTCACCTCTCACTAGTAGTCCTGTAAGGAAAAATCTGTTTAGGTTTGGAGAGTCTACTACAGGTTTTAGTTTCAGCTTTAAATCTGCTTTGAGCCCGTCCAAATCTCCTGCCAAACAGAACCAGAGTAGAACGTCAGTAGGCACAGATGAAGATTCTGATGTTACTCAAGAAGAAGAAAGAGATGGGCAGTACTTCGAGCCTGTGGTACCTCTGCCTGACCTCGTGGAAGTGACCAGTGGCGAGGAAAATGAGCAAGTTGTCTTCAGTCACAGAGCTAAGCTCTACAGATATGACAAAGACGCTAATCAGTGGAAAGAGAGAGGTATTGGGGATATCAAGATATTACAGAACTACGATAACAAGCAAGTGCGTATAGTAATGAGAAGGGACCAGGTACTGAAACTCTGTGCCAATCATAGAATAACACCAGATATGAATATGCAACAAATGAAGGGATCTGATAGAGCCTGGGTATGGACTGCGTGTGACTTTGCAGATGGGGAGAGGAAAGTAGAGCTTCTGGCTGTGCGATTCAAGCTGCAAGATGTTGCAGACTCATTTAAGCAAATTTTTGATGAAGCAAAGCATGCCCAAGAGAGAGAGACACTGATAACACCTCTTTCTTCTCGTGCCAATACACCAAAGGAATCTCCATGTGGTAAAAATGCTGTAGCTGTACTAGAAGAAACTACCAGAGAAAGAACTGACCTCAGCCATGGCGATAGTACTTCTGATGCAACTGTAGAGGTTGCAGAGGTGTCAAGCACTTCTGAAACACCGACAAAAACAGTGGTTTCTCCTCCAAAGTTTGTATTTGGATCAGAATCTGTCAAGAGCATTTTCAGTAATGAAAAGTCAAAGACATTCACGTTTGGAAATACTTCAGCCACTGGTTCTCTCTTTGGCTTCAGCTTTAATCCTCCAAAAAAGAGTGAAGACCGTATTCCAACATCTCAGAACACAACGCAGAAAGAACTGGAAGCCTCTGAACCACCAAAAAGCTCTACTACTCCTCAGAAGCCTCTGGACAGCAAGGCAGACAACTTGCCTACTTCAACACAAGAGGGACCCTCAAGCTTCTCATTTAGAATACTGGAAAAAGGTGAGTGTCAGTTGAACAAGTAGCTTATTCAACTACGCAGTTTACTAAGGAGTCATCTTTATGCCATTCATTACTCTTTGTTGTCTTGATATCTGGTTTCAGTTCTAATGCTAGTACCCGTGTCTTCAAGTTCTTAAGTGAATTTTAAGTAATAATTATTTTCATATAAAAATGAAAGCATGTGATGCGAGACGGTTTTGTTGATTAGTGAGAAAGGGCATTTCACGTAGGAGCTGTAGCTCTGTGAAATGCTGTACCTGAATCTCAGGCTTAAGTGCTTAAAGGAGGAGTTGTGGATTCACTTTTTGAGACTTAAATAGGTAATCAGACTGGTAGTGTATGAACCTGGGCTTTTGCTCCGAGTGGTAAAGTGTGAGAACAGCAAACAAGCTTCAGGTAGAATTTGAATTATCCCCATGATTGAACAGATGGGTGTTCTAAAACTATTCCTCTTTACAGTTGTTTAAAGTCTTAATTATTGGCCTCTGCAGTATCAAATGTATAGCTCAAATAACACCAGACGTTGGCCTCTGCCTTAACCTGAAAAGACATTGTGAGATTACATCCTCAGTTAACAGTTCCTGACGCTATCTGAATAGACATACTTGCAGAAGTTGTGGCTGTGACATGACCACTGTAATGTCCTGAAGTGTCTGTGTGGGAAGAATGGGATTTGCCAGCATTTTGATGGTAAAATACTTAGCTTTGAAGGCTTTGTGCTGCTTCCCTTCAGTGCAAGACTGTTTAATCAAATAGTAATTCTTAATTTACATCCTAGCCTCAGAATTATGAAGATTTATGGTCTGTTTAACTAAAGTATAATAAAGTGATATGGTGGAAGATGATAGCTGCAGTCTTTTTGCATAGGTTGGATAAGCTTGTGAAAAATTAACAGATGAAATATTTCCTACTGTGAAATATGACTATAGAATGTTTCCAGAACATACATAAATCTGTTTTACTCTTTTAAAATTCCAGGTAAACTCTTACATCCAAACAACTTATTTTTTTAGGATTTAATTTTAGCCTTTTTAAATCTAATCCAATGGCCTTTTGGACAAGCACATCTTCCTTGCAACCTGATAGTAAAGGTATTTACATACTGCACTGGACGTGTGATGAAAACACTTTAGCAGGCATGGACAGTAACTCAACTGTGGCAAAGCAGTTGGCTCAGTAATTCTTATAATTAACATGCATGCTGAAGAAACGTACTTAAAATTGTGTGTCTTGCTACTGTATTTATGCTATTAGAGAATGTCTTCAGCCCTTAGTATGGTAATATGAGCTAGTGCAATGGATGGCCCAGCTTAAGCTTTTGGCTTCTGTTTGCCTTGTTTTCCGAGGATATCTGCCTTGCACTTCTCTGTCACGATTTTACTGACCATGCATACTGGATCTCTAAAATTCCCCTCGTTCTAAAGAAGTTGAATCCTGTTATTTTTAGACAATACATTTCTTGGTACCTGAAGGCTTCCACTTCAATGAAATATATGTGAAGATCTCAAGACAAGTTCTCCAGTAGAACGCTTGAATGTATTTAGTGTCTGTATTGGAAATGTTTAGTTGAGTTTCTGAATTATTGATATGTGAACTATTGCTTTTTTTTTAAAACAAGGAGTACATAGAAATGAGAAAGCCGACTCCTTAGGTACAGCTTCCATGTGTATATACTTCATGTACAGTATGAAGTCCATCTTAGCTGGTCAGAACACATTTGTTGTGTAACCATTATGTATGTTCACATTTACAACCTGTAACCAAAACTGTTACAGCTTATAGATTGATTATATGTTGTTATAAGATGCTACTAACTTCTTTTGGCAAGTGTGCTTGCTGTAAGCATATGCAACTTATGCAGCAGTTCAACAGCATTTTAATTTTAAAAAGCAATTTTTAGTCTACACAAGGCAGTTTTCTGTTAGTGTCTTACACTATTTAAAAATGTTATTCCAAACACCGTTTTCCCACAATTATTTTTCTAGAGGAGCTGTTCTTATTTAAGCACTGAACTCCTGTTCTCCATATATATCTAAAGACAAGTGGTCTGTGCTTTTAGGCATCCCTGTGCATGGAGTTTATTAACAGTTCAGTTTTATTTTCATAGTTCGATATTCATCGTGTGAAGTGATTAAGCATTCTGTGCCAGTGCATACATGCAAAAACTTTTGCTACCTCAGATTAATACTGGTTCTATATTGAGGGTGTGCGAGGGCGGGTGTGTGTGTGCTGGAAAAACCAAACTATACCTTTCTCCTGCTTCAGACAGTTCTTCACTTCTACTTTTCTGTTAACTAGAATATGATTACATACTGAGTGATTTGTTTGCAGGTGATAATTGTCTTCTATGTAGCTTTTTAGTGGCTGTTTTGAGCTCTGACTTGATAGCAAATAATGTTTAGAAGGCCTTTCTAAATTAGGCTTTCAGGCCTACCCAATGCAAATATAATCTGAGGCTTTCTGATGAGGAACATCTTTTGGAGGAGCAACTTCTAAGTTGTGCTAGAGCAACATTCAAAAGAAATTTCACCTCATATTAGTTTTGCACCTCTGTGCAGAAGAACTTAAGTTTTTCTCTTGTCCAGTCATGAGCTTTTTGTAAGTACTTTACAAGTCTGAATCAAAGTTATGTCAGTTGCATTTTCCTGTAGCAGTTATGTGCATTGAAGTTGAAATTCTGGTGCTCTTCTCTTACATCCAGCAGATATTCACTGATAAATGCATGAGAAAAAAAAATATAAGTATGGTGACTGGCTAGATACTTAGGCCTGCCTGGTGTTAAAGTCAGTTGAAACAAAAGCAAAAATACAATAATCTCCTGAAAATAACTGGTGTGAGTGGTGTGGATCTTTTTGTTCCTTCCAGTTACTAACAATGTTTTGTGTGGAATTTTTTCCCCTGAGTAGACATTTCTGTTACCATAAAGCCATCAGTCTTACAAGAATGTGTTGTATGTATGCATGGCTCTTTGTTTTCATGGCTGCCTGTGAAGGTATATTTAGCTGTTTGCAGCATTTTTGAATAAGAAAAGTTAACCTTCTTGGGTGGAGTGTGAGTAGAAAGAGACAGACCAGTGGCCATCTTGCTCAGTCTTAATATTCTGAGGGCAAATACATATTGTAGTCTTAATCTTTGTTGTTGAATCCTTTTCTCACTGAGTGGATGTCTGGAATCCTAGAATCTTAATCTGGTGTTTGATAGATGCACTTCATGGAGAATTTTTCCTAGGTATTCATCTGAAGTGATTTTTATGTATCTTATTCAGCCACCTTGCACAAAGACTAATGAAAGAGATTGCATGATAATTCCTTGGGAATGCTGTCTGTCAAATATGATGAACTATATCGTCTGTTGCCAGAGTCGTCTTTATACTGCTCAGATTAAAGGAAGCTTGTGCTTTCACCATCTACCTGATTGACTTGGGAATTATTTTTTTTTTTTGTTGAAGATAGATTTTTGTCAATTCTCTAATCCTAGGGAAAGTTAATTTTTACAATAACTTTGTAATGGCTCTAAGACCAAATACTCCTCACTTAAACCTCTGTGGTAAACTTGGTGCAAACTTAGTCCAATTGAGACACTTACGAGGCTAATCTGAGTGAGTGAAAACGTGTCAATATGCAGGATGCCTGTGTATCTTGATAAGACAGTACTGGATGTATCAGCTAGAGTTAGTTTTTTGCAAAAGATTCTGAGAAAACATATTAAACCAACTATAGCCTGCTGTCATGATGTGAACTTAGAAATTTGTTCAAGAATTTTATGCTGCATTTAGTTTGTACCAGCTCAGAGGAGCGTAAAGTGAGCAAAGGATTACTCTACAAGATTATACGTGCTCATAATGGGTTAGTGCAACACTGGTGTATAAATATCTGGAATTATTAACGTCTAATCAAAGGGAGAGTCAATGGAGCAAAGTCTGGGGAGGGAACACTTCAAAAAAAGACTGAAATATGAACTAGTACTTTGGATTTTGCTTTTACTCTACTATTTATATTGCTCTTAATCTGGTGGAAGGTACGAGTTGGAAAACAACTTTCGAAAAAGCAGATTTATTTTAGTGTCCCAGTTGTGCCAGAGTATAAAGGGGTATGTCCAAAACTTTACAATTCTAATTTGTCCTTGTCTTCTCTGGCATTAATGGATGTCAAATTGCATGAGCAGGAAAGTCTGTGTTCCTCAGGAATTCAGGAGTAGTCTGGTTCTTGCTGAAGATTTAGGTTCCCACAGACTATATAGTGCCACAAACTTAGCAAATGTTTCCTAATGAAAACAATAGTGAGCTTCTGAGAGCACCGTACAAATTCTGCTGATGAGTATAACTCAAACCTGGAAAATGCGAACAAATAGATTGACTTACTAAAACAATCAAATTATTATTAGAAACAGATGACAGATGGTGTGTGTGTTTATTGATGTACTTATGTGGTAATTCTTATACAAGGGTAACAAATTTGTTTCTCTCGCCTTTACTCTAAACTGCCCCTCTCAAAACAACTCTAAAACCCAACCCAGACAAAACCCCAACCAAACAACACAAGGTGCTTAAACTGATCTGTCATCTTGGTTTCTGTTCTCTCTGAAGAAACTCCTATCTTTATTTCCAAATGTGGCTGCTTGTTCTCACAGCCAGATGTTTTTCTGGAGTTTCCTCTAGGCTGTGCTTTCAGATTTAATCTTTGATTTTCCTCTGGTTTTTCACTACCAGCAGAATGGACAACTTCACATTGAAAGGGAGAGGAGAAAAAGATATACAATAAAATCAATAGAAGTATTTGCCCCTGCTGGAAAAGCAGTGTTAAATAGGCAGAAAGCAATATTTGTTGTTCAACAAGATGGAGCTGAAAATTACTCTACTTTTGTAACAACAAAAGTTTAAGCAGCAGCTCTTACAGGAAATTGAGATTCGCTAATAAAAAGCTCAGATTTCCCACAGGTAAGCAGAAAAAAGTTTTGTTCAGTTGCTGCTCAATATCTTCCAGAACTTAAAGCACTTTTAAGCAAGGCAACATGTCATGTTTCTGTAGACAGATTCACTTTCTTCTTTTTTCAGGCCTGAAGTTCACTTCTCCATCTCTAGAGAACACCTCTATCCCTTTTCCCCAGAGTCTTATTTTGTTTGATGTGTGGGATTAAGTAGTCCTTGTAACAGTATAGAGCAGCAGGCTTGTTTCTGTTCTGCTGCTTGAATTCCAAAGGCAAGAGAACAGTGTAATTGGCAGGCAGGTTAGAATGCCTCAGGTTTTAAGAGGATGCTCTGTCCTAGCAGTCTGTAACTTTGTTTCCTGTGGATGAACATAAAATAGGTAGACTTCAAATCTCTTTCTAACCCTTAGAATTCATTCAGTTCTGTCCTAATGGTAATGTGGGGTTGTTGTTATTCCCTGTTCTGAAATTATTCAGTTTTAATATTTTTTTTTTCCTTTTCTGTAAAAAGCTGAGAAGACAACAGTGTCAGAAGATGACCTTCCATCCGATGAGGTTGTAATAGTGTATGAGTTAACACCTACCCCTGAACAGCGAGCTCTTGCTGGCCTTCTCAAGCTACCTGCAACGTTCTTCTGCTATAAGAACAAGCCTGGATACGTGAGTGATGAGGAGGATGGTAAGGAGTGCCAAAGTTGATCTTGGTGTTGCTTTTTGTGGGGAAAGGCTGAAATACACTGCACTTGGTGCAGCCCCACTTCAAGCGCTGCAGGTAGTTCTGGGCTCCTAAGTGTAAGGAGGGCATCAGACTATTGGTGTGTGTCCAGGGGAGGGCACCCGAGGTGGTGAAAGGCCTTGAGGGCAAGAGTTATGATGAGCAGCTGAGGTCACTTGGTTTGTTCTTCTTGGACGCATATGCAGAATAGGAAGTGAAAGCTTACTTGTTGACCTGCGGAATTCTTACGCATGCTTGCTGGGCTTAGGACTTGGAAGGGCTTAGCAGCCTCCTCTGTACTTAGAGGATACCTGAGAACTTCTGCTTGTTTCCTGTATTTAAGATGAAGACTACGAAACAGCTGTTAAGAAACTTAATGGAAGACTGTATCTCAGCGATTCAGAAGAGAAAAAGAAATTGCAAGATCCTGTAAAAGGTACGTCTTAAAACATAATACTTAAAATTTCTGTCTACTGAAAGAGAAGCTCAAAATCTGAAGGCCACTTGGGCACTGAGATGAATTTTATGTCTCCTGGGATTGTTTTTGGGAGCGATGGTCCTGGGAGCAGAGAAGCTGCATCTCCAAATACAGCTCTGAGCTTAGCCTGTTGAACTGTTAGCAGTAAAATGGCACCTGATTGAGAAATGTACACTTCAGGTGGCCTCTAAAGAGAACACCATTGAGCCATTTGAAAGATGATCAAATGTTGAAGCAAGCCAGTAGCACTGGCAGCTGCAAGACTGAACTCTTCATTATTGCATGGAAATCCCCTTACGGTAGTAGAAAACCAAGCATGATGAATTTCCAGTGGTAATCATAGAATCATCTGGGTTGGAATTGACCTCCAAGATCATCAAGTCCAACCCTTTGTCCAATGTCCTCATGATTACTAGATCATGGCACTAAGTGCCACATCCAGTCTTATTTTTAAAACCTCCAGGGGTGGTGAATCCACCACCTCTCTGTGCAGGCCATTCCAATGCCTGATTACTCGTTCTGTAAAGAACTTTTTCCTGATATCCAGCCTAAACCTTCCCTGGCAGAGTCTAAGCTTGTGCTCTCTTGTTCTGTTGCTGGCTGCCTGGGAGAGGAGACCGACCCCACAAGTCAGCCACAAGTGGAGATGAGTTAGTCTTTACTTCTACTGTGTGAACACTAATGATATTTTAAAAACACTTGAAGTCTTTCTTCAAGTTGCTTTGGACGTTGTGTGGTTATTAAATAAAGAAGATGCCAAAACTTGCTTCAGTATTTAGCTGCCCTCCCAGCTATTTTCCCCTAATTTGTATTCCTTCCCGTAGGCATCAAAGGAGAAAGGGCATTTGACAGTGAAAGAGAACATGGTACACCTTGGGAAAAGAAACCAGCTCTCAAGGAGAAGGCTAAAGCAGAAACTCCACAGGTTCTTTCTACTTCTGTGTGTGGTGCCAGCAATGATACTGACGATGACCATCCAGTAGATGTTCAGGCAGAAGTTGAAATTGAAGAAACGAAAGTAAGAACTAAATATGAATCTTTTTGTCATCAAACTTGCACAATTACTGCCTGTACCTGCGAGACTTTACATACCTTTCACCTTGTGAGACATAAAACAACCAGTGGTGAATAAGTATTTGAGTCTTGTTTTGGCTGTGCCTCAGTTCTTTGCCAACACTGAAACAGAACCTTAAGGTCTAAGGGAACCTTAAGTTTCATGGGAATAGAAAAGTGCTACAGCTGTCCTAAAGTAGGAACTGCTTTGGGCAGTAAAATCTCTCCTAAAGCTTACCATGTCAGGGATCCTTTAGTCTCTTGTCAAGTTAATGCCCTTATGTGTTAAGTATAGTGAAAGCTTCAGAAGGTTTACATCAGCAATTCCTTGTGGTGTCATTTTAGAGAAAATGAACTGTTGTGAATCTATTGAGGAGGTGGTTTGAATAGGTTCTGTTGGCTTCTTTGCTTGTTACTTTGCTTATTTGTTAATTCCAGGAGAATGAGGTTGCAAGCTCAACTGACTTAGTTTGTGCCAGTGAGGAAGAAGTACCTGCTCCGCCAATCAATGAGGTGATAGTATCTGTCCAGTCAGCTACCAACAGTGAAGAACCAGATTCCACCAGTGAAACAGTGCCTGTGTCACAGAGTTCATCAAGAGCTGATGACAAACCTGTAGACTTGTCAACTAAAAAAAGTGATTTGGACTGCTCAGAGTCAACACAAGGTAAGGTCAGGGGTACATCCTGGTTTTCCTTAGGAGTGTAAGTGTTCTTTCTGTAGATCTTTCTAATGGAATTGCCACCCTGGGGAGAAGTAGGACCAATATTGAATTAGAAGCATGAGTATTAGTCTAGTAAAAACATGACTTGAGGATTAGAACAATTATATACATCAAATTCGCCTGTTGATGAAATGGCACTACCATAGAAGCATTATTAGTGTTTGTGGTGTTTATACATGATGTACTCCCATTATTTTACTGTTAAGTACCATATGAATACTTACTAGAGCTCTGTGGATCTGCACAGAAGTAGCATATCTTGTGCTGCCTTGAGGCCTTTCTTAAAACCTTACGAAGTGATTGTCGTTACGACAAGTGTCAAGGAAACTTTAAATTTATTGGAAGTTAAAAATACCATAGAGGCTTCTCTGGTTTCTTCTTGTGACTACATAAGATTGTATGCTTTTCCTTTTGCGAAAGGCACAGAAAAACCTTTGACTTTCTCCTCTTATTTGACAGAGAACAGACTCCCCACATTTGGTTTCGGCAGTACTGCAGGCTTGTCATTTGCAGATCTGGCTTCCAAGAACTCTGGAGATTTTGCTTTTGGCTCAAAAGGTGAGTTAAACTTCTCTGAGGCAGATGCTCAGCTGGACTTCCTAGTCCAGCTAGTAAACCTTATGCTCCAAATTTCTGCTGATTGCTCTGTTCATAACTTTTTTGCAAGTTTGTGTACTTTTTTTGGTTGGGGGAAAAAAATTACAGTGTATCTCTTAATTTTAGATAAAAACTTCAAATGGGCAAATACAGGAGCAGCTGTGTTTGGAGAGACAGCCCGGAAAGCAGAAGAGGAGGAAGGTGGTAGTGATGATGAAGTGGTACATAATGATGACATCCACTTTGAGCCAATTGTATCCTTGCCAGAGGTAAGGGGATTCCTGGGATCTAAACCAATGCTAAAGTGGTAAGAGTGACTGCTAGCACAGCGAGCTTTAAAAAAATATGTCGCTGAACTAACTTTGCCTTCTGAGTTGTGTTCTTTGTTCTGTGCTTCTCACACTGCTTGTGCAGAAACACCTGCTGTTTATACCTTAGTACAAGTTAGTGCTGGAGAAGTGTCTGGTGCATCAGCTAATGAAATGAACTTTGAAGACTTTTATACCCTGACTGAGTGTTAAGCTGTATGCAGATTTGTACACTTAACTTGTAAAAGCTGAAGCAATTCACTGTGGCACACTTGAAAAACAAAGGGGGGAACTCACTTTTGGTTTGTGATGGTGTTAGTGAAAGGAGCATTATGAGTAATGTTCCATTCTGATATGCCACAATCATCACATGTGTATGCAATACTGTTTAATACCATTGGTGACAGCAGCTTTCTGGGGAATAACTGGATTTTCCTGTTTTGTAGGTGGAGGTAAAATCTGGAGAAGAAGATGAAGAAATTCTCTTCAAAGAGAGGGCAAAACTTTACAGATGGGACCGGGATGCTACCCAGTGGAAGGAGCGTGGTGTTGGAGAGATCAAGATCCTCTTCCATACACAGAAGAAATACTACAGAGTCCTGATGAGAAGGGACCAAGTTCTTAAAGTCTGTGCAAACCACGTCATCACCAAAGAAATGAACTTGGTGCCCTCTGACACATCAAACAATGCTTTAATCTGGACAGCCACCGATTACGCTGGTGAGTGTTTCAGGTGGTTTCTGGTTTTCTAGATGGTCTGCAGTTTTCTCTGGCTTGGTTGGTCCCTGGGGATTGTATAAGAGAAAAGCTGTTTGTTTCTGACTGTACTGAATGCAGCTAAAGAGACCTGCTTTGGAATTTATTTCAGATGGTGAAGTAAAAGTCGAGCAACTTGCAGTCCGGTTTAAGAGCCAAGAATTAGCCAATTCTTTCAAGAGGAGGTTTGAAGAATGCCAGCTAAGCTTGTCAGAGCTACAGAAGGGACATTTATCTCTGGCAGCAGGACTGTCCAAGGACACCAACCCTGTTGTGTATTTTGAAGTTTCAGCTAATGATGAACCTTTAGGACACATAACCATGGAGCTCTTTTCCAACATTGTCCCTCGAACTGCTGAAAATTTCAGGGCCCTTTGCACAGGAGTGAAAGGCTTTGGATTCAAGAACTCCCGCTTTCACAGAATAGTCCCTGACTTTGTGTGCCAGGTAAGCACAACAAGAAGACTGTTCACTGAGAGAATGAGATGCATCTGGACTAGCAGTGGCACTTCACAAAATCACATAGGATAGTGCATTCTTGCTGGCAGCCTGCATCCCATGAGCAAAATACCTGCCCTTTCCCTGCAAGAAGATGAAAAGTAGTGCAAGCAGTACATGGTCCCCTAAGCCAGATGCCTTTTACCATGCCTGCGCAGTACCTGATGCTTTAGTGTTACTTGGTGCTGCCATGTTAGTGTGGAATTAAAAATGGAGATGGGAGATCTCCTTTTATGATGGATGGGGGCCTGTTGCTGAACAGGAGCATCAAGGAAAGTGGGCATTCCCAGAGTAACCATTTAGCCTTCTCTCTCTTCAGAGAGGAACTTCCCTATGCTAACCTGCTAAGAACAGTTCCATTACAGCTTTCTCTTACATTTCAAAGTACGCCGTGTTTCAGACAACTTGTACTTTAACACCGATATTCCAAAGATTTAGATGCTCAAGTTTCCATCAAAATGAAATCTTCTAGATCTCATTATCATGCATTGAATTTCTACTTAAAATACTAATTTTCCTCCAAAGCGAAGTTGTTACTGTTGAAAGGGAATAGAAATGTGCTGTTGGTGTGTGTTTTGGAACTTGTAAATTAGTGCTGTGCCTTTTTGTCTTTTTCTTTAAGGGAGGTGATATAACAAATCATGATGGAACTGGTGGACGGTCGATTTACGGAACAGCATTTGAAGATGAAAATTTTGAAGTGAAACACACTGGTCCTGGATTGTTGTCCATGGCAAACAAAGGCAGAGATACAAATACTTCCCAGTTCTTCATAACACTTAAAAAAGCAGAACACTTGGACTTCAAGCACGTGGTATTTGGGTTTGTGAAAGATGGCATGGATGTTGTGAAAAAGATGGAATCCTTTGGTTCTCCGAAAGGGGTCGTGAATGGAAAGATTATCATTACAGACTGTGGACAAATATAGAATTATCACTTTGAGTATACAGATGTTCTAGCAGTGTCAGTCAGTATTTAGATGTTAATTAATGATTTCAAGTTCTTGAAATGGACACTTTGGATGTATAAATGTAAAATGACAGCTTATAGGTGGGTTTTTTGTGTTATAATTGATTTTTTGCATGTTACATCAGAAGTTCATACACTGGTATCTTTTAGGGTGTATTTGTGTTATCCCAACATATTTGTATTAAATGTCAAATTTTAAAAATTAAATCTTAGTCTTGTTAAAATAAATGCCGTCTTCACTTTGGTTTGTTTAAAAAGTAAGAACTTGGGTAATTTGGCTTCCTGCTCTTTTAAGTCTGTTTTGAATGTGCAAATTGTAGTTGCTACTTGCTGATCAGTGCACTGAGCAGTAAAAGCTCCCCTAAGCCAAATGCCTTTTAACAGGAACATCAGGAAATTAGGTGTTCCTGAAACTACCACTCTGCCTTGTCTCTCCACAGAGAGGAACTTCCCTATGCTCACCTGCTAAGAATACGTCCTTTCCAGGTTTCTCTTAAAATGTTAAACATGTTAAAATACACATTGTTTTACAGTAAAGGAAAGTAGTATTGCTCATTTATGGTTTGTTTGTTTCAGGATATTCCACATTCTGTAAGGAGCAGAATTTAAAACAGTTATCTTCATCAGGTGTACCCTGAAAAAAAAGATCTTTTATCACATGAAATTATTATATTCTGAGTTTACTCTGTTTTGCCTAAATTTTCTCCAGGTACAGTAATGAGCCTTTCAATTAAGCCTTTCCATCAAAGAGGTGATAACGTGTACACACCTTTATGTGTACAGTCCAGTAATAAGGAGCCAGAATCTTGCTGCCTGGTAGTAAAACCAACAACACTGCTCACTAGCAGTAGCTGCTCTCCTGAACAAGCAGGAATGTGGCAGAAGCTGCTGCCTGCACCGAAGCAAGAGATTACCCATCATTGCTACTTTCACTTTTTGCAGATCATTAGTTCTGTGCCTCCAAGGTCTAAGCAAAGACAGGCCTTCAGAGATAATGCAGGTCTCAGCTCTCGGTGCCAAGTCATGCAGGAAGCAGGCAATGGGAAGCCAGGACTAGAAGAGTGATCACCATGTGGAGCAGGAAGATAAAATCCTGTGTTCAGAATGAACAGGGGATAAAATTTCCACTACTGCTTCCAAAGCTGAGAATGAGCCTTGTGTCTAAGTAAATACGGTACTCAGGAAAACTAAAAATAATTTCTTTCAAAGCAAAATCTTCTCTGTTGAGAATTTGGAATAGCATTTGTTTATGCTTTGGGACTTGTAAGTTAATGCTGTACCTTTTTTTTTTCCTTTAAGGGAGGTGATGGGCAATCAATTTATGGAACAGCATCTGAAGATGAGAATTTTGAGGTGAAACACACTGGTCCTGGATTGTTGTCCATGGCAAATAAGGGCAGGGATACGAATACTTCCCAGTTCTTCATAATACTTAGAAAAGCAGAACACTTGGACTTCAAGCATGTGGTATTTGGGTTTGTGAAAGATGGCATGGATGTTGTGAAGAAGATGGAATCCTTTGGTTCTCAGAAAGGGCTCCTGACTGGAAAGATTGTCATTACAGACTGTGGCCAAATGTAGAATTATCGCTTTGAGATTCTAGCAGTGTCATTCAGTATTTAGACCTTGCTGACTAATGATTGTCTAATGTCATCAATGATTGCCTAATGTCATCACATCAATTTGCTTAATAAGCAAACACCGATCTGGCATTATGATCAGTGAGTTGATTTGGAGCACCTCTGCTATGAGGACAGGCTGAGAAAGTTGGAGTTCTTCAGCCTGGAGAAGAGAAGGCTCGGGGGAGACCTCATCACAACCTTCCAGTAGCTGAAGGGGCTATAGACAAGCTGGGAAGGGACTTTTCTCAAGGGCAGATAGTGACAGGACAAGGGGGAATGGCTTTAAATTACAAGGGGGAAGATTTAGATCAGACATTAGGAAGACATTCTTCATGATGAGCGTGGTGAGGCACTGGCACAGGTTGCCCAGGAAAGCTGTGGATGCCTCCTCTCTGGAAGTGTTCAAGGATAGGTGGATGGGACCTTGAGCAGCCTGGTCTGGTGGGAGGTGTCCCTGCCCCTGGCATGGGGCGTGGAACTGGATGGGCTTTAAGGTCCCTTCCAACCCAAACCATTCTATGATTGTATGTATTCAGCCTGAAGGTATTTTAGGTTTTTTTTAAAGGAGGGTAGGAAAGCTTATTTGCTGAAGATCTTGAGGAAATGCTTTTCCCTAAGCACTGGACTGCAAAACAACACAATGAAATTGGGAAGCTGTTGATGGAAGTGCATTAACTCACACTCCACACTGTGTGTTTGCCTGGATCCCCTTCCCAGAGGGTGCCCCTCCCTCCCCTTCTGCATGCCTCCTGAATCTGCCCTGGTCCTGCAGATGTGGAGGAATTGTTACCATAAAAGCCGGGCAAATAAACTCAGAGACTGATTTTGCAGTATCTAAAAGCAGCATTCCTTTCTTGGTGCCATACCAGTGGGAGATACCTCCTGCCAAACACTCACACCTGAAAAGTACATAATTATAGAATGTAGTTTATGTTTATTCAATGTATTTCCTTACAACTATTTAAATATTCATATTGCTTCTTGGATCTCAAGCACTGAACCATAGAATGGTTTGGGTTGGAAGAGACCTTAAAAACCATCCAGTCCCAGCTCCCCTGCCATGGTCTTTGGTGGTTCCTACTTCATCTTTTTCCCCAGGACAATCGTCAGTCAAGAAGGAAGGCTCACCTCTCTCCTCTTCATCAGTTTTGACTGAGTTTTTCTCTCCAGGTCGTCATTCTGGCACCAGTTTCTCTTGAATCTTCAAGCATCCTGCTGTCTCCTTGGCTACCAACGAGCATTCATTGCTTTTGGCAAAGCACTTCTTGCTATCCAGCAGTGTGCAGCCATGAGCCCTCCTGTCTAATGCAGCGTGCAAGTGATGCAAAATGGTACAAAAGCTTATAAGTCCGATAAGATAACACGTTTCGCTTCAACAATCCCAACTAGTTGACCGCCTTTAAGCTGTCTTTGACAAGCGCACCGCCGCTACCCCACCCCGCTCTGCCCGCGCCCCCGCGGGCGGGGCCGCTTCTGCGCCTGCGCGCCCGCCCCGCCTGGCCCCGCCCACCCCGCGCCGCCATTGCGCCTGCGCGCGCGGCGCGGCCGGTGGCGGCGGTTGGTTCGAGCGCGGGGCGCGGTCGCGCGCCATGGCGGGTGCCGGGCTGGGGTTGCTGCGGCGGCGCCGCGGGCCACGGCGGGGGCCGGCGGGGGTGAGACGGGGAAGCGGGGTGGGGAGGGGAGAGCCGCAGGTCTCTGCGTCCCCGGCTCGGGGCTCGCTCTCAGCGATACCGAAAATGCCGGCAAATTTAAGGCTCGTTTTGGAGTTTTAGAAAGCAGCGCCTTGTATTTGATTGGCCTGGTGGGAGGTGTCCCTGCCCGTGGCACGGGGGGTGGAACTGAATGGGCTTCAGGGTCCCTTCCGACCCAAACCGTTCTGTGATTCTGTGATATTTCAGCGCTGGGCGCCTGAGGGAATGGTTTCCATCAGTCGTGTAACGAGACAAGAGCTGGGGACTGAATGTGATTCCCACGTGCGTATGTATAAATGTTCCCAGAGATCTTATGAACATTCTATTACTTTTCAAGGATTAATTTTAATGTTACCTTTGTGACAAATGATCAAGGCTCAGCCTGTAAACAGAACTTCACAACACCCAAATCTCTGCTAAATGGAGCTGTGGGACCAGGTCTGTCTGACCTTGCATTTGAGACAGGGAAAGAGTGCAAACGGAGGTGATTATATGAGACATATCTGTTCAGCACAGACCACACTTAACGCAAGACTTGAGATGAGGCTGGGGGACTGTGTGTGAGAGCGAGAGGCTTGGGGTTTGGGATGTGTTTTCCTGCCCTGCCCAGGTCTCTGATCGCATTGCAGTGGCAGTGCTACAGGGTCATCCTTGTCAGAACCTGAGATTTCCTTGGTAAATGGCAGTTCCAAATGTTATGCATTCCCAGACCACAGCCTGAGCTGCTTGTCACTTTGTTTTTGCCTAAAACCTCCTTTCCAACCACAGTCATTCTATGATTCTATAATACTATACAGCCTTCTGGTGCCTGCCAGTTTGTCAAGGTAATATGTGAATCCTTTTAGAAGCAGTGTACTAGGCATATATGAAATGTATGTAGAATCATAGACTTGTAGAATGATTTAGGATGGAAGGGGCCTTAAAGATCACCTAGTTCCAGCCCCCTGCCATGGGGAGGGACACCTCCCACTGGATCCGGTTACTCAAAGCCTCATCCAGCCTGGCCTTGAAACTTCCAGGGGCAACCCGTGCCAGTGTCTTGTCAACCTCATCATGAAGAATTTCTTCCTAATATCTAATCTAAATCCTCCCCCTTCCAGTTTAAAGCCATTCCCCCTTGTCCTGTCACTACTCACCCTTGGAAAAGGTCCCTCCTCAGCTTTGCTGTAGCTCCTTCAGGTACTGGAAGGCTGCTATGAGAGGCCCCCTGGGACCTTCTCCAGGCTGATCAAGCCGAACTCCCTCAGCCTGTCCTCATAGTAAAGGTGCTCCAGCCCTCTGATCATCTTCATAGCCCTTCTCTGGACCCATTCCAGCAGTTCCATATCCTTCATTCTTATGTTGGGGATTCCAGAACTGAACACAGTACTCCAGGTGGGGTCATATAATAGGGTAACTAATTTCTTTCTTACCTCCTTATGCTACAGTAATTATTAGCCTTATTTAGAATGTGTTAGAAGTGTTTGTGGTTTCTTGGAAAGCATAGAGATGAGCTCTTTATTAAAGGAACAGGAAACTGTTCCATATATAGTTAAACAGAGGAAAATCAAGCCCGTAATTCATGAGAGGCTGCCACAAGGACTGGACAGTATCATTGGTATCATTGACTTCCTAGGTAAAGCATTGCTGCTTTACATCAGAGAATGCCAGGTTCTTTGCACCAATATGAATGAAGGAACTGGATTATGATTCCTCTGTTTCCCATTACTTGTGCTGACATAGACATTTATGGGTCTGTGCAGGAAACTGATCTTCCCCAAAATCCAGCAGCAAAGACGCGCACCCACACTCACTCTGGTGTTTTAAAAGTCTTCGTAGAAGGAATACTCACTGGCTAGACACTTCTGTTTTATCTGAAGTCTGTTTATTTTTCACTGAGACAAATTTTTGCAGTTACTTTTTTGCACCTGTATTCCATGAGTCAAATTCTTCCAGTGCCCAGGAGACAACAGACCTTAAGTATTCAAACTCATCCTGTGAGGAAGATAAGATGTGAAAATACACAACTGGGAGAGGCTGAAAGATGGATTTGAGCTAGACACATAGTTGGATTGGGAGATTAAGTTGATCCTGGGAATCATCAAATGAGTACAGAAACTAGCTTTTTTTTTTCTGAGGAAATGTGACTTACCATTTTAGGAACTGTCCCTCATATGAGGTGAAGATTTCAGGTTTTTAGCAGTGAAAATCTGGGTATGTCTACACTTATTTCCTCCAGAAGGATTTGCAACTCAGGTAGCATTTTGTAGAGTTCCAGATGCTGTGTTCTTCTTGGGGAATATTCTGCTTTGAATTACAGAACTGTTCTTCAAAGAAAAATAATTTTCCAAAGTTATCTTTAAAAAACTATTACTGAGACTTTAAAGTGTAAACTTTTCAAGGAAGGAAATGCTAGATTTGTTTGTGCTTGTAATTTCATTAACAAGCAGTGTTTATGTTTACAAAAAAATAACAGCGCTGATCGCTTCATCTAAAGCATAGCAGACAGATGCAGTAAAATACAACTGAGATAATGGGAACTACTTTGAGTCTGATCTTTTGAGTCTGATTTTTAATTGATTGGTCTTTAATTGATCTTTTTTAATTGATTTTGTTTGTAGCCTAATACTTCTGTCATGCATTTTTCAGTATGCAGTTACATGTCCGTAGGAACAAGTAGAACATGGAACACTGACATAAAAAGCCTTGCTGTAACAGTAGATGGTGCTGTTTACGTGGTTACCTCAACCTACTTTTATGCCCTTTTTTATTTTACTCTCTTCATATTGTCTTATAGCCTCTCAAATATTTTGACATGTAACACTATGAATATTTCATTTTTAGACCGTGAAAAATATATTTGTCTCTTTGTATGAGGGCCATTTACATGTTGAAAAAAGCCCACTTAGCTTTTCAAAGTCTGAGGCTTGCAGTAAGGGTTTAGTCATAACACATTGTAATTGTTAAACAAGTAATCTATAATATACAGTTTCCATGAAGTTTCTGACTATCTTATGGTGTTTTTGTGCTTTCTTGTAGGATTGCCTTTCAGGAGCATCACATACCAACTATAAGAGCAGAAGCTCCCCAGAGTACAGAGGTAATGAATACCAATGGTACTTTAATGTCTTTTTCAGGGAAAATATATACTAAAACTGTATTGTTCTTGATTTATTTTAAGTAGTTTTGTATGTTCTCATTCTAATTAGGTAGTCATTCTTGATTGGAGGTTTGTGATGTCTGGGAGCCAGATCGGGAATGTTAACATTCACATAAAGAGCATAAAGGTTGCTTTAGAACAATGGTTCCTGGCCTGTTTTGGATGAGTACTGCTTGAAGTAGTTGGTAGCAGTCTACCTTATAATGCATAGTGTTGGCTTTACTTTAAAGATAAATAGATGTTTAATATTTACAGTGTCCTTGGGCTCTTTTGTTGTTGATGCATATAGACAGCAGTGTAAAACACTGTATTTGCCTGACTCCGTTTATAGAAAAATTAGTACATGAAGGCAAGCTGTAAAACTTCAGAAAGACAAATCTAATTTGAAAACTAAGCAATTTCTCATATAGTTTAAGCTCTTTATGCATTTGTCAAGCTACGTCAGTGTTCTTTTTTTTCATTTTTAAACCTACATGTTTACATGTCAAGAATTTTCAATTTCTTAATATCAGCTTCCTAAGTGCAAAATAAAAACGTTATTATTTTATATATTCCGGATGACATGGAAAAAGCAATTGTTTATCCAAATGTTCTTCAGAGACAGAATTTACTGAAAGTGGAAGAGGGAAGAGCATCAGATCTTCTAGTGATTTCCTGCAAAGTTTTAAAGACTGGGATTGGTAAGAGATGTTTTCTCTTCAATTCTCTTTTATCATTTGTTGTCTCTCATAACCCAGATACACCATGAGTAAACAATACATTTGGATTGCACAGATCCAGAAGTTATGATAAGAGTCTTGTTAGGTAAAGAACTATTTGTAGTTGATGTACAAAAGAATGTGAATGCTGCTTTTGGTGAGTATTGTCTTACTAACTTTCTAATCTAATCTGTGTATATTGGAGTTGCTAATGGGATACAGGGGTGACACGAAGCAAACTAGATGACATAAACTGGATTAGGAGGAAAGCAAATAGCTCAGACTGATGAGTAGCTTTCAGTTTATTAGAGATAATTTGATGCCAAAAGCAAAGAAATCTCTTTTCAGATTTACTTTACACCAAATATGAAAACGTAATTAAAAAATGCCTAGCATTTTTTAATGCATAGCTATAGACTGGGGACAGAGTGGCTGGAGAGTAGTCAGGCAGAAAGGGACCTGGGAGTGCTGGTTGACAGGAAGCTCAACATGAGCCAGCAGTGTGCCCAGGTGGCCAAGAAGGCCAATGGCATTCTGGCCTGCATCAGGAATAGTGTGGCGAGCAGGACCAGAGAAGTTATCGTCCCCCTGTACTCAGCACTGGTCAGGCCTCACCTTGAATATTGTGTCCAGTTCTGGGCCCCCCAGTTTGGGAAAGATGTCAGGATGCTGGAATGTGTCCAGAGGAGGGCAACGAAGATGGTGAAGGGGCTGGAGCACAAGCCCTAAGAGGAGCGACTGAGGGAGTTGGGGCTGTTTAGTGTGAAGAAGAAGAGGCTCAGGGGAGACCTCATTGCTCTCTACAACTACCTAAAAGGAGGCTGTAGTCGGGCAGGGATTGGTCTCTTCTCTCAGGTGACCAGTGACAGAACTAGAGGGCAGGGACTCAAGCTTCGTCAGGGAAAGTTTAGGCTTGATGTTAGGAAAAAGTTCGTCACTGAAAGCGTGATTGGCCATTGGAATGCGCTGCCCAGGGAGGTGGTGGAGTCGCAGACCGTGGAGGTGTTTAAGGGGAGACTGGGTGAGGCACTGAGTGCCATGGTTTAGATGATGGTTGGTGTTAGTGTTGGTGTTAGTGTTGGGTTATAGGTTGGATTTGATGATCTCAGAGGTCCTTTCCAACCTTACGATACTGTGATACTGTGAAAAAAGGGGGGTTGTATTTTTAGCTTTCCTGGAATTTGATTATTAGTGTTGAAAGAAGAGTATTGGGTTTACCTGCTGTATACACATCCTTAAAGCATGAAAATTCTAGTTATTGTTACTGTTTTTAGTCAGCAACATTATTAGTTGTTGTGGTTAAAATTCAAATAATTTCACTCTGTTCTTTGTTATCAGTCAAATATAAAAATCTTACGTTAAACAACATTTACATTTTTATACAGACTTCTGTCAGTGCTCTCTATGTAGCATGTTAGAGGGGGACTGAGTAATTTCAGATTATTGCTTTTTTGCATTTTTTTAGTTTTGATGATGAGCAAGATTCTTTTAATGATTCAAGTGGTCTAGAAATAGAAGAAAAAGCTATTAATGGCTCTGAAACAGGTAATGGATATTGAATTTACATATTTTTACAACTCTGTGTGAAGTATAACATGTAATTTAAAAAGCTTTCTATTGAATGTATTTCTGTTCATTTCAGAACTGCAATAATCGGCTAAAATGTAGTTTAATTTGGGGATTTATCCTTTCATGTAGGTGTGAGTAAATCATTTAGAATTAGTTTAGGAGGTCCAGACATACTTGATGCCATACTAACATGCATTTTAAAAAGAAAAATCAACATTTTATGAAACTGGTTGCCAGGTGACTTTGTAATCTGAATGAAGAGACAGAGTGGGTTTTGGTTTGCTTTGTTTTATTTGTTCTATGTAGCTAGCTGCATTAATGAATACTATGACTCTGTTACGTCATATGTCTTTTCTTGGAAACCGGCAGTGTGGAGAGTATGAATGTTATCTGTTGTTCAGTTAACTCAGGGAATTCTAACTGGAAGATTGTTGCAGGGACCAGCTGGCATTAATTCATTTCAACCATTTGAAAATTCTGCTGGAATTGGAGGAGTTTATGAATTAGTGTAACTCTTTTTCTTGTGGAGAGCTTCATGTTTAGAAGAACATTGTTGAATTCTATTGAAAGTGTGTGTGGAAGTGTGGAGACAGCCAGCCAACCAGCTCCAAAGTGGCTAAAAGGAATCTCAGGGGTCAGGCAGAAGAGATCACTGGAACTGTAATAGACTCTCACCAAGAGTTGTATTAAATGAGTGGGAGAAGTATAAGAACAGCTTTCTGAAAACACATTCTTTCTGAAAAGAAAAAAAAAACAAGAATTGCACCAGGAAAAATACATAGTTTACAGTACATGGGATCAAAGGCAAAATAAATACAAAACTCTGGTAGCACATACAGTTGTTTAAGATAGAACTGCTTTTTATGGTTTCTTTTTTTTCTGTTATGTTTTATGTGGTATTTTACTAGTGATGCTCTCCTTCACCCCTGAAGCAGACACATTGTAACAGAACGACAGGCTTGGTTTATTGTCCTGCTCCTGCTGTGATGGGAAATCAACCACAGGGCTACCTGATGCATACCACTAATTAGCCCTTATCACATCATTTGCATATCTAGTAACCTTTGTCCTGTTTCATGATGCTCCTTCTCATTATCCTTCTTTTCCCTCCCTCTGTTGCTTACCAAATAACAACCTATCCCTGACTACTTTTCCCTCTTTGATCTGAGTTTTGCTACATCTGTACCTGATATGGTTTAACCCTTGCACGTAGCTCACCACCTCACAGCTGCTTGTGCTCACTCTCACCCTCCTAGTATGAAGGGAGGGGGAATTAGAAAAGTGAAAGTGAGAAAACTTGTGGATTGAGATATAAACACTTTAATAGCTAAAGCAAAATCTGCATGTGCAAGCAGAGCAAAATAAGGAATTAATTCACCACTTCCCAATGGCAAGCAGGTGCTCAGCCATGTTCAGGAAAGCAGGGCTCCATTACGCGTAACAGTTATTTGGGAAGACAAACACCATCACTCTGAAAGTCCCCCCTTTCTCCTTCTTCCCCACGTTTTATTACTGAGCATAACGTCATGAGTTCTGGGATATCTCTTTGGTGAGCTGAGGTCAGCTGTCCCAGCTGTGCCCCCTCCCAACTTCTTGTGCACCCACAACCTCCTCACTGGCGGGGCAGCGTGAGAAACGAAAAAGGCCTTGATGCTGTGCAAGCACTGCTCAGTAATAACTAGAACTTCGCTGTGTTATCAACACTATTTCAAGTCATAAATCCAAAACGCAGCAACATACCAGCTCCTCTGAAGAAAATTAACTCTATGCCAGCCAAAACAAGCACAGTACTCAAACTTGTGTTTTTGATACTGTTGCCTAGGTAATCTTGGCCTTGCAATTGTCCTTGCAAGATGTCTCTCCCCAAAAGATCCCTTATCCGATTCACTTATCAGTGAATTTTGGCCATTTAAATATCTGTGAAATCTAACTTTCTTACTGTGCTCTCTGCAACTTTCATCACTTACGTGCATCTTCTTACATTGTAATCTGTCATGTCTAGCAGTTTCTTATGTCATGTCCAGTAGTTTCTTAAGTCTCGTTCTGTTAACTTAGATGTCAAGCCACCAAGGTCTAATCAGCAGCAAATCACTTGCCTGAAGCACTTACAAAAACAATAGCAGATTTTGTCTATATTATGATTCTGTATATGTGTAGATTTCATATATTGAAATGTGGGATTTCTGTAGTGAAGTGGAGGGCGTAATTTTTCTTATAAATCTCCACTGATCACTGATCAGTTCAAACAAGTCATGTAACACATCTTTAAGCAATTCTCCGTAATTCTTTAGGAGGTTACTTTCTCATTTTGATATATCTCTTGCTCCATAGTCACTCTAAATGCTTAAAATACGTTTTCACTGTTTTGGAGCAACAATCATGTAATTTTTTATCTAGGACTAATTTTTTAATGTCAAATGGGTTTTTCCTTTCCGCAGGCAGCACCTTACCATCCCATTCAGCTACAAATACACGAGAAAATAGTGACCAAAATGTTGCTGATTGTTTGGTAAGGAAAATTATGAGTGGAGCTGCTGCTCAAGCATGCAGTAGTCAAGGGTTAATACCACTTCACATCAATCAAATTTATGATGAATTATTTGTCATACATCAGAAGCTCCAGGTAGGAACTGGAATTACCTTAAAAATTTTGTTGAGTAATGTTATGATGATTCTCACTTTCGACAGATAATTACAACATTACTTATACACCAAAACTTACTTACTGATATACTGAAACTACTACTTATTACTATTAGTTGTACTAATCACGATTAATTATATACTAAAACTCTGTCATCATCTACCTCTTCCCCTAAACTATTTCACTGGTTTGGTAGAGGTGCTTTGACTTACATAGTAGGTAAATTCAGCTTGAGGGAGTTTGAGCACAGTGCTCCTGCATCCAAGAGGACTGTCTTGTGACACATTGTGGGTATGGAGGGAAGCATTTACAATTATTGTTTCTCCCAAGGGCATCTGAAACCATTCTCCTACTCTAGGCATTCAAGAGTGCTTGCCTTCGTGGCTTCCTGTGAAAAACCTCCATTCCACCTTATCTTTGTTTTTCTGCTGCTGGGGAATCCCAACAGTTCATCCCCATAGCAGACCTGGGCCACTAACAGAAGAACCACCTGTATAGTTTAGTTCTGTAATAGCCGTTGTGCTTCTGCTAGATTTCCTGCCAGGACTGTCCTTTGGAAAAAATAATTTAGTATCTATTTTTTTCCTTACCACTTTTTCAGGGAAGCTTCCCACTAATTGAAAAAACAATATACTAATCCAGTGTTCAGGATAGACAGTTACATGAAACTCCGGTTTGTTATCCAAAATATTTGGAAGCAAAAGCCAAAGTTTAATTGACTAAGTTTATACTTGAAACAACAATGTGGAGTTGAATTTTATATTTTGTGAGGCCGAGGCATCCTGATGCACATCAAAGTCATTGGGTTTAAAGTGTGGGGAAACTCAACATAGATGTCCATCAGGATATTTCTAATTAGTAACCTATTGTCAACACTGTATAATTTTACAAAAAGCTAAACATATGTCTAGGAGAGAAATTTCAAATTTGGTATAGATTGAGATAACTGAATGGATTTTAAAGTTGTTTCAACATTTGCTTTCTTGATACAGAGAGAAAGTTCAGCACAGCAGGAGTATGCTCTTCAACTGCAGAAACAAGAACATTTTTTAGCAGAGCGAGAAGCATTACTTTTTAGACATGAAGCAGCTTTGGCTAAAATAAGAGGTGTTGAGGAAGAAGTTCACACAAAATTTGGAATTATAAAAGAGGTGCAGTAATATATTTAATGATTTTTATTGCTCTACATGCCATTTAACTTGTTTGTAGTTATCTTAAGTCATGATGTTTGCTGGATAAAATGCTTATTTCTTTAAAATGCTTGAAATATCCAAATGAAAGGTTTACTTAAAAAGTACCAAGCAGTATTGATAGGATTTTTGTATCACTTCTGTTTCAGAATAATACATCTAATTACAATTTAGAAAAGAAAGGTAACTTGTTTCTAAAATAGCAAAACTGATATGACCTGTACTAGAGAAAAAAATATTTATCTGTAATTGTACGTAATCCAAAAGAGTAACTTTGCATTAACTGTAGCTGAAGTAGGTTTTTATGGGAAGGCTTTAAGATACAATGAGATCTTATGACATAACAACTATTGCAGAGAGCATTAGCAGAAAAACTCCCAAAAAGTTCAAAGGGAGAAAAGATCAACCTAATTTTTTGGGTGTGGGAGGAAATGAAATGGTATGATTTCAGCAACGGAAAAATGTGTTCAACAACACTGTTCTTGTGCATGTTTGGTGTTGAATTTATCTCTCTTGGAATGTTTTAGTTATCAATCATCCAGAAGATCGTCAAGAGAAGTCTTTAAGTATGTGTACCTAATGCCAAAAACATAAGCTGAAAAATTGAATTTCGCTTAAGTGTGCAGATAAACTTTTCCAGCAAGCTGTCAAGAGAGGATATTAGAAAGTGGAAAAGGATGTCAGGGGAGTGGGACCTCAACTTTTAATCAGGGCAGAAATAAGTTAAGATATTAATTTAAATGTTTCAAATCTTCTGGGGTTTACGAATATTTACGCTAGTCAGAGAAAAGGCTGATGACAACCCAAGAAAAATTAGTGCTTATCTGTGAAAATTTGTGGAGTATTGGAAGACTAAAAAAATGTGGTGTCTTTCTTTTCTAAACGGAAAGAGTTGTACAGCCAACAGCTTAATGCCAGTTCTCAAAATAAATAAGTAAATATATCCTGAAAAGAGCGATGAACAAACCACAGGAAGAGCAATGCAGAAGTCAGTGCAATAAACAGCTACTAGTGTATGTTAATCATAAATTGTCAAATCAGTCTCATTTCCACTCCACTAAGGTAATGGGCATTGCTAACAGATGAGTAGTCGTTATATATATATGTCTGAATTAGAGATTTTTTTATACAGGTTGTGGCATTTTCATAAACACATTAGGGAAGTGTAACATAGACGTAATGCAGTTGTTGTAAACCTGTAGTGAGAGAGTGGTTCACAGTAAAATTGAAGGAATGTACACAATGGATTCTGGAATATGTTTTCAGTCCAGTATTATTCAGTATTTTCAGTACGAAGTTTGATGATGAGAGAGAGCACATATATTAAATTTGAAGAAAACAGCAAGTGAGGAGGAATTTCAAGCGTACTGAAAAAGAACACTAGGATTAAAATTGATCTTGACAAATTGAAGCTATGGTAGGTCTGAAAAAAGCCATTATACTGTTCAGAATGTGTGAGTGTACAGTATTACACTTGAATAGAAATGTCAGCTGCAGAAATAAAGGATAATGAGCAGATGTATGAGTTCAACACATAGAATAAACTAAGGGTAAATGTGCCAAGCTTCAGACACATAAAAGGCTGCAAAACAGATGAAGAATCTAGTATTTTTTTCTTGTCTCTGACAGGAGAAGTAGTAGTAAGGGAAAAATAGGTTAAGTATTAGGAAAAACTAGATTGAAACAAAGTTAGTTTAATACAGGGACAGGTAGATTGGTGAGACTGCAGTGTTCCCACTATTAAAAGATATAAGAAAAGACTAGGCAAGAGTGAAGTGATACAGCTGATTATGATATGGACATTGCCTGATTTGCTTAAGGAAGTGGGTGGCTTAGATATCTGACGTCAGTTACAACCCTATGGTTTAACAACTGAGTTGGTTCTACTTAGCTTTCAGGTTAATAATTCTCTCCTGATTCTTCGTATAGAAACTATTGAACTTCAGATAAAACTCTTTAATGGGTATCTGGAAAATGGAAACATTCCATGTGTTGTGATAGGATGGACTCAATTGTATATTGGCAGTGTCTGCATGTTTATTCATAGGAAAAAGGGATTTGTGTTTTCATATTGTCTTAGCTAAGTATGGGTAGGTGTTTTAGACAAGAATGTCCTGCCCACGGGTGTTTCGATCCTATTCACTGAAGAAGAGGGGCAGTTGAGAAAAAAGGAATTGTAGATTTTTTTTCTGAATAACTAGAATGGAAGTTAGTGTGCTTCCAAGCAGAAATATAGAATCATAGAATATCTGAAGTTGGAAGAGACCCATAGTAGAGAAGGATATCTTCAGGCCTTGATTTCTTTAAAGTTGTACTGTGCTTTTTGTCATTTGCACATGTAGGAAGAGAGGATATGACTGGAAATGGAAAAACAGAGAATGAGTGGGTGAATGAGTGAAGAGTAGTGAATTAATGGAAGGGGAGAAATGAAAGATAGTAAGTGTATATAGCTGGAATATTTTCAGTAAAATAAAACTTTATTTTTTTATCAAATCTGAGGTATACCACATACACTGGTGTTCAGTGGGATGGGATGGGATGGGGTAGGATGGGTTAGGATAGAATGGGATAGGATAGGATAGGATAAGATAGGATAGGATAGGATAGGATAGGATAGGATAGGATAGGATGGGATAGGATAGGATAGGATAGGATAGGATAGGATAGGATAGGATAGGATAGGATAGGATAGGATAGGATAGGATAGGATAGGATAGGATAGGATAGGATAGGATAGGATAGGATAGGATGGGATAGGATAGGATAGGATAGGATAGGATAGGATAGGATAGGATAGGATGGGATGGGATGGGATAGGATAGGATAGGATAGGATAGGATGGGATAGGATAGGATGGGATGGGATAGGATGGGATAGGATAGGATAGGATAGGATAGGATAGGATGGGATGGGATAGGATAGGATAGGATAGGATAGGATAGGATAGGATAGGATAGGATAGGATAGGATGGGATGGGATGGGATAGGATAGGATAGGATAGGATAGGATAGGATAGGATAGGATAGGATAGGATAGGATAGGATAGGATAGGATAGGATAGGATAGGATAGGATAGGATAGGATAGGATAGGATGGGATGGGATAGGATAGGATAGGATAGGATGGGATAGGATAGGATGGGATAGGATGGGATGGGATAGGATAGGATGGGATAGGATGGGATAGGATAGGATAGGATAGGATAGGATAGGATAGGATGGGATAGGATAGGATAGGATAGGATAGGATAGGATAGGATAGGATAGGATAGGATAGGATAGGATAGGATAGGATAGGATAGGATAGGATAGGATAGGATAGGATAGGATGGGATAGGATAGGATGGGATAGGATAGGATAGGATAGGATGGGATAGGATAGGATGGGATGGGATGGGATAGAATGGGATGGGATGGGATGGAATGGGATGGGATGGGATGGGATGGGATGGGATGGGATGGGATGGGATGGGATGGGATGGGATGGGATGGAATGGGATGGGATGGGACGGGACGGGACGGGATGGGATGGGAAGGGATGGGATGGGACGGGATGGGATGGGATGGGATGGGATGGGATGGGATGGGATAGGATGGGTTAGGATAGGATGGGACAGGATGGGATAGGATAGGATAGGATAGGATGGGATGGGATGGGATGGGATGGGATGGGATGGGATGGGATGGGATGGGATAGGATGGGATACGATAGGATGGGTTAGGATAGGATGGGACAGGATGGGATAGGATAGGATAGGATAGGATAGGATAGGATAGGATAGGATAGGATAGGATAGGATAGGATAGGATAGGATGGGATGGGATGGGATGGGATGGGATGGGATGGGATGGGATGGGATGGGATGGGATAAGATGGGATGGGATGGGATGGGATGGGATGGGATAGGATGGGATGGGATGGGATAAGATGGGACAGGATGGGATGGGATGGGATGGGATAAGATGGGATGGGATGGGATGGGATGGGATGGGATGGGATGGGATAGGATGGGATACGATAGGATGGGTTAGGATGGGATGGGATAGGATGGGATGGGATGGGATAGGATGGGATACGATAGGATGGGTTAGGATGGGATGGGATAGGATGGGATGGGATTGGGATGGGATGGGATAGGATAGGATGCAATGTGTTTCGATTCAGGGGAATAAGAAGAATAGCAGTGGACATACAGGTTATACTCAGCAATTCACAATGGTTGTGATGTAAACCAGAGCACTACTCTAACAGTCATAGGATTACTTTCTTACTCTGCACTATTCTGAGTGAGCAAAGCCAGAAAAACTAGTTGAAACCTCGAATGTTGCTGCAAAACAGGATCGCAATATTTTGAAGTTATATGGAAGAACAAGCTGTAAATAAAAGCTTTGTCATTGGTTTTAGTTCACGAACCTTTCCCACATTTTACTTGTTTGAGAAATGTGCATATTGATATAATCTATTTTCGTAGAATCTGGAAAGAATAAGAGCAATTGACTGTGCACGTTGCTTTCATTTTCTTTATAGATTCTTCTTAATATGCAGCATGCATGTTGTTTTTCTCACTACTGGTTGAACATGCTAATTTGGCCATGCAAAATTGCAAACTTGATCTTTGGAAGTTTGCCCTATTATTTTAGCACTAAAATAGAACTTAGCTTAGAATTATTTCTAAAATGGTCTCTTGCAAATCATGTTTTTAAATTTGTTGTTTCTATAGCAACAAGAGGCAGAAGTTAAACGGCTGACAGAAGCCTTGAGAGAAATAACTAAAGAAAATAGAAGGCTGAAATCATCTTTTGACACCTTGAAGGAAATGAACAATTCTTTAAGAAAACAGGTAAAAGTAGTTATTTCCTGTTATCAATGATTTTTCAAGTTACGGTTACAAATTTTAAATACTTGTACAGCTTAAGCTTGCAAAATTGCTGATTTTTTTCTGTAAAAACAAGAGCTGTACGAGTGACTGAAAGTACTTTCCACACCTTTTTCTAGTACTTGAAATTTAGCCCCTGTGATCTTTTACAGTATAAAAAAAGTTGGTCTTGCTTCTCTGACCCACTAGCAACAGCTAATTGTTCAGGAGGACAAATCCATGTCCTCTGAAACAAATTGAGAGGGAATGGAGAGAACGTATTTTATTACATAATAGAATCCACCTTGTGCTGAATTGCCGTGCTGATTCTATTAAATAAAAAGTAAAATATGTATTTCTGACTTTATATTTGCTCAGTATTTTCCATTATTTTTACAAAAGTTAATCAAGGCAGTTCTTAAACTGAGACAATGGTTCGTAGCAATATAGAGTAACAGTTTTCATCTCACTGTTGTCTGACCTAAAATGCTGACATACGAATCGCGTTCTAGACTATTTGATAATTGTTTTTCGTCAGTGCATTAATTACAGTTCTGATAGTCTGAGTACAATAAAGATATACATCAGAGCCTTGTTCTTTCTCTTAGGGAAGGTCAGACCTGACTCCTAGAATGTCGATGGTTCTGATGCAACCCATTTTTGTCTTTATTTCCCCTCACTATAAAATCTTTGCAAACTGAGGGCTTTGGGAAAATCGTGCTATTCAGTGTTGTTTGCATAGAGCATGTTTCTTATATTCAAATGGAGTTTACAGTTTCCCTCATCTTTTCTCACGGAGCCAGCTGTTTTTGTAGCATGGTTGGTAACTATTTCATTCTGCAGAGAAGAAAACTTCCACTCTCCCCATTAACAAGAGGACCATTCTAGGCATGAGCTCTGTATTTGTGTGTCACTCCTTCATGAAAATGATCAAACATGTAGTGCCTGTATATCTAGAAAGGTGCTGTAGTGCTTATTCTTCCCCTGTGAACTGAAAGTTTAGGCTGCAGGTCAACAAAGTCCTACTACTGTCTTATTTATTCTGGAGCAGGTTGCCCAGAGAGGTGATGGAGTTTCTTACATTGGAGATATTCAAAAACCATCTGGACATAGACCTGAGCAGCTGGCTCTTGGTGGCCTTGCTTGAGCTGGAGGTTGGACCAGATGACCTCCAGAGGTGCTGACCAACCTCAACCACTCTGTGATTCTATAATTTGTTGAGGAGGTAGATATAATGACTTCATTTCTATCACTTTACGTACTCAGAAGAAAAAAATTGAACTTAAGTAATTTAGCTGCTCAACAGCCACATCAAATTATTTCAGTGTGATTATTAGGGCAAGAATTGAGTTTTGAATTTACAGATACTTAAATATTTCCTTATTCTTTCAGTTAAATGATGTGACTGGGCTGAATAAGAAGTTGGAAGATCAAGCAAGGAAAGTACAAGCACGTTTAGAGAATCTACAAGTAAGGTTTGTTCTTACATGTACCTGCTTCCTTTATAGGTAAAAAGTGAAATATAATTCTTTGTTACATTTTGTTGTAGAGGAAGCATGACTTTTTAATGGTACAGAAGTCTAAGGATATATGTCAAGTTGTGCAACAAAGTAAACCTGTCAAGCAGGAAAAAGTGATGGTAACATCAAAAATTGCTAAGGTGAGAAATGGGATAAATGAAAGTTTCATTCTAAAGACATTAGACAGTCTCTGTGTATCTGCTAGAAATTAGAGAATGTAGCTTCCAAATATATTTATTTTATGAATGAATTAGTTACAGTAAGAAAAGATAAAGATTATAATGGGGAAAACCAGGAAGTTAACAAAGAATTAAGCTCATTGCTAAAAATATTGGGTTTCATATTGTCTATGCACACAGTATATTTATATGACACGTTTACCTCTTGCTGTCACATCATCTTTCATCTGTCAAATAAAATTATAACCCGCTTACACTCTTACTGATTTCTTTCGCTGTGTCGGAGCAAATCTTAAACTGATTCTGATTACTGCTACCATACTTATGAATAACATACAGTACTGTGCTTATGAATAACACCAGTTAAAAAGCAGTCAGTCAGAGGTATCAGGTAAAGAATTTTAATTTTGCAAGCCAGAGGTGACTGTGCTACTGTTATTAACCTCATCTTTAATAAGGGAAAGAGAATAAATGCAGTGTTCTTACACGGTTCCAAAATGATCACCTTGTTTTCCTTAAAGTATCTTAGATCACTTAATGAAATGTTTTGTGTCTCCATGTTGTTCCATTTAGTAGCAGGTCCTCTCATAGTACTTTGCCAACATCTCCCAGCTGGTAATGATTTGTTCCAGCTAGAGGATAAACTGTCAGACAGGAAAGAGATATTCACACCATCCTACTTAATTAATCTACATCAGATGTCTTAGAACTGTGCAGTCTATAAATAGCCAACATATTTCTCTGTTTACAGAAGATTTAGTGTACTTTGATTGCAAGTGAAATATAAACAGTATCAGTAGTTATAGTTCTGAACGAAAAGGAAAAACAGTTATCTAAAGGTAGATATAAGAAGTCTTTTGAAGTCTTCAGAGAACTGTTCGTACAGCCTGTCTTCAGGTATTTCTGGATATTTTTCATTGCAGTGTAGTACAGGGACAGAATGACAATTTCATGAAGAATTTATTCTTTTTCTAACAGTACTGATTACCCAGTTACATTTTAACAACAGTGGATTGCATGAAATAAAGCAAAGGATGTCTAGTGCATTGAAATCAGAATTTCCACATGCAAAGACCATTAAAAATTTGCTTTCTCCTGTGATTCGTTTGGCCTGAATTATAAAATGGAGTGATTCTGTATATGAAAGTCTTTTCCCAGGCCTTTTATAACAATTTGCCTAATACAGAATAAATTATGTGCATATTTTTTCACACCCAGAAGCCATCACAAATAGTACCTATTCTCCAGTGGAGACAGAAGTGAGGTGTGAGAATGGCCTGACAACAAATGGCTTAATGAAATAACTGTTTTAATAAGACAATAACTCCATTCATGAAGGATGTTTACAGGAGAACTTCTTGTTTCCATTTTAGACAAAGGCAAGGCGAGGCAGGAGATGCGATCACCAGTACCAAGTCAGAACTGCCTGTAGGAACAGTAAATAACTGTAACAGGAGTAACTGGCTGAGTTTATCCTACAGCCAGTTACAGGATAAACCATGCAGCACAGCACAGGTTGCATCTTCTGAGGTTTATGATGATGTGGATCTCTGACTCTTTAATCTACAGTGGTCTCTGGGTCAGTATCACCACCTTTTACCCCTTGATCCACATACAGTTTACCTTTCCCAGAGATATTTTAAGTTATAGGTTATATTAATAACATAGAGGCTTCTCAAATGTTGGGTGCAAAGCCCGACAAAGCAGACATGGGGTGTTCAAGATCACTGTTTCCTCAAATATAATGTTTTCCGCAGGCTCCCAATACAGTAACTTACCTTCCAGATTTTATCAGGCATATACTCATCATCCTTTTAATTATGTGTAATATTTAAGAACTAATGTACTCTCATGTGTTTCAGTCTGTTACCATTTTGGCTTGGAAAAATCATTAACTTGAAAGCTGAAATGTCTGACGTTGTGGATGTATTACAGCTACCACTGAATTCACAAGTTTATGAGCTCTTAACTTTTCTTATGGATTGGATCTCAGACCTGCATCTTAGCAAAATGGAAATACAAGAAGAAAGAGAGGACAATCATAAACTTACAGTTACTCAAACCTCAAGAAAACCTTGCACCCAGGAAAGGTGTATGAAGGTAAAGGGGTTTGGATTGTTTGCTTGTGTTAATAATTTTGGATTTATGGGTTTTTTTAAATGATTTTGAGAATATGACAGGTCTGCCTGTTTTATATGTGCTTTGGATACAGTAACTAAAATCACTGTTATTAAGTCAGTTTTAATTCCAGCATTTAATTCCAGACATATAACAGATAATTTGTCCTTTTTAAAGTGTATAAATAGTTTTTAAGGAAAAGTGTGGTGTTCAGTCTCAACTTGAGAGTTTCAGCATTTTATTTCAGGTCACTTCTATCAGTTAATGATTTGTCTTATGATTTATACATAACACTTTACATAATTCCTTTATTCTAAGGAGATGAGATACATCTAATTTACAATACTTTGATGCCTATATTAGATATTAAAATTTCAATTTATGTTTGATAAAAGGTGATACTGTGCTATACTTTATTGTTTTCCTTCTGGGGATAACAAGTTTTAAATTTCCTTTTTCTGTTTTTATTTATTATTTTAAAGATTTATAGACATTGAGAATGGATTTATTGAGATTGAGCTCACATGATGTATCTCCGCTTTTGCAATCAAACCTCTGTAAAATTGAAAAACTTTTTATGCATATAAATCTATAACCTGTACTGACTCTGCCCAGTGAGGTTGTGCATATGTGATCTGTTAAACTCCAACAAAAAATTGGGAGTTTTGTTTGGTTTTCACTTATGGTCAGCTTATACAATAGTTTATATCCTACCTGTAATTTTACTTTTGTATATTTTCACAGCTTTTGCCTGTAACTGCTGAGCAGCTCCAGTGGATGCCATTTGTCGGTCCTAAACTACACATGCCTGTGATTAAATTTATTTACTGGTCTATAAGACAGCTGGACACTGGTGTTCAGGTAAATCAAGTGGTCCTCTTGCAGTATGATTTTTAGAAAACTAAATTCCCAGAAGATATTATTGCATTTTGTATTTTAAATACATAAGAAAAGTGAATGTTTTCCAATAGTATATATAAAAAAAAATCTGCTGTCTTTTGCAAAGCATAAATTCATAATGTTACCACAGATACATGGCAAATCAAAAGATCAATTCTTTTTCAAGCTAATGTTAAATTTTGCATTATGTATCTAAGCATGGTTTTCATAACTATGTGATCTCAGTTGTGGTGCCTTAAGCATCTCAGAAATTCTATTTTTACATATGTATTTACAAAAGTTTTACGCTAGAAGAGGCAATATATTTAGGTTTCCTTTATGCATGAGAGTTGTTGAAATTGATGGAAGTGTGTAGCAAAGTTGCAAAGGAATTTTGATTTTTTTGTTCTTAGTGTCTAACCACAAGACATTCCCTACTCCCTTTGACTAGACTCTGTAATAAAATATTTAGCAGTATAATAAAGAAAAAGACAGTTGCCATACTGGAAAGACTCAGTATAGTGCATACTGCCGTCAATAGTGCTTTTGCTAAAGGAAAAGGGAGGAAACTTTGTAAATATTTTGATTTTAAATTCAATAGTATAGAAAGCTGTTGGTTTTAGTGCTAGTAAGAAACTGTATTTTAAGTAAGCATCGTGTGAAGTAATACTTCTGTATAGCTTTTGGTGAAAAGTTTAATAGATCTTATCTGCTCAGTGCTCTTAAGGTTTATGTTTACACCTTGATTCTGTAAATGCTTTTGTAGGATATAATTTTAGGCATCCTTATGAAATACAGTTAACTGAAGCTGAGATTGTTCTGGAACCAGAGGCAACTTAAATAATGTCAGCATATCAGAGGTTCTTGCTAACTAATCTCTTTGTGAAATATGTGTTGACAAGATACTGTGATAGTGTTGTTCAGCTGCTTTTGGAATACAAAGTAACAGCTCCTATACAGGTTGTATTCTAATGCATAGACAAGCCATTTGTTATTTAATATTTAATTGCTAGGGGAACCTATGTATTTTTACATAGGACACAGGATTTTAGTGTTTTTTAGTATTTCCTCTAACTGTGTGCATTATTTGAAACAGCGTGCAACAATGACATCAGCAATGAGAAGACTTGGTGAAGATATTTTCAAAGGCATAGTAAGTAAGGGCAACCCACAGAGTCCTTCTGAACAATCTACAGAGAGTAAATCAAAATTGGCAGCTTTCTTTAAGAGCTCCTATATGCCTTTGAGGTTTCTGTCAACTTTAATTGTGCTTAAAACAGTGACACAAGGTAAGTTCTGTTTTTTAAAAAAAATATTTATTTCAGTCGTGTGCCTGGACAAAAAGCTTTTTGATTATACTGTTGGTGTCTATTACGCTTATTAGTGAAAACTGTTATTATTTGAGTTTTACTCCCTTGTGAAGCAAAAGATACTGGAAACAAATATGAATCTTGCTATTATTCATTTCATGTTGGGATTTATGTGTTCCTTTTACTATGATGACTTCTTGTCAGATAAATGAACATTCCTGAAAAAGGGGAAAAGAGATGTTGGTAATTCTGTCAAACTACTGTCACTACAGCAGTGATTGGATTGCCAAGATCTTTACTGCGTATAGGGCGCGGCTAGTTGCTCTTTTATAAGCTGAAATAAGTAGCAGATTGTGCACAGTTCTAGAATTTCACTGCCCTGTTTAAACTCATAGGTTGTTTACCTATCACCTGAAAGGCTGATCAGCTGCAGTTTGCTGGATTTATCTTTATAGATAAATCTGATATTCATACATATTTCTGACTTATGTGTAGTCACATAGAGAAGCCACTTTTGTTGTGAATTGTAGTTGTTAAATTGAATAGTGATACAATATATGTCCTGAAATTGCTTTTTCCCTTGGTGAGTTTAGTATATAGTTCATACCCCAGCCCTTACCTCTCTGCTTCTCCCCTCTTCTCCTACCAAGTCTGCCACTTCAACTGGCTGCCATAAAACTTTATCAACATTGAAAAATGCTGCCTTCTGAAACTGTCAGTTCTTTATGATTGTCCATTAGATTTCACTGTTAAATACACTTGCTTACAAAGGCACCATGTTCTGCTCATTTAAAAATTTTCTTCATGACTTCAAAGCCACCTGTCTAGCATGAAAAGTGACCTTTTTATCCAAATATTCCAAAAATGCCTGCGTTGATGTAGTATAGCAATGTACTTTGTTACCAAGGAAGCAAGGTTATATCAGGAGACAGCACAGCTCTAAAAAGAGTTGACTTCTACTTCAGATCATGAGAGGTTACTGCACTTGTGCAGTTTTCAAGATGCAGTGGCAAATCTTCTCAGTGGGGTCTACTTTGAAAACAGATATGATCTGAAAAGACCAAAATGTTTTTTTTTAAAGTGATAACAAAAATTAACTCTTGTGAGTTCTGAGCACTCTATGAGTAGAGGAACAAACTCAGATTTTTAGCGCATTCCCTCCTTATCCTTTTGACGTAGAGATTGGTGTACACTTTTCTGTCAGAACCCAGAGAAGAAAAACCATCAATCAATCAGATGTATAGAGACATTTTAAAATTAACTTACAGATTAACTTGGGTAATTTAAACAAATCCTTACCTATTTCTAGCTTATAACATACTTTGAAGCTTTCAAATAAGTCATATATCTGAATGATGCTTGAAGGTTCTTATTTTGTAAATCTGCAGATTTGATGAGTAGTCAAAAAGAATTTATTATTTTGCCTTCTAATATTAGCTTTCCCTTTTGACTCAATTGCTTTAATTCAATAATGGCTTCAGTGATTGCTGTGAAGCAATTTTGTTCACCTATGCAAAAAAGAGTCCATGAGGATAAAAGCAGCAGAGTTGATAGATCCCCTCTGAATCTTAAATGGAATATAATTGCCTCTTATTATCAAATTGAGCTTCTGACTATATAAAGACTTGATTTTTTTGTGTATTTGTTTCTTTGGAGGGAAAAAGAAGGGAAGATTCAAATATTCTTTTAAACAGTATAGTCCAGACAGCCTTCAATGCATGTTAGGGGGGATTGTTGTAAATGAAGCAGCTGCATCATTTTCAGCTCATGCTTCTGTCTTTTGTTAACCAAAAAGAATCAGGGGAATGTGTAGGGGGGCATCACAGGGTTAGTGAATCTTCCCTTTCATTGTGAGTTCTTTTTCTTTTTCCACTGTGTTCCCAGGATCCTCCCACATTTTACACGAGCAGAACCATACAATAGTAGTGCAAAGTAGAATTCTCTAATGACAGCCTGTATCATTTTATATTGGCAAAGAAACAGAGGAAGTTGGGTCTTTTCTGCCTCGTGGACGAGGAAGAACGCAAAGATTTCAAAGTAGACACAAAGTAACACAAGTTAACAAGAATCAGATTGTGTCTGGACAGGATGAGAAAAAAACTGGGGAAAACATATCTTAGAGAAATTGTTCTCTGGGCTGATATGATAATTACTGCCTTCAGTCATGAAGCCATTTCTCTCTTCAAGGGAAACGGGACAAGAGGTGTTGAAGATCATTTTTATGGAAGTCTGGCAGAAAATACTAATTATATACCTTTAAGAGCAGGTGTAAGAGGTGATTACTGCCTACCTGCAGCAATTTAGAAGTGCTGTGATGCTGGATGACTGGGGTTTTCTGCAACAATAAGTTTTACAAGGATAGCATAAGAATGAATGTATCTATAACCCTTTTCCAACTCTTTGTGATACTAACCACTTAGTTTTCCCTGTTCAAAGATATTTTAAAAGCACGGAACATTTTGATCGCAAATAATTGTTCAGTTGGGTTATGACTGTTAGCAATCTAATTAAACTTCAGAGATGATCCTGCTTGGGGCAGGAGGGTTGGACTAGATTCCGATCTAAAGTGTTCCATTATTCTATCTTTTGCTGTCTTTTGTTCTTAGAATGGTTTGTATTTTAAAATGTCTTACTTTACCGTGTGCTGGTAACACAAAGAGAAGGAGACAGATTACAGAAATGTTAATTTTCAAGATAATCCTGGAAAACCAAGCCAGAATATCAGAAGCAGATACCTACTTCGGCATCCGATTTTTATTTGGCTTCCTACATAAAAGATATTATGAATTTTGAGCCATTTCTTAGACAACAGGGGTATCACAAAATTGCTGCAATTGCTGTCACCTCGCCCTGGTTGACACTGATTAGCAATGCCAAAGATTTTAAATCCATAGATAACTAACAGTGTTCTTGATCATGGAAGTCCATGGAAGTCATCCTTCTGAATTAGATGGTTAAGCAGGTTAGTATGTATTTATGCTTCACTTAACCTGTGCAATATTTATGTTGCGAGTATTCACAGTAAACACAGGTTTTAAACATGATGTAAGATCATCGTGACACAATAATGAAAAATACAGTATTTCAGCTATTGGAGGGAACTTTTAATCAAGATATTTTGGTAAAGCATGTTAATTACTCTTAAATTGAGACTCATATTTCTAGAAATGTTTGTTAAAAACAATGCAAAAAGAATTACAATACAAAAAATATTTATTGTGGAGACTTCCCCAAAGCAGATGAACAGTTGATTAGAATGAATCAGCTTAGCTTTTCATGGGTGCTTTTTACTGCTGGCTTCTATAACACAGAAAATATGATCTGTTGTTAAACATATGTCAGATATCACTGTGTATGAATTTTGATCACTCTGACCATGTGGCATTAATCATCTGGGGATAAAGTAGCACATTTGGCCTGAACATATATGCCATTTCCCTCAAAATGTCAGTATCCAGCAGATGGCACCATAGTTAAACTTTTACTATGGGATAAATGATTTCCTTGTACTTAAATTTTTTCTGTGCTCCGTATGATCAATGCTATTCCAAGACGCAGAGAAAGATTCAACATTAGGAAATTAAGAAATATAGATCACTTACTCTACATTCTTTGTATAAATTACGTATGAGTATATAAAATGTATGCTCTGAAACTCAAACTACAGCTTTTTATAGAAAGGAATGAGTATAGTTGCTCTCATGAAAGTAATTGCTTCTATTCAGGTAAATCAGCCCTTGACGCCTTTAATAGAGGTTTCCGAGATTGTCTCAAACCATGCAAGCTTAGAATTTCTTTCATTTTAAGCAAAATATTAGAAAGGCTTTGTATCTGTAAGAACATTTTTCTTCAATGTATGAGTTGTAGTTAGTCTTTTTCTCCACCCACAACAAAGTGTTCAGGAATAAAAACTGGCAGAGGGTATCTTTAAATAAAAACAAAATTTAATATTTTCGGCCCTTTAACTTTTAACTATGTATCTACAAGAGCAACTATCAGGATAGTTGTCTACATATTGCTTAATGGAACTATTGTAGAAATTTAATTGTCTGTATTCTGGTATCTTTCAGTGGATTACCTGGCTCAGGCGTTTGATTCCCTTTGCATAGACTTGAAAACAGATGAGGGGAAGGCCTTATTTTTGGAATACCAATGTGTGCCTGTCATATTAAGTCACTTAAAAATATCCAGTAGAGGTCTGCTTCCCAGTGCTCTTGATGGATTGCTTCAAATGACCACGGAATCTGGTAAATTTGGGTAACTAAAAAAAAAATATATAAAATAATGATTAAAACAGGTGTGGTAAGCTTCAATGCAACATAAAACCAGCATGATTCTTCTGTATAAATTATCTAATCTAGTGTTAGCATTCATTTATATTATATAAATTCATTAGAGACATAAAATGTATTTTTGAATTGTCTGTCTCTTTCTGAATTGTCTTGTCTCTTCTCCCTCTCAGCACCTATGCTTTAAATTTTATCCTTGTTGCTTTCTTATTTATTAGTGTTATTTTTTTTTTGTTGCTATTTTTGGTTTGGCTTTTCAGTTTTTTATAATGTTTTACCTTGCTGATATTTTTCTTTGGAGTCAGGCTGTGCCAGGGAAACCATATCATGAAAACCTGCCAGCAGATGGAGATAAAAAATAGGCTTTATTGGAATTCTTTTTCTAGTTTGAATGAACAGCTCACCCCCAGTCGTTTTTCAGTTTTGAGTAATTGGAAATGGCATTTCTGGAAGAGATGGTTATGTTTTGCTGGATTTTACTTTGTTGAGCTGGTTATGGTTTGCTGAATTTGACTGTGCTGTGGCCCTATAAGAGGGTTAATAATTTAATTTGTCACAGCACTTTTCTAAGTGGTGCAGGCTAAGATGCAGTTGTTAACCAACTGGATGAACATGAAGGTAGTGATGCATTCCAGTGCTACGTTGAATAAACCTTATGGCTTTTTATTAAAAAAAAGGGATAAAAATCCCTCACTGCCTTTTAGAACAGATGAGGGGAAGAGGCTGCTGCTGGCTTTGAAACGTATTTTGTTATTTTGGACATATTTTGTTATCATGCATTGTAGTGGTAAAAACAGAAAGCATGTTTGAATTGAGATGCAACAGCATTGTGTCAGAAACCATTTTGTAGCAAGGTAAGAAATATTTAACTGAAGTTTTATTCTTCCCTGTAGACTCTTTCTGACTGTGTAGATAGTGTAGTCTTACAGTGAAGTTTTCTTCCGAGTAGTCATAACTATGATTGGCAAAGTGATTGGTAAAAAATGTAATCTAAGCAAGGCGATTGGTGTTTAGCATTACTTTGAGTAATGCCAGTAACAATACATCTTCTGATGCCTAGCAGAAGTTGTTCTAGATGCCTTCAGTTTGAAGAGCTGTGGACATCTGCTGTGAGAGACTCATATTTTGCTGTGTTGCTTCTCGGAGAAGATCAGGGAAGGAGTAGTAAAGTTTAATTGAATTGACATTTGATTGAGATTTTATCTCTCAGCAACTGGATATAAAGCCTTTTGCAAAGCCTTTATTTTTGGTAGAGTAAATTGCCAGTACTCAAGTTCTAGTCATGTTCTGTTCTTTTCCAATACATAGTTAGTGTTGTGCAAGAAATCGTTAACAATGAGACATAGTATTTTGATGGGAAATTTTATTTACATTCCTTTCTGAGTTTCCTATTAAAAGTCATTAAAAGACAAACTAGAAGAAGGCAGTGAATTTTCAGAGGGCTTTCTTTTGGATTAAAATGGAATTTATGCTCAATTTTAAAGATGCATTGATGTGCAGCCTTAAATATGAAGTCATAGGTACCTAGGCATATACTAAAATATCGAATCACATTAGCTGTGTATTCCAGTATTTTTGTTCAAAAATATTGTCTTTAGAGTTGAAGTGATTAGAAGTAAAGCTGGATAAAAAAACGCCAGTTCTTTTTTCTTTTATGGATATTCTTTTCATATTTTTCTTTTTTTTTTTGTGAAGCATTTTTACAGACTCAAATTTTAGTTGTCCAGGCTGAAAGATGTGACTCTGACATGAAATAGCTACTATTTTGCACTACTTCTCCCTGTAACTGCATGTACATTTTGTTATAGTAAGCATGTCTACTAATGGTTCCATACAGTCCAGACTTGTCTGAGGTCCTCATGTAGGTTCACTTTCCTGTAAGACATTGTATCCGTCATGTTCCATATATGAAATTTAGATTTCCCTCACATTTTAAGGAAAATTACTTAAAGCTGTGTAAGAAGAAGGTACCTACTGGTCTAAGGTGGGTATTTCTGTGCTTTGATAGAAATTACATCAACAATGTCTGCAGTGGTGCTTAAACCTGTTAACTGATTCAGTTTTTGTATGCACATTTTCATGTTTTAGATTAGTATCATTCCTTTTGGCTTCTTAGTATATCTGGTAGGGTAGGTCCAGGATCCAAGTTTCCTTTCATACAACATCGACCGTGCTGATAAGGTATTCATTTTCAGAAAACATAATGTCAAATGCACCAGTTGAAGGATTGATATCATCTATTTTCTATCTATATACAAGACCTTTATAGCAAATTATTAGTCTAATTGCTGTACGTCTTTACTGACACACGGCCTTTTATGCGCTCTGTCTCCGTTTCTGTCCATGAGTTTCACATCAAGAATCTGAGAGGGTCATGATGCCACCATTTCAGTGGAAAATGGTGGAAGACTGAAAGGTAACATTCCTCAGTACTTTTTTTTCTCTGTCTTCATATGACTTTATTATTACATACACTCCAGGCCAGCTCAGGATATGCCTTCACACACAGTATCTTCTGCTGTTTCCATTGTTTGATTCTGTTGTTAGAGTTTTTTTTTCCAAAGTGAAGGGAAGGATCAGCAGACAGAGGTGGAAGAATAATTCATTCTGGACTGCTTTAGTTGTCTGAGAAAGCTTGCTAGATCATAAGATGGTCCAGAGGATGGCTTCAGGGCATTTCAAAATAGATGATTTTTTTATAGATGAATTTTTGAGGGACATGGTTTAGCGGATAATGGGTGCAGTTGGACTCGATGATCTCAAAGGTCTTTTCCAACCGGAAGATTCCATGATTCTATGAAAACCTGAAAAAAATGCATGAAGTTGAGATTCATCAGTTCCTCCTGGAAACTGTGACCAGAAAGCCAGATAGTGTGTTAAATGTTCTGTATTTTGCCCGGTAAGCTGGAAATGACAACAACGAGGAATGTTTTGGTAATAGAACTGCAGCATCATTTTTTGGCACTTTAGAGATGCCATGACTATTTCTAGGGCTTTATTTGCATTAAGTCAGCATCTCATGGCTGCTATTTGGGAAAATTAAATCAACAGGGATCATTTAAAAATAAATTTGAAGAAGGATAGTAAACTTGGCTTTGTTTGGCAGGATCTACTCTATCTTTTTCTAAACGTGTGTTGACATTCACCATATGCTTCTGTCAAAGTAAGGCTAACTTTAATAAATGTCTATTTATAAAAAGTCTTCCACATAGCAGTGGGAAGAATTAAAATCTGTATGGTGAGAGGCAGCTGATAGCCAAAATCTCTGTGTATCCTGCCACCTTATAAGCTATGTGTCTGCACATGCTTTTGGGTGTTTAGGCACATCTATGCCCTTGAGACTATGGCAGATGAAGATAACTATCGAAGTTGGAACTCAAACCATAAAAGATACTTTATTTAAAGATCACTAACCCTTCAGCTAATGAAATTCTTTGCTCGTAAAAAATTTGAAGCTTCTTTGTGTGTTCAGTGAGATTATGCATTCCAGTCTGAAGGAAGAAGCAGATAATGGGTTTATTTGCACTGCACAACCCAGCTGTGTGAAGCACAAAGGAACAACTTCACCAACTGATCCCTACAGAGCTAGCGGCAGACTTTATTTCAGGAAAGCTGACTTGGAATCCCCAGGTCTAACAAGAGCAAGAAAGTATGAGCTGTGAATATTACCAATAGTTTTGGTGAATTTATATTCTCACATTACCATTCCCATCCATGACTTCATGACAAGGAACATCTGAATGTTTGCTTAGATGACACAACAGCGGAAAATTTTACCTCAATATCATTGATTAGGCATTTCATTCCTACTTTAAAGTCAAAAGGGGAGTATCAGTTTGTTTTGACCCTCTTTGTGTCAAAAGGTCTATCCATTTGCAATCTTAGTGGTTAAACCGTTGGTCATTATTTCTCATTAGAGCCACAAGATGGGGTGTCGGCCTTCAAGATGCTCTTTTGGTTTGGTCACTACTAAGATCAGGGTTTACTGTTTAATCTTTTTGATTCCATGATAGTGAGGACTTACCATATTACACAGGAATGGTGCCTATCTAATCAGTCTTGTAAACCAGCTGCCACCTCATTTAATACTGTAAATAAAAAGGTACTTGAGGTACACGTCTTCATGAAAAGTTTGTCTGAGTTGACATCTGTTCTACACAAGGGTGGATATACACCAGTGTACCTCTCCAGCTAGGCTGTAGAAACGTGATGGTCTTAAAAGTACACAAATTCTGTGAAGAAATGATTAAGACTTTTGGCACCTTTGGGAAGCTTATTTGTGTGTTTCTTGAAATTGAGATGGATTGTCATAGCATACAAAGCCTCAGAGCCCACACTATAGGATACAATACAGTCACGTTATTTCTTGGAAGGATTCAAGTTAAGTGTATTTATCAAATTGGGATCTCAAATCACATACATGTCACCAGTCTACATTATGTTTTAGATATCAGTAATTGGATGGTATTCCAGCTGCACAGGCATTTCCCAGAAATCAATGAATTTTCATGCCATTGTATAATTTTGAAGAATGTTGCCAGCCAAAAAAAAAAATCTCAGTTTTGCCCCAATCATTTTGGAACTGTAACAATATGTCACAGGTACAGAATGTACATATGTGCCCATAGTTTTTGCCTCGCCTTTTTTACAAAAGTGTTGATGAGAGTAAAATGTTATACTGATTACTGTTCTTGTAATATACAAGAACAGTCATAGTTGGAACAAAGGCTGACTTTTAAATGTCAGGGGTGAGAAATGTTGAGATTAGTTTCAGCCAGCTTCTCAGGGCATAAGAATGAGAGGGGCTGCTAAAGACGTTACACAGAAGTTTCGGAGAACTTGTTTTGTTTCAAGAGAACTTCAATTTCAGCTTGCTTTAAGCTGTAATAAACTTCTCCCCCACCCCCCCTATCTTTCAGTACTTCTTGAGTCACCATCCCTGGAGGTGTTTAAAAGACAGATAGATGAGTTTTTCAGGAATATGGTTTAGTAGTGGACTGGTATGGTTGGACTCGATCTCAAAGGTCTTTTCCAACCAGGTGATTCTGTAATTCTGTGGATTCTGTTCACTACTTTTAGTGTTACTACATTTGAGGAAAGAAGCTTTGCAGCCGAGTGTAGTCCATACCTAACCATTTGCTTTCTCTTAGCAAATACTTGCTTCCTTTGACATATGCTAGGAACTTGGTAAGTAGGTGAAATTAAGGTGTAAGAAATTGTTAGGGTAAACAATATATTTTAAAATAATTTATGCTTTACTTTGTGTTGTTTGCATGCCGGAGTGATTCTTTTCCTTCAGATGAGCTCAATAGCTTAACTTGAAGTCTGCTTGGTTTAGTCTGCTTCAGTGGAAGCAACAGGTTGCTCCTAAGCTCCACAGCTGGGGCACTTAAGAGCTTGTTATGAACCTGACAATAGAAAATAGACTCAACAAAGATATTTTACCCATTTTCTCTTTCTGCCTAAAAATGTCCATAATTGTGCATAAAGTGGTACATTTCAACCTGTTCAAGTCTTCTGATTTATTTGTGCTTTCCAATAGCTGATGCATGTGAACACAGCGTTGAAGCAGCGGTTTAGCTGTATTTTCACTGTAGCTATTTCATTAGTGCTGTTTTTTGTTTCCTGGTCAGGTGGGATGAGTGCCAGATCAGGTTTATTCTTTCCAATCTGTTATTTAGCTCTCCATGGCTGTTACCAGGATCTCAATCCATGCTTATTTTCTGGAAAGTGCCCATCTTCCTTTCTTAATGGATGACTGTTAAAAGCACGATAAAGGAAGCAAATCCTGCAGTCTTTTTTTAATGGTGGTGGCATTTTGCTTGAATCTGGGCTTTCAGGTGAGTGCCATGAAATTAAACTTTTTCTGTCTTTTGGTTTTTGAAACTAATGAGTGGTCTTTAAAGACATCTTTCTCACTATCTGATCTGACAGGGAAGAAAGATTTCAATACCAAGGCTTTTGAAGTTTTCCTTACCTTAGTAAAGGAAAGCAGGTTACCAAGCTGTGATGTCCATTTAGTCCCATCTCTAAACTGTCTGAAGGCTAGTATTGTCACAGAAAGCAGATTTAGTGTCTTGTTAAAATCTGAATGTTCTCAGTGAGAGATTTCCACAAATGCCCTTGAAATTTTGGGAACATAATACATTAACTGCTAAATACTGATATGTTTCAATTTAGTCAAATGGCTTATAATGTATTTATTGCTTAAAAAAGCTTTTACTATTTCCATTTTAAATTTCCATTAAAATTAATGTTTAATAATTGGAGTAATAGTTACTTTTAATCAGCCAGATTGTTAACAGTATGATGCCAGTGGCTTTCAGGGCATCTTCATACCACAGAGTTCTCTCCCTATGACTACAAATTTATTCTCTCAGGAGACCTTATTTCTAGGACCATAGTTGCAACACACTATTCAAGGGAGTTCTTGGATGCCAGACATAAAACGTTATCTGGAAACAATCTAGTAATAAATAACATGACCTCAGCAAGAAAATTTGTTCTGTGGTTGTTGAAGAGCGTCTCATCACTAGTATTAAATCACCCTGCAGTTGAACACTTGTCATATACAATCTTGTTGAATACTCTTGTTCCTGTCTTCTCGCTTCGCACGCAGCTTACTTTGTTTTTTTTAACCTTTGTTAAGGGTTCCAAAGAATGTAGTACGCTTATAGTCACCTATCAGAAATACCACTGTTGAGCTATAGTCTGATTCATACTTGATTTGATATTTGCTATTAGCAGAGAGCTGCATGTCTCGGTTTCACCCTTTTGCACATTTACAGAAAGACAACACGCATCTTAAATTCCTCCTGCAGTGGTAGCTGACTTCTGCCGTGTAGATTAGTAGGTTCCCCTTTCCCAGTCTTGTGTTCATTCAAGGAAATCAAAACTTATTTGCTCATTATACAAAAAACTGGCCTTTTCTTTAAGTAAAGCTAATGTTTACTGTGTCTTCCAGCTTACTTCTGTTTTACAGAGAGAATATTTTCATTAGAATCATAGAATCATACAATGGTTTGTGTTGGAAGGAACCTTAAAGATGATCCAGTTCCGCGTCCCCTGCCATGGGCAGGGACACTTCACACCAGAACAGGCTGCTAAAGGTTCCATCAACCTATCCTTGAACACTTCCAGGGAGCAGGCATCCACAGCTTCCCTGGGCAACCTGTGCCAGTGCCTCACTACATTCATCATGAAGAATTTTTTCCTAATGTTTAATCTAAATCTCCCCTCTTCCAGTTTAAAGTCATTCCCCCTCATTCTATCACTACTTGCCCTTGGAAAAAGTCCCTCCCCAGCTTTTCTGTAGCCCCTTCAGCTACTGGAAGGCTGCTATGAGGTCTCCCCAGAGCCTTCTCTTCTCCAAGCTGAATAAGCCCAACTCTCTCTGTCCTCATAGTAGAGGTGCTCCAGCCCTCTGATCATCATTGTAGCCCTCCTCTAGACCTGGTCTAACAGTTCCATATCCTGCTTTTGTTGGAGGATTCCTGAACCAGATGCAGTTCTCCAGGCCTCCAGGCGGGGTCTCACATGGTCAGAGTAGAGAGGGAAAATCACCTCCTTTGCCCTGCTGGCAATACTACTGGTGAGCCCAGGACATCACTGGCTCATGTCGAGCTTCTCATCAACCAGCACCCCCAAGTCCTTCTCTGCAGGGCTGCTCTCAATCACGTCGTCCCCCATCCTATATTGAAACCATGGATTGTTTCAACCCAGGTTTAGGACCTTGCGCTTGGCTTTGTTAAACCTCATGAAGTTTACACAGGCCCACTTCTCCAGCTTGTCCAGGTCCCTCTGGATGACATCCCACCCTTCTGGTGTGACCACTGCCCCACTCAGCTTGGTGTCATCTGCAAACTTGCTGAGGGTGCATTCAATCTTGCTGTCAATATCATCAATGAAAATGTTTAGCACTGGTCCAAGTACAGACCAGTGACCAGTCACAGATCTCCATTGGGACATTGAACTGTTGACCACCACTCTCTGAATGCGACCATCCAACCAATTTCTTGTCCACTGAACAGTCCACCCATCAAATCCATATCCCTCCAATTTAGAGAGAAGGATGTTGTGGGAGACCATGTCAAAGGGTTTACGGAAGTCCAGATAGATCGCATCCATTGCCTTTCCCATGTCCACTGATGTGGTCACCCCATCAAAGAAAGTCAGGCCCTTGGTGAAGCCATGCTGACTGTCTGGAATTTCCTCTCTGTCCTCCATGTACTTTAGTGTGGCTTCTAAGAGGATTTGTTCCACGAACTTCCTGGCCACAGAGGTGAGGCTGACAGGTTGCCAGGATCATCTCTTCTACCCTTTTTAAAAATGGGCACAATGTTGCCATGCTTCCAGTCACCATGGACTTCCCCTGGCTGCCATGAGTGTGTGCTTATTCACAAATTTAAATGAGTGCTTATTGAAGAAAAAAATCTCTAAATGACTCATCCTTGCTGTAAGTCAAGGCACAGTCTGGTAGGGCTTAAGTATGAAGTCTTAACCATATTAACATCATGTAAGAATTCTAGTAACTGCAGAAGTGAGCTGTATTTACGCATTCACTGAACCTTACTTATTTTTTTTGTAAGACAGATAGCTAAGTCTGTGTCCAGATTTACTCATCTCATAGGGATATTAATCAAGCCAGTGGAAATAAAAAGGTTCAGTTTACAAGTAAATAATCACAGCTTCTTGCTGTGGAGGCAATCTCTTTTTGTGTACTGTCTATATATACCCTCCCTTTTCTGTAACTAATGGTGGGTGTTCCACAATTCGCACTGTTCTACAGATAGTTACAAGAAGTCAGTGGTCAGAATCTGTCAAGGAAACTCGAACACTCTTTCTTAATTTTTTTTCTTGAGTCTTCAGCATTTTGAGGCTTTAAAGACAACAAACGGTGAAGGTATGGAGTAATAAATGCTTGTATGCTTAAACAGATTAAAATACTATCTTTACTCATAACTGTTTGCAGGATTGAAACTTTTCAAATGAGCTTCTTCTGCAGTACCAAAAAGGTACAAATGTCAAGTCTGTGAATACCATACTAAGGTAGGGTTCCCCATCACCTGTGTGAAAGGCAGATGTGAAATTATCCTGAGGAACTGTGTTTGAAGCTGTAGCGAAAGGAATGATTTACAGCTTATGTGGGATAAACATTGACATACAAACCATTTAAAAAGAAATCCTTCCTCTGTTATCCCGTCTTACCTTTGTAATTTTTTTTATTCATTCTTCTGAAAATAGTGAATAATTATGTTGGATTAATAGATGTTTAAGTTTAGTATTTAATCACAGATAAATATCTCCAGCTCTATTAAATGCAGCCTGTGATAATGTTAGAACCAACTTTATACTTGCTAAAAAAATGCCAAAAATTTACACACGTTTTTGTAAATGAATTGCAAGTTCGCTTTGATTACTTCAATTTTGTTGAAATACATGTTTACGAGTTTTCAAAATGAATGCAGTAAATGTAATAATGTAATTTGATTTCTACTGAAGTAATAGAAGACCTTCTCTCAAGTAAGAAAAAGTGTTATTATTTTCTTCTTATTTGGTGACAGTTGTGTAATGCTTATGCATTCTGAATTTTGAACCCCCATCTCATCCACTCCAATGGAAGAAATAAAAGGGACCTTTAGATATAAACTTATGTAGAACCAAGTAGCCTCTTTGTGAGTAAAGCTTCACTTTTCATTCAGGATACTACTGTATTTTGTATGTAACACATTTTGAAGGCAGATGTGAGTGCCAACTTTTAAAAAGTATTTGATATAAGAAGGAATTGTTTATATCACTACTTAGACATACACATCCCTTTTGGAGTCAATTTAATTTAAGAAATCTTTAGAATAGTAAAGTTTATTCAAGTAGGATCTTGTTTGCTCTCATTTACTAAACTTGCATTTTTTTTATAAACAGTTTTATAGCTTCCCGTAAAATGGTTTAATTTCAAACAGTAAAGTGTGATTTAATTAGAAAAAGCATTTTAAGATAGTTTTTTTTATTATTTTGCATTTGACTGGAAGAACGACTGTACTTATTGCTTGACTTTTCCTGTAATTTTCCAAGTAAATTTAAAGCAATGTCATGATTGAAATAATTTCATAAAGAGAGGCTTTTTTTGGAGTAGGTAGTACAGTTTATGCAGTTTGAGTAACAGTTGTGTGTTGTCAGAGTTGAGACTTTATTTACCTTCTTAGTTGCAAACTGATGTTACAGAATTACAGGTCATGTCAGGTTAGGTTTATTTGTGTAAAGGCTTCCTTATTTGAGTTTGTCATTGTGTTTGAAACACTGTGCTTTATTCTGAACTGGTTATTACAGCAGTGCTGATATGGAAGCAGGGAAAGCAAGACAGGTGAGCACTCATAGAAACAGTTTTTGGAACAAAGCTCCTTTAGGTGTCCTCTGCAAAAGTGACTTGTGGTTCATTCAGTGCTTCAAGTGTTTTATTAGCTTTTTTTGTTTTCATGAACAAAGTAACCCATAATAGCGCCCAGCTTCAACTTATAATGTTATCTAGGTAATATGTAAAATGGTGCTTTTTTATGTCTCTCATGTCTCATTAGAATCACTCCTTAATGGCTAGACCACATTGGTTGCTCATAGTCATACTGAGTTCAATTAGCACACGAAAAGTTGTAATCTTCTGATGTTTCTAATCAGTGATTTTCTAGGAAAATGTTTGTTCGTTTTCAGTGTATTTTCTTTACACTTCTGCTTTTCTAGCAAGTAAGGTAATTCTGGTTTTCATAAATTTTATACTTTTAGCCTTCTAAATGAGCAGTTCCAGCTTGGAATTTCATTAGACTACTCCTGGTTTCATGCCACAGGCATTAATTAACAAACTAAATAAGCACAGTTGGGAAAATCAGTATTTAAAACTACAGTTCACTTTTCAAGCAAAATTTTTTGCTTTGTTTTTAGACAATTCCTTACACTGTGTGTACCTTCCAGTCCTTCTGCTAACCTGTATCTTTTCCAATATAATATCGCATGTTGCTTTATCAAATGGTGTGGAAGTGTGGCCACTTTCTAACTTCTGTAGCATTTATTTACCAAGCAAAAGTATCTGATTACTCTGCCACAATGCACCTATACTTCCTATACACATATTCTAGACCAACCTATAGTACACTTTATTTCATTTTTTCGTCTCCTTTAGTTCCTGAAAATATATTTGGAGGCTTATTGAAAGGCATGTGAGTTTAGATGGCCTTTTTTTGTCCAAATCCATTATAGATATATGGCGTTAATTCTTCTTTCTTCAGAAAGTGCTTCTTCCTGACTTGTTAGAAACAATTGTTTTACTCTTCTTGTCATAAAATTGAAGCAACGATTCTTTCAGAACCCTGAACTCTGGTATCCCTGACTAAAGGACTCTTCTAGAATTACAAGTTTGGGGGACTTTTTTTTTTGTCCCTTTTATCAAAATAGAGCGCTCTTTAGAAAAACAACATATTGGCGAAAGTGTGCACCCAAAAGGCTAAAACACCATTAGCTTCTATCCCATCTTTCTTGTGCTGACCTCAGATGACCTTACTACTTCTTTTTGTTCTTTTTTTTTCTTAAGTGGCTAGGAGACCTTTTTTTTTGTTCCTCTAACATGATCTGACTTAACTTGACTTTTCATACTCTCCTTTTTATTACAAAGATACTTTCTGACCTCCAAGACATAGCTTTCTTTTCTGATCTTTATTTGTTTTACTTGTAAGCTTCTTTCATTCCAAGCATCTCTTGTGACATAAATGTTCCTGTTAATTGTTTAACCTTTTCTATTACATTTTTTTTTTGTGTCTGCAACCTCCAGTAGCCACTTGGGAATTACATTGGTCTCCCACATGTCCTGTCTCATGCCTGCATGAATATTTTGTGCATCCTAGGAAACTAAAAACCAATTCAGATCATACTGAGGTCAGTGCATTGGGTGACCAGCAGACATTGCTGTTTGGGCTCTCTGAACTCAGGGTCACCCATGTAGGCATCTACAGGTGAGGAACCTTATGCTGACTGGAATCTTGCTCTACCTCTGCTGTGCGTTAACCACTGACACTTAACATGCATGGTTAAAATCAGCAAGTGGTTCAAATCTTACAGGTGGCTGTGTTATAGACAATTGGTTATTAGCAAAGTGGAAGTGATATTACTGTTTCCTTTTAAGTGTTTCTGCCATGGTGCACAGTTAGGTAGCTTTTCCACACTAGTAGACCAGGCTGCGTCACTCACTTGCATTGCTGTCACGTGTTCTCCATTCCCCTGGCAGATCCTCATGCAGTTAGAAGTAAGGCAAACCTGTAACTGTTAATTTGTTGAAACATGAACTTCAGTTTGGGATTCCTGGCAGTCTTCATTTTCTGAGGTGGCATAGCTTTAAGAGTAAAACAGAATTTTCCAGGTAATAATTATAGCTGGTGAGATTTTATACTGTGAGTGACTGAGCACTTTGAGGGTAAATTTCAGATGAATTCTGTCAATGTAGATAAATTGCTTATTGCTCATTGTAGTCTACCAATCAACTTAAGATAATGCAACCACAACATGCTGCAATTTTTTAAGGATACAAGTGGAGGCTTTTGCAGATGATTTTAAATTGTGCCAAAGTCCTGTCAAGATGAATTCCGATTTAGTTTTTCTAAAATAGTTGACAAAACCAAAATCTGTGAAGACCTAAACCACCAAAATATTTTAAAATGTGAAGCTTATATTTTTTTAGTTCATCAACTAGACATGCATTTAAATTATATGCTTGTTTTGCACACTTTCTGGTGACTTAGAATATATTCTGCAAAAGCTTATCTGAAGTGAATATATAAGCCATGTACAGAAAGTCCATTTAAACATGTGCCTTTATCAGTTCTCAATTAACTTTGTGAACTTTTAGAAACTATTTCCACTTTGGCTCTTCTGTTTTACAGTAAAAATCCTTCTGTCTTAAAAGTAATGCATGTCTTTTATGTTGGTTTGTAAACTTCACAGGTGAAACATTCTTACAGCATATATACGTATGTGTGTGCATATATATTTTATTTTTTATGACATGAAATATTTTTAAGGAACCAGTAAGAACAATGCACGAAAGAAACGTCCAGGTAGCTGAATATGATATTTGTCTACCCCTGCAGAAAAGGAATGTAGAGCATTTTATGGCTATTTAAGGATATTTATAGGAATAAATTATAGAACTGCCCTCTTCATCCCATCAGTCTTGTTACCTTCAGATCTCTCCTGAATCAGAGTTCAACTGAGTCAGAAGTCATGTTAAATGAGAAGTTTCTAAAACCATTTGTTGTTTTAACAGTCAATAGAAAGAAGAAGAACCTTTCTTCTCAATTTACTTCTTGAATGTCTGTGTACTCACATATTTATTTACACTTTTCTTATCTTTCTGATAAACATCTTTGGTAAGTAAGAGATACTGTTCAAGTTTTTGTTGTTAAACCAGATTTCATCAGTGATGCAGTGCAGATTGAGAGGACCATTTCTTTCTTGGGAATAGGCAGTCATTTGTAGGAACTCTGAGAAATTATAGAAGATTTTCTGTAAAATTGCAGTTCCTGAGTGATAACATAATTTGTAGTTCTAGATTTTTCTTGCTTTAGAGGTTATCTCTTGTTCTTATCTGTATAGAAATTTTTACTTCAGACACTCCTAAGTGACAGAAATGTTTTGATACGAAGTAATCTTATGATTGTGTTTGTTGGGCTTTGCTTATTTGCTGTTTGTTTGTAGTTTGTCACCTCTTCTTGTGGATTTTAACAAGTTAGACTCACTAGGGCATGATACCATCGCACTAGAAGTGAATTGTGGGTTAATTATTTTTCAAGGTTTAATGCACTGCTATAGGTATTTAATCACTTTAAAGTTCAGTCATAGAGAGCAGTGGCTCAATAAAGAGCGTTGAATCTCAACTGTATCTCAGTAATGTATCACTGAATTCAGCACATACTGTGAACCCATCTAAGGATTTTCTGCTTTCTGTAATTGACTGATAGCCCTTAGTTTTTGATGTCACTGTTTCTGAAAAATTATACCTTCTGTAGCAAAAGTAGAGAAATATTAAAAGAAAAGTGGTATGTTGTGAGTAACTATTAATATATCCTGGGGACTGTGTACATGCCAAGGACAGAATATGGTCAATAGTTACTTCTCTTGTTGGATTCCTAGCAATTTTATTCAGTTCTGTTACCTATTGAGTTGTACCTCACAATAATCCTCCATTCTCAAGTTACATTTTCCTTAGAGATTATATTCTTTTTGTCTTTTTTTTTTCCAATTAAACCAGCGTTCTGGTCCCTTGTCATATTTGATAAAGAGACATTTTCAAGTCAGTTCAAACATATCTAGCAAATGGCTCCTTTATATGTATCTATTTTATATAAATAGATATTATACTATATAAATATATAAATGTACTTGGCCAGCATGAACCTTATTTTTCATCTTAAGAAGACTGTACCTCTTGCTATCACAATCTATTATCCTGTATTGATATAGTTTCCATCTACACATTTTGATATGCATTTTGTGGATTCTGGTTGTTGAATCCAGCCTTTGAAGTCAGTTCTTCCGAAAGCACCTCCACTGAAAAAGGACGAAAGTTTACAAGTAGCTATAGGTTTGCTGATTTGTGCTAAAGGTATTTGCTGTTTCTTGGTCTCTTCATCTGATGATGTAAACTAGCAAAGTCCCACAAGTCTCGTTGACTTCACTCTATTATAATATGTGGTAAGATGTACTTAGCATTGGGGGGGGCACAAGACACTGGGTCATCTGTTGATGTAGCGGAATGACGTGCCATTGTTTTGCAACAAATATAAGTTTTGAAAGATCTTCTTCTTAACAGTAAGGTCCAGGAATTACCAGGTCTTTGTTGAATATTCAGTATACATGCCCAACCATGAGAAAACTAGTTGTTTAGGATCTCAGGCTGACTTTAACTGCCAAGTTGAATTCTTTTAAAGCTCTATTCCAAACAGTTTTCTGTAACATTTCTTCTGATTTTTTATCAGTAAGCCTCCTGAAATAAATTAAAACCTTGAACTCCCTCCAAGGCTAATTGTTGTATTTAATGAATTGTACATCCTTGGACAAAGAAAGGCAAAAATTTGACCAAAAGATGTCTCCTGTCTTCTTTGAGCTGATAAAAGCATCTTAGCATCCTATTTATAAATTACAGTATTCAACATATGTGCAAAGAAAAATTGTCTGTGTTTATTAGTTTAATTCCCATATTGCAGTTTCTTATTAAGTATAACACATTAAATATTTTAACATTATTTAGTGATTAGAACATTTTCCTCACATCTGTATTCTTCTAATGCAAATGTCCTATGCTATATCAAAGGCTATTCATTTTTTAAAAAAAATCAGCAATTTTATATTACTTTATATTTTTGCTATAAATTAATCTGTAATATGAGAACCAAGAATAAGATCATAAAATCACAGAATGGTTTGGGTTGGAAAGGACCTTAAAGATGATCCAGTTCCAATCCCCCTGCCATGGGCAGGGACACCTCACACTAGACCATGCTGCTAAAGGCCCCATCCAACCTGGCCTTAATAGATAACGAGGAAGCAGATTTAAACTTATTCTGAAGTGATTAGATTTTGGGGAACAGTGTGAATGGATATGTTATACAGTGTGACTTAAAAATTCATCCACTATTTTAAGGGAGTTTTGTGGATATTTAAGTATTTTTATCCAGCTCTTACTTTTACCTCTGAATTATTATTTTGCTGGTCTTGAAATAGTACAGTGACAGTATTTTGCTAATGAAAGGCTGGCAGGTATCACATTAGCTTCTACATGTACTACCCCTGTCCATGTGATTGGCAGCAGCTTAAAATATTTCCTTGTGAGTCTTTTTACACAGCTTAATGCTCCACTCACATGATCAAAAGGACAGAACCATGATAAATGAGCACTGAATAAACATATTCAAGATAAGAATTTTTTGTGTGAGTTTAAAATCATTCTGTTTCTTGTTTTCCTTTGTTCTCAAGGGAATATGCCTTGTTCTAATACAAAGGTCGGTAATGTTGAACTCTTAGGAACTTGCATTTCTTCAGTTCCTAGTTTTACCTGAGTAAAACTAGGAACTGCCCAACATAAATGGAATTACTTTGTTGTTCTAATGGTTACATAATGTAAGGTATTTAAAGTTCTCTAAAGGCATCAATAGCTGTTTTACTTTCCCCTGCGCCAAGCTTGTGTTTTAAAATTATTTTCTTTTACAGGTTCCTTACAGCTTTTCCTGGAAGCCTGCAGTAACGAATCCTTCTTCCGTACTTGCTCTGCATTGCTTCAAAGTTCTAAGCTGGATATTCAGATTTTGGAAAAGCTCTGTGTTTTACTGCAAAAACTCTCCAGAATAAAGTAATCCTTTTTTTACCATTATTGCATTAGTTATTATTAGATCAGACCTTTATCTGTCTGCTTTTTCAAAAACTCATCTATGTTTTGCCATAGACAATTCTGATCTTGCTCTGTTAGCCGTTACACTGTTTCGCAGTTATATAAGACAAGACTCAATTTGCTTGTAAATCCATCTAGTTGAATTGACAGAATACAAGCTAAAAAAAAAAAAAACCAAAACACTCACCTAAAGAGGGAATATTCCTTGTATAAGCAAATGAAAAGAACACTGAAAAGATAACCTAACCCTTATTTTCTTGCCTCCTGACCTTCAGTTTTACTTGGGTACTTGGTATTTCCTTTGAAAATGTAGCCCCATGCGCGACTTGCATTCAAGTTTCATCAATTTTTTTTCCTTCAAAAACAAAAATTAAAGTCTTAAGCCATTTAAGTTCTTTTGGAATGTTAATCTATATAAAATATGTTCCCATTGCTTACTGGTTGTTTATTGTAATAAAGGTGTTCATCATATCAGTAGTAATGTGCATTACTTAAAGGAATTGTTTCATTTATATAAGCAGATATCTATACTGAGCCATTTTTTATAGCAGACAAAGTTGTGGACAAAACTGAGGGTTTTGATTTGACTTTAATAGGAACAGAATTGAACTTTTGGGGAAAAAAAACTTCCCCTGTAAGATAATCTGATATAAATCGTATCTTTCACTGGAAATATACTAAAAGTAAAATTTGCTTAGAAATTGTAATTTTTTTTAAATTGTTTTAGGAATCTTATTTCACATTAGTGACATCTTGTTATAATGTTTCTTTGAGTTTTCATTATGCTACATGTAAATACCGCTTACTCAAGTCAAATAATAGTTTTTGGTGATTTTTGCCAAGATTTTTTTCACCATGTGTTGATAAACTTCTGCTTAGAGACTGACTGAATATGAGCCAGCAGTGTGCCCAGGTGGCCAAGAAGGCCAATGGCATCCTGGCCTGTATCAGAAACAGCATGGCCAGCAGGACCAGGGCAGTGATTGTGCCCCTGTACTCAGCATTGGTGAGGCCACACCTCGAGTCCTGTGTTCAGTTCTGGGCCCCTCAGTACAAGAAGGACATTGAGGTGCTGGAGCACGTCCAGAGAAGGGGACGACGCTGGTGAAGGGGCTGGAGACCAAGTCCTATGAGGAATGGCTGAGGGAACTGGGTTTGTTTAGCTTGGAGAAGAGGAGGCTGAGGGGAGACCTCATTGCTGTCTATGGCTGCCTGAAAGCAGGCTGTGGCAGAGCAAGTGTTGATCTCTTCTCGCAAGTGACAGGTGATAGGACAAGGGAAATGGCCATAAGTTGTGCCAGGGGAGGTTCAGACCAGATATTAGGAAGAATTTCTTTACTAAAGCATGGTCAGGCCCTGGCACAGCTGCCCAGGGAGGTGGTTGAGTCACCATCCCTGGAGGTGTTTAAAAAAAGGATAGATGAGTTTTTGAGGGACATGGTTTAGCAGAAGATGGGTGTGGTTGGACTCGATGATCTCAGAGGTCTTTTCCAACCGAAAGATTCTGTGATTCTATGATATACAATGTAGGTGAATTATATAAGGCTTCCAATATAATTCACATTTTTTTAATTTCAAAAATAATTTTCTGTAGAATCTTTAGTGTTTATATGAAATCTCTCAATTTTCAGTTCACAATTATTTTATGTAAAATCTTTTGCAGAAGCAATAAGAAGATGTTTGAATTGTTTAATCTTCACCAAATGATCCAAGAACTGCACAGGACTACAAACCCAGATCATGCTTTCCTCTGTATAAACCTTAATTCAATTCTGTTCAATTTGGGATTGTCAAGGAGTAACTCTTTTACTTCCAGTCTAAAGACAAGTCACTAGCATTATATTTTGAGCTAATATTGTTCTGTATAATTTATACCAACTGACTTTGTTACTTGAAATTTGGCAATTTTTTTACTATTTTCTATAAATAAACTCAGGAGAACTTCAGTAGTATATAAGTTACTTTGTGTTGCATGGAATCTCATTGGTATTTCCCTTTATTAAAAAAAAGGAAAATAAAAAAAGGCATTGTGTGCTAAATGACTTTATTCAATTCTTTCAAAAGAAGCGAAATAATACTGCTGTTCTGAATGACTCATGCAATCTAAGCAATGGAATCCCTTGAGTCAGCAGATCAGAAATACCAATCTTTTCTTACAGATATGAATCTTAGTTGGCTTTGACTCTTTAGGGAGTTTTATAAATTCATTTATTTTATGGTTGATAAGTCACAGGCAGGTACCTTACCAAATTATCTGTTGAGATAGTTACAGTTTTAATGATTAAAACCAGATTTTGATTTAACATAACTAGATGTGTTGAATGAGAAATTTTGTTGTCATTTTGACTTAAGAATGTGTTAATGTTTCTTTGATATTTTCCTGTATTTATTTAGCATTTTATATGTTATCCTGCTTTGTGTGAATTTTTCGTGTAACTTTGAGTTTTAATATCTCTGAAAATGTAAATAAAAACATTTTTTTAAATGCCTGGCAATAGTAATCCCTAATGTAAAATTATTATATGGTATTGGTTTTGCTACATTTTATATTAATTTGCAATACAGTCCTTGTTTAGTCTGTTAGTACCTGTATTTCTATTCTGAATGTGATGAATATATTTTGTCTGCACAGTGCTGTGTTCAGGAGTTCTTGCACGTAGGAAATAGGATGTTTTTTAAAAATTCAATTTAATCTTCCATATTTGTTTTATGCTGTAACAAACTCTTTAACTGTAAAATTGAAACTGATGTATGTTAGTCTTTGACTAATACTGGCAGTCAGTATAAAACTTCAGAGAGGTTTACGTCTCATTTTCATACAATATTTTCTTGTTTTTCCTTTGTATTTCTTACCGGAAGTCTTAGAACTTTCTAACTGCAAATATTTTTCTACCAATTCGACAAACATTTCTGCCAAGCTCTCTTGTGAAGGGAGTCTACACCAGATTTGGCTCCAGGTATATCTGGAGGAGAGAGTAAGCGGCATGTACTCTTTGGGCAGGAAACAAATTCTAAGTAGTTTTTGCTACTAATCATACTTAAAAGCTTTTGCTGACAATGGGTTATGTTTTGGAATAAGTTTTGGTTTTCTGTCAGATTTAGCAGGAGTGCAAAAGCTTGCATTTACCTTTGGCTGAAGACATAATTTAGGAAGTGTGTTCCCAGTCCTCATGTGTTGCTCCGTGTGTTTGGTCATTAAATATACCAAAAAAAACCCCAACCCTAGAGAAAGTTATTAGGTTTCCTCATACCACAGGAATGTTGATGATTGTGCTCTTGGCTTTCAGCCTTCATCACTGTTGTTTGTTAATCTACTAATTTGCCTTGTGGTACCAGTTTAACTCAATGTGTTCTAATAATTGCAAATGTAATGTGGCAAAAGGTGCATAGAGAATGGTGTAGTTTTACTATTGGTCCTTTGTGCTTTATACAAAGTATAAATATTAATGTAATTAATTTGATTGATGAACTAAGGAGGAGACTAATGATTTTGATGCTTAGTAAATTTTAACTGAGCTGTGAAGAAAAATACACGTTCTTGATTCACATATTACAGTAAACAAAAAGTATCGGAAATAAAGAAATGAATTTTGCAAATGAATGTAAAGTGTCTTGTCCACAACAGATACTTCCATAAATAAAAAAAGCTATAGTAAAGTTCCAAAATGTACATCTAATTTTTGACTCGGGGTAATAATTCTTGGGTAAAAAGTGAAAGTCGCAAATACAGTTTAGCAAAGCCTTATGGAGGCTAGACTTCGCCATAATAGAAGTAAATTTTTTGAAGCCAGATGCTAACAGACTACTTATAGTAGTTCTTTAGTTCATTGTCATAAAACTTTAAAGAATATCAAACATACAGTTTTTTCCTTAATTTATCACAAATCAATCCTGTTAATGCAGAAATACCTATGAAGCCTCATAATATCTGGAAATGTAAAACAATTATGAATTTGGAATTGGTTTTATTTGCCATCAGATTTTCAGTTTGCATTGGATTGCATCTTTAAACACACACGGTTTTATGGAACATGTAGACTATGAATACAAGTTAAAACATTGCCTTAAAACAATATGATTTCAGGATCACAGACTTAAGGGGAATAAAGTATCAGTCTACCAAAAAAATGGAACTAAAATGATCAGAAATAATAAACTGAAATGGAGATTTTACACCTATTCTGTTCCAATTTGTAATTGATTACTTAGAGTAACTAAGCTAACAAATAATGGAGTCTATATTAGAAGCATAGATAACCTAGGTTGTCTTTATCATTACCAGATAGAAGTAGGTACCAGGATAAATATTGTACCGAAATCATCGTTATTTCTATATTTATACTTTTAAATATTTGTTTTCTCCGATTTTGTACACACGTGTTTGTTGCACTGTCTGGAACATTGGAACATCAGTCTTGTGGGCTAACCCACCCTGTTGTCCACACTGGTCCATGTTATGGCTTTGCTCGAGTGTCCCCATCCTGTTATCATTCCCCTGAGTGACCTTGGCAGTCTCTGCGGGGAAGGGGAACAGAGGAAGTCGGTTGCATTCCCGGCTGTCTTTGTGGGTTTGGTTTGGTTTTGGTTTGGGAAGGATTGATTTCTGGCAGGTTGTCCACGCTTTGGGCATCTATATAATCTTTCTTCCTCAGATGGAATCTAGAATTTCATGAGGGTTTCTGCTTATGTAGCCTTTGGGTGCTGTGATGCTAGTATGAATTTCTACTATTTTATCCTTCTCTCAGAAGACTGTCTACAAGAGACATTTGAAAAAGGTAACTGTAAATCCAGCTATTTCCCATAGTTCCCAATTCCCTAAGGAAATGTAGTGTGTGTGATCACTGTCCGTCTGCATTCCTGAAAAGGGCTATGCTATTTTGAATACGCCAGTCGCCTCTGGCCAGATTTGGCAGCAGGCAAGAGAGCATTAATTTTCAACCATTTTTTTTGGAGAGAGTTTGAGGAGTAGAAAAAGACTTTACAAATACTTGCATTAGAGGGAAGACAGGGACTCTCACACCTTCTGGCAGCAGCCAGCTGATCAGTTAGAACATGTAACTTCAAATAGGTGCAATCTGCCATGTCTTTCTTGCTTGTAGGTCTCCAGAAGCAATTAACTACCAGCAACTGGCATGAAAGTTTCTGGTAGTCACAACCTGTCACTTTAAAGGAAGATACAGAATTGACCCACAATTTTATGTTGCTATTTTTTGGAACAGCTGAGAGTTCTCACTGGGAAACTCGGCAAGAATATTGCACCTGCTTTTATTAGGATTCCAGGATTTTCATCCTGGAAAAGCCTACCAAATAACCTATTTTTTCCTGCAGACTCCTCTATTATAGAATCGTAATTGCCCTTGCTGTATATTGTCAGCTTTGTTTTAATAAATGGGCAAGATGATGTTTCAGACCCAACCTACAAAGTCTAGATTTGGCAAATCTGTAAGAAAGATTGTTCCCTGGACAGGGGACAGTTGTGTTTTCATAATCTGGTTGGCAGAGCTAAATAAAGTAGACTAACATTACCCAGCCTGCCCAGATGAGCTCTGTTTCTTATTTGTGACTTTCACTTAAAGTGGGACCCTTAAAAGTGGGATTTCATAGTAATCTTCCAGTTCTCTTGAATATGACTGACTTGCATATTTTTAATGTTATATAACTGAATTTAATGTATTATGAAGAAAAGTTTCTTGTAGCAGATAGATAAATTAACCTGAAAGGTGAAAGTATGCTGAAGGCAACATATTTTTGAAGAATTTTTTTCCCAATCAGCATCAATGTCTAAAATATATCATTTAACTTACCAGACCAGATTTAAAAGGAGTTGTAAGTACTGCTCATAATTCAGAGCTATGACACTGGATCCTTTAATAATATACTGAATTTTTCGCCTAAAACTTACACGGCTTGAGAGATTGATTGTCTGATAGAAAGCATTTATCTTTGGGATAACATATTTAAATTTAGTCCAGAAAGTCTGAAAATTGAATCCGTGAAACAATTTGGTAATCTTTCACTTTTCAAATGATTAGAGGAACTGTGATTGCAAAGCAGTGACCCCCTTCTGTTCCTCTTAATGAAAAAATGCTTCCATGTTCTTAAATTCACAGAATTTTAATAGCAATAGTAATAGTGCTGTGCAGTGCTGTGATCCTACCTTTGACATTCCCATGAGAAATGCTATTAGGAGAAAAGTGGTTTTTTTGTGTTATACTGCTAATTGTAGCATGCTATGTCAAAACCATCACTATCCATTGCCAAAAATAGATGTGGTTTTGGCTAATGAAAGACTTTAATGCTGTCTTCTGACCATGTTTAGGAGTATCCCTGTTTCTTAGACTTTTAATTTTCACACAAATTTGAAAGCACATATCATTTTATATTTATGATTACCTGATTGCTACTAGAAGCAATAATTTCAAACAAAGCCACTTGCTGTTTACTGGCTTGTAGCTACTTTTTATGAGTGAATGGTCCTGAGTTGAAATTCAACAAGACATAACTCACAAGATATTCTGATCTCACACTGAGAGAATTACTTGAAAAAAAAACAGATCCGAGAAGAGATGTCTGTGGGTATTTTTTTCAAAAACACTTCTCTCTGTACCCATTACTGAAGGATATTTACTCTAGTCCCAAGGAATATTGCACTGAATATACCACTTCTCTCTGATCACTTCAACTTAATGGTAAGTGACTGCTCTTGTAGATGTACACAAGCAAGGGCTGTAAACTCAGTGGCCAGATTACTGCTAAAAACAGTAGGTATGAAAGCTCAACACAGGATGATATTCCTATTAATAAGTTTACTTCAAGGTCATCTTCAACTCCACAAAATGGCATCCTCAGTGCAGTTAGTTATGGAGAAAAAAAGTTTAAAAAAATCTATAGCTTACAGGAAAAAAAAATCATGATACAAGAATTCCAGCGGAAGCATAATATTCCACCCACACGTCAGCGTTTTGGAAAAGCAGTATGTCTTTGAAGAAGGTCGGAGAGAACTAGTGTTGCCAGACTGGTTTTCATCCTTCAGAAGAAAGTGTGTTCTTGTATGTGGATTGAAGAGCTATTTATAAAAGAAATGCAAATAAACAGAATTTCTCTGTTCCACAGTCCTTCCCAAAATGCAACATTGATGTCCTCCTTCCTGATTTGTTCTCCTCCACATTGAAGTGTGACAATTTTTTTTTTCACAACAGCCTTGCACACCAAGGCCAAATTTGAGAATTGGATGCCTGATTCTGCTTCCTTCCAGTTTCAGTTGTCTTTCTACTAATCAGTTTTCAGTGTTACTTCCTCCAGATTTTTTCATTTACTTCTGTGTGGTGGATTAAATTGGAAAATCATTGTGCATTCCTGAACCATCTCACAATACTAACTTGTATCCTATTACAAGGTTGTTTTTAAAGCAGCCTCTCTCACCAGCTTTAAAAAAAAATAATTCTCTTCTTTTTAAAAAAAGGTGATGGACAAACGAGATGCCTGTGTGTGACCTGCGTAACAGCTAATCACTGACATCTGCAGCAGCAGAGCATGCAAAGGCTTCTTAACATTCTTCCATAAAATAAGTATTCAGATGGTCTAGTTTCACACAACACTGGCAAAAAGGAGTCAATGTTTTTCTGTCCTTGAAGAGTCGTTGAAAGTGATAAATTAATACCTGAGGTAACAAGTGCTATGCATTATAAATCGTATCACAATAAATAATCAAAAGGGCTTATTTGAGTGTGAAGGAAATAGAATATATATGCTATATTATGTGCCTAGACCTGGATATAAACAGGCAGTGCATTCTTACCCTGTTTATATTAATATGCTTACTGGAATATGCATTAGGAAGTCTATAAGGCATGAGCTCTCTTTGCTTTTCATTGTCACAGAGGAGTAAAGAGGTTGCTTGCAGAAAAATGACTCATATGCAGGAGCCAGTGGTTTACCTCTGGGTCATAATTTTCACCTGCAAAAGTAAGAGTTGTTTTTCCACTTCTTAAATAGACCCTCCTCATAACAAAGCAGGAGTTCTGAACCTTATGAGGCTTTGAGTTCCATGGGGAGAAATTAAGCTGGCATATCTTTTCAGTTTATCCTCCAACCCATACTGCTGAGCATTTACACACGTTATCTTTTTGTTCGTGAATAATGGGTTAATGATCCCAAATTATAGATTATGCAGGCTGTCAACTGGTTTTGCTTATGCTGCAACACATAAGCCATCCTTTTCAGTCCACTTTACCTCTGTCGTTTATTCATGTCATGAGACCATGACCATCAGATATCAAACACTACGCGGAGGGCAGCTCCTGACTGCAGCCTAAGATTAGAGACAGTGTACAAAGTCCTGCAAATTCCTTTAAGGAAAAACTGTGCTACTGATCTGGCTAGGAAGCTGGGATTATGTGGGAAAGGTATTGCAAGCTAGTAAGTAGTAATCTTGCCTGGGAGGAACTTCACTCAGTCACAGGCTAGTGAAGGAGTTGGGAATAGGTTTATCTGTAGACACACAGTTAAGTGTTGTCTCTAGTAGGGTGTGCTGATATAAAACAAAAGAAAAAAGCCCCACCATCATTACTTTAATGGTGTCCTACAGTCCTTGCAGCAAAGCCTTGAGTTGATCAGAGCTGTATGTGAATCTATTGTCTTTTATTTTAAGGAAGCATTTCCAAGGACTTTAAGGGTCTTTTCAACTTGAAAGCTAGGTATTTTAAGAAGACACCCCCCCCCCCCCCGCCCTGACATCAGAAAGAAAATAAAAGGTCTTGTCAATAATTTTCTCCCTCACCAGCTCATTTCCTTAGAGGATGGGTCTTAAATTTTATTTCAACTCTAATAACTTGCTGTCTGCAGCAAATTCTCTCTCCTCTAACTCCCATAAACATTTATCTAATTTACATCACAACTGTCTGAGGGCTTGTCCTGTAACTGCTTCTGCCCTTACCAGTGGGCCCCCATTCCCTGTTGTGCCACAGAATCTCTGCTTTGCCTCCCAGCCTTTCCCACCTTGCCTTCTTGAAGCCTCTCTTACTGCTGGCATGCTCCTTTGCTCTGAAGGAAGGTATAATGTTTCCTCTGTCCAGAGAAAAAGCCTGAGACTGTGGTAATCAGGACACGGTAAAACAGTAGTCTTTCCACATTGCTGTGAAAGGCAGCCTTCTAAAGGAACAGAATATCGTACTGTAACTGTGAACTCAAGTACAGTAACACATGTGAAGTTCATTGCCTGCTTGGTAAGATGTCCAAAGGGCTGGAGCACCTCCCATATGAGGACAGGCTGAGTTGGGATTGTCCAGCCTAGAGAAGGCTCTGGGGAGATCTTATAGCGGCCTTCCAGTACCTAAAGGGAGCCTACAGGAAAGCAGGGGAGGGGCTGTTTATCAGGGAATGCAGTGGTAGGATGGGGGGGAACGGATTTAAGTGTAAAGAGGGGAGCTTTAGATTAACATTAGGAAGAATTTTTTTTTCCTGTGAGGGTGCTGAGGCACTGGCACAGGTTGCCCAGAGAAGCTGTGGAAGCCCCATCCCTGGAGGTGTTCAAGACCAGGTTGGATAAGGCTTCAAGCAACGTGACCCAGCAAAAGGTGTCCCTGCCCAGGGCAGGTGGGTTTGAACTGAATGATGTTTAAGGTTCCTTCCAACCTAAACAGTTCTATCATTCTATGAAGCCGAAGAGTCTTTTTGGTGACTGTCCATGAGCACGAAAAAGCAGAGAATGCTCAAGCCTTTTGGAGAGCGAAAGGTTTAGATGCAGCAATGCCTGTTGGAGCGTGCTTCGTGCCATGTTAACTACTGCACATATAGTGCAGGGGGAGTAAAAAAACAGTAAAGTGAAACTCAGAACATTAGTTCCTCCCAAACAACCTGGCAAACTCAAAGTTTTTGTTGCAAAAAAAAAAAAAAGGTTTAATCTGTATGAAATACTCCAAAAGTTGTAGCTTATTGAGCAGGGTCTGGGAGAAATGCAAGTTGTTGCTCTGGATTTTGTGGATTTTGGTTCTGCTGGTGGTCTAACCAGTGCAGCTTAAAACTGCATGAACATAATTATTCTATCATTCAGCAAAGGCTTCCAGCCAAGATGTCTGATAATGTGGTGCAGTATTGCTCATTTAGGAACACAAAATGAAAACACATTAATGAGTATTGCTAATGTGAGATTACTCATCAGTCTCATAGTCTGTACTAGCTTTCAGTATAGATATATAACATCTTACAAACAATTCTGGCATTTTCATAGAACCTACAAGGTGAAATGTTGAATCAAAATTATATTGAAAAAGGAAGAATGGGGTTTTGCTTCAAAAGTTTCCAAAGTGTGATGCAGAAGAAGCAGTATTCTACAGGAATGCAAAGATTCCTTCATATAGGTTACCTAGACTCTCCCATACCACAGGAATGTGCCTACTAATTCCTGGCTAACTCATTTTACTACAGCTATACAAGGTAATACATGATTTAATCAAAGATATGGCTAATACAACATTATTTGACCTCTTTCTTTTATTAGCATATTTTATGTTCATATTTTACAATATAATAAGTTATATATACAGCATTAAAAAAATTATTAGAAAGTAAGTTTTGGCAAGATCTACAGGATATTTTTTTAATTCCTGTACATCTTTTGTGTAACAATAAAAATACTGTATACTAAATAAAATAATGTTAAATAGTCTGTGTTCACATTGGCACCATTGATTTCAAGACCCTAACTTTTCAAGGCCCAAAAGCATAAGAGGACTCCTGTATCTTCCTTTCAGAAATAAATGGTGTGTACTAGTAAATGAAATATAAAATATAAAATATAGGAGGCAGTCCACTGAATAACACTGTTGTTACACACTGGCACAAAAAAAAATAGAAAATTCCCCTTTTTTATTTTTTTCCTTCCCCCTTTTTCATTTTAGTAGTAACAGTCCTAAATCGCAAACTCAGGGTCTTCAAAATCTTGTTGAAGATTGCCAAGCTGTCCAGAAATCCAGAAATCTTACTGAAGCCTGTTGAAATCTGCATTAAATTGTCATTGATTTCAAGATAGTAAGAATTGCATCTGTAAATTAAACATTGATTAGCTAGTTAAATGTTCAAATAAATGAAGTTTGCTGCTTCCTTTTAAAGAAAAGTCAAAAATCTCATCAAATTTGGCATATACAAGTTAATGACGAGTGTGTTATTATACAAAAGAAGTGGTGGAAGAATAACGAGAAGGATAGGTTTAGGAGGATAGGTTTAGGTTTTATGTTGCATTGTGTACTTCCTCTACCACACAAATCATGTACTGAGGCGACAGTAAATATAGATGTTAAAGGGTGATGTTATATGTTCCACACAGTTAAGATACTATCATAGATAAGATCTAGTTACTGAAAGTGATGGAATACTGGTTGTTAACTTCAGGGTTATAGTTTATATTTTATATAACATTTTGTCCAGTCATGCATTTTGGGATTTTTAAAACGTATTGCTTTCTAACTGACACGTCTCTTAATTTAGTGGTTGTACTTGTTGAAATCTGTCATCACTTATTTTAGCTATAAATTAAGCAAATAGGTTTGGTATCAGCTACTGATTTCTGGGCTGTCTGAACAAGTTTTAGAGAACTTTTACCCATGGAAATCAGAGATTAATTAAAAGAAAAAAAGAATAAGGCCAATTTTTGCTGTACACAAACTCACAATAATGCTTTACCTTCCAGAGGAGTTCGTTTTCACCTGAGGCTCTGTGCTCCTGGTCTATGTTCACAAGAGTATAGCATTTAAAAACCACTTTAAGTGGCTCTACAGAAATCTACTCTTTTTCCCTTAGTGTCAAATGCGTGCCACTGTAGTCTGCAATTCCTCTGCTTGGAATATAATTTGATAAAAAATGTCACTACTGAAAAAATACATTTTTAATGGTAATGGACAAGCTGGGTTTTTTTTTGCTTCATTTCAGCAAAGAAAACAACTTGTTGCTCTCAACTTACAAGGAGTGACTGCCACCATTATCTACCCACTTGCAATGAGCTTGCCCTCAGCAAGCCAGCAGATTGAATCTACAGTTTCTGAAATGTGAGTACAGACCAGGGGTGCATTTATGTGCATTATGTACAGCATTTTGAAGCATTTCAATCTGTAAATTATGTTGGCTCTGGTTTCGTATAGCATCGTTAGTTAATCTGAGGACTGCGTATATACACCTATGCACATCTAGATTCAACATACCCATAGCAAGTACAGAAAACAAAACTGGTTACACATTAAATGTGTTAAGAGCCGACAGAAATGTATGTGCCTAGTGTGTGTTAATCAATACTGTAGTTGTGGTACTGCTTTTGACTGTAGCTATCAAATCATTGAATGAATCCGTAAGATAGAGGAATATTTTCAGAGAGCAATTCAATGGCTTTCTTGAAGGCCAGGCAGGAAGGGTACCAGCAGGGTTACCTGCACATATACACAGACTGCAAAACAGATGTTTCTGTATCCACTTATCATCAGTTACTGTTTAACATGGTCATTTTTTTTTTAATGATATGTTTCATATCAAGCTTCTTGGGAGATTTCTGCTCTTATTTTGGCAGGTAACTTCATTTTTTCTCTAGAAGACAAAGAGAAGAGCTTCCCATTGGGTATCAGGAACGATTATGTAGAAGAAATATAAATGGTCTTTTGTCCAAAGTCTTTGACGCGGTGCTTGCTGGAATCACGGTTCTTGCAAGTGACGTGAAAGTGCAGGTCCCAGGCAGGCGTGTCAGGATGTCCCTGCTGGTTCAGGAGCAGGCATTGCTTGTGCCCACTCCAGAATATCTGCACACAAAGATTCGACGGCATCCAACCGCTCGATTTGCACCAGTTTGGTTAGCAGTTCTGGGATGCTGTAACCTGCTGTGCTGATGCGATCAAACAGCTGCATGCCGTCTGTCATACCACCTATCTCATCTCTCTTCAGTCCAAAGCTCTCGGCAAGGTGGCGCCATGTTTTCACTATGGCTTTTTCTGTGTTGTAGGTCGAGCTGAGCATTCGGCTGGTCTTCTCCAGGCAATCAAATGGCAGCTCTGTAGGGCTCAGACCTGCAAAATGAGATGTTCATTGTCAGATGGCTCTGTGCACAGGTCTTGACTATTCAAGACATTTGTTAAAGTACTACAGTATATACTGTTAGCAATAAGTACAGCTAAGATTTTTAAGTGATACTCTATGTCTAGCCCCAAAGTTATTACTGCATATTACTGAATTAATTCTTTCTAGTTACAGTAGGGTACAATAATTATGGTAAAAAATTGTCTGGGAAAGAAGTATTAGATGGATTGCATGAATTTCTGTGGCACTGCTCCTTCCTTCAACAGCTTACTAGCTATTAGAAAAAAGTATATTGCAACGATATCCCTAGGGAGCAGCTCCATTAATATACCTTTGCCTGTCAGGCACAGTGTTTGAGCTCAAGAGACAGCTCTGACCCTTCCCTGAGTCTGTCACCAGCAGCTGCTGTAACATCTCTGTAATTGAAAGTTACCCTTGTAGGAATGTGAGGAGTGAGGTGAAGTAATCATGCCAGGTGCTTGCAAGCATAAAAGTCTCTGCAAGTGCTCTATTTTACTATCACTGAGTCTCTAGGGAGGATTTAGCATTCATCCTGTGAGGACAAAGTTATTTTCTCCTGGACATTTTTTCTGTGTATTGATGGTTACACTACAGAAGAGAGAATCAGCTAAAGCATTTTTCCAAATCCAGTCTTTTGCTTTGGTAGTTTTTCTGCTTCATACTCAACAGCAGTAATTTGATGGGAGACAGATCTCCCTGAATCACAGAACACTCAAAAGTAGATGCACACACACATATACACAAAGTGCATGTGGAGCAAATGCAGTCACGTCTTCTGTTAAGCAGGGAAATTATTTCAAGTCTCTTCTGACAGAACAGTGCATGTAGTCAAGTGGTAGAGAGGGTTAAAAGATTTAAACCACTGACTAACTTGGAAACTCCACTTCTTGTTGTGAGAAGGGGGATAGCATGTAGAGAAGCAGCAGAGTAGATCAAGACGTGTATGAAAAACAATCCTGACCCTCCTCAAATCACACTTTCATATTTAGAACGGATTTCTATCTGTTATCCAAGGGACTAAACAAATACATTCAAGATTTCCTCTAGATGTGGAATACAAGAGTGCTTCTCTGCAACTTGGTCTGTGGGTGTCCCCCAAAACTCCTCAACACCACCCTCCCTGTGCTCTGTAGGAAGAAAGTCCATGCATGTGCCAGAAGAGAAGCTGTGGTGTGCTCTAGCCCAAGCCCAGCCTGGACAGCTCTGGGATCAGGCCACAATGGTCCTTCCTGGCAAGTGAGTACAAATCTGCCTACCAAATGTTTCTTCTGGACTGGGACTTTCTTATTTTCATAGAAAGGCAGAGACCATTCTGATTTTAAAGCAAATGCTTGTAATCTAATTTTGTGCTGTTAGTGTAGGTGCAAGTTTTGCACACTCACCTTCTGCAACGTCGCAGACGTTAGCATACACATCAAGTATCTTTTTCCTTCGACTTTGAATCTAAATAAGAAGAATTTTATTTCATTAATTTTTCAGTCATAGGAGGAAAAAATTAGCAGACAGGAGTGGAAAACCTGTGAGAAATTGTCATTTCATGGTACTATGGGCTATCACATAATGTCCTCAAAGGTCTCTTTTGAAGACTTAAATAAAAGGACACAGCAATTATTCTGTGATTTCACTTTCCACTGCTAGAGACCTTTCTTTCCCTCTTCTGGTCTTTTTTTTTCAGATCAGCTACTATTCTGTTCCAGTGTTTGCATATTCTATTTCTCTTTCAGACTGAAGTAAAATCCTGCCAATGAAGACAAATTCAATATCGTGCATGCAGGCAACTAATGCAGGGTTATCCAGGGAAACCAGGACAGGACTGGCCACAAGGAATTAAATTCAGACTGAAAATGCCTTCTTCCAGTAACCTAAGAGGACTGTAGAGAAGGGGACCTTCTTTTCTGTCATTTGATGTAGAATTACTTAGTGCATTACTAATTAAATGTATTTTATTCCATGATATAGTGCCTGTTTGAATCTGAAACATTTTATGGACAGAATAAAAAAAAATCAGTGAAGCTTTGGACAGAGAAAATCTGAGGTCGAGGGTGCTTTAGTAATTTTTGACAAGAAAGAAACTCAGACTGAAAACCTGACATTTTCCAAGCTGAAAATAAACATTTTGATATAGTTTCATTTAGTAAAAATATTCTTAAGGTTTGGCTTTGGATCCAATATGGAGTGAAAACAAATGTCAAAATGTCATGAGTTCTCAGGGGCTGGAATTGTCATCCCTCTGCCAGCTCTCATTAGGACTGAGCTTTCTGAAAAGCTGTCTTTTTCATAGGACTCTAGCATTATCACCACAAGTTCTCCACTTTCCACTGCAAACCACGCCATAAAAAAAAGCTCTTTCACTATTTTGTTCTGTGGAAAGATTTTCCTCATTTTATTTGGGCTCTAAAGAGCAAGGCACATCAACGACTTGCATTAACAGACTTGCAGCTGGAGAGCACAAAGTATCTGCTCCACCCGAGCAAAGCCTCTCCCGCAGGCAGGGATGATGTGTGAGCGTGTTGTATCGCAGGGCAACGCAATGCACACACTGACTGTCGTTCACATATTCTTGGTACGTATTTATACGTGCTAATAGGTTGGGTTCCTACTGTAGGCTTGGATTAGCTGTTTAAGAACCCTGTAAACAGGAATTTTCTTTTAATGAGATTTATTAAAATTCCTCCTAAGCAAACTACCAGATGCTTATTTTCATTCTCCTCTCATTGATTTATAGGCTAAGGAGGGAGGTTAAATAATCCCACGCCCATGAAAAATTATGCAGGATGCACTTTTTTACCAGAGCCAGAAGATGAGGGATTTGCAAAGCTTATGCTGAAAGCAAACAGGTAAAGTAGAGCCTGTCAGTCCTCTGTGTGACAGCTAATTGCATAAAGGGTTTTGGTTTAACTAGGAAGGAGCAGACTTGGTTAAGAGCAACTTTCTTTACCTTTGTCCAATAGCTACTTAATACCCTTTCCTGTACTAGAAATGTTACCTAATCTCCAACCTGAAGCAAATTACTCCTTTTCAAATTTCTGGCAATTGGCTTAATTGTGAAATCTTAGATGCGGAGTGGAGGATGCAATCTGCACTTCCATTGAACAGTTTGTCTTCAGCATTGTCAGGAGGCTTCAGTCCATGAGAAGTATCTTAGAACAGAAGGTCTGGAAGAAATAGTTGATGCTTCAGTTGTGCTTACGGTCTATCTATCTAAATTACTCAGGAGAATGTATCTATTGTATATGGTCTTCAGAAGGCAAGTCACTTCTTATTGAACAGTTTGACTTCATGCAAACCCAACTTATATTATCCAGTTTAAAGCCAGTGTATCTAGAAGCATGAAGAAGTTTGATATTCAGAGAGACATGAATTCTAAAAAACTGAATTCTAAAATGTAAGCCCTGGAGTAGTACTTCTTTTCACATGGTCGTAATTATCTGCAATTACAAAAACATTTCTCTTGTGTTGAGACTTTGTGTGTCTGGTCTCAGCTGAGAAATGACCTATTTTAGAAAGTGTGAGCTGAACCATCCCAACAATTTAAAACACACAAATGTGAAAAGATGTATTTTAAAACCTTTTTACTCTTAAAAATTATCTGATGTTTGATATTAATGATGCAATTTTGTCCTAGTCATTGCCATTTAAAAATTATTTTTGAAGTAACAAAAACATAAAAATTACTTGAGCAGACACTTTCTTTGTAAGGATAATTTCATGTTAATACAAACTGAAAAGTTGTGTCAGTGAGGTGTGGCCTTAACTAAGCCTTGAAATACTCCAAGTGAGACAAAATGCCCTAAGCAATGCATGCTCAGCAGGAAGATGTGAAGGCCTTCCACAGCAAAACAAACAGTGGATTTGCAGTGTCCTTCAGAGCACAGGAGTGACCTTCAAAGCACAACAAATCCAGGCACAACACCAGATATTACTGAAAAGTCTGCACCGTGGCAATACCGATATTACTGGGTCAAGGTACTCAGATGTTCTGCTGTCGCATGAATCTTGCCATGTTGCTATATTATTTTTCTGTCTTGGGTTTTCTGTGTTAAATGTAGCATGAGGGTTAGTTATATTAGCATTAGGTATACTGGGATGTTGCTGTTACTTGTTATTTCTTTCTTTAGACTGTGAAACATAATAATAAATAAACTATTCTTGTAGGAAATTTGGGGTTTTTTTAGTGCTGAACAGTATGTATATACACACATATATGCTACTATGCAAAGGAGATTCTATAAAAATAAGTTTGCCTGGAGAAGCTTTCATAAACTAGTCAAATTAGTCTGGTCTGTATTATAATGCATTTTTAGGGGAGATAGTTTGTATATGGTTTTCTTGACAAAAAAAAACAGACATAGAAAAATCCTCTCAATTTTAAAATCCCAAAATAGCCTTACCCCGGTTGATTTATTGCTTGTAGAAGACTTGTCTCTGGCCAAATGCACTAAAGATAACAAGCACCTCTCTGGAGTCCCTTGCTTGTCAACTGCAGCTTCTTCATCGCTATCCATACTACGACTTAAAAGTCGTTCATTCTCAGAAGATGCATCATTTTCACTGTAAAAATGAAGGATATGGTTATCTTAGTGAAGCCTCTCATGGGCTGACTCCAATCATCTCCTTTTTGCTATCCTTGAGTAATGGAATAAAATGTCTTCCATTTTTAAAAATGCCTTTCCTCTGATATCCTGCAAATACAACTCCATTCACCTGCCCAGGTAATATGTACAGTTCCCACCAAGATACATAGCCATACACAGATTGCAAGAATCCTTTTATGGAGGGATTTTCCACTGAGGACAGTGTTCAGTCCACCTCATTGGTGTTAGTCAGCTAGGTATGGCTGCCAGGCAGACCCAAGTTGAGGAGAAACTGTGCACCATGTCACCTAGATAATGCTAGATATAAAGTTTCATTAAGGCCTGGAACAGGTATTTTCACTCCTCCTGCCTAAAAGTGAAGGGAAAATTTAGTAAGGGCACATATGCAAGAGCAGTGCTCAGGTCCTAAAAAATGGACGCCTTTAAAGAAGAGATGGAGCCCCAAGAGCTGATAGCGGTCACAGAGGGAGTGGGGAGGATTTTCTTTGGTAAGGTCTGTCATCCTCAGAAACCAGAGGAGGAGAAGCATCTAGTCTTTTCCTGCTGCAGCAAATTACCAGCATACTCGCTAAATTAATTCCCATTTCTCTCTGTAGAAAGCTGAAAGCACAGGGGCAGCTCAGAGGTCTAAGTGACCTGGAGCACACTGTGCTCAAGCTAAGATTTTAAGATAAAGTAGCTGTGGTAAACTTAGCTCTTCCAGAAACTCCAACAACTGCAGCTTTCCCATTGACAGGTTATTCCTTCGTCTGACAGATTTGAAAATCTTGGCACTAATTATTTCTGGTTTGCTTTTCCTGTATTCTTCTATATCAGGATGGATGGTGACTAAGTCCCTCCCCAACTTCAAACTGGAAATATGTTAATCTTTTACCCACCTTTTAACAGCCTTAGCTGGAGTTGCTGTAAGTTTTTCAAACTCTTCTTTCTCAGAGAATATTACAACATTATCTGCAGATCAACAATTAGAGAAATTTAAATTGGTATGAGTTTCCAAGCCAGTGTTTCATCTCAGGAGCTGGTTATGCTGGCAACCTTACTGCAAATGTAGATCTCCCTGCTATCCATTTAATTGCTATCAAAGGATTAAGTGACATTATAAAAACTATTCTACACAATTCTTTTCTAAATTGACATGGATTTCATACAATTCACAGGAGAAACTGTAATTAAAAGAAATGCATTAGGAGTATTTAATCCCAATGCTGTTTTGGACAGAAAAAGCAAAAATTAAGCAATTTATACCTTGCACTTCTTTCTTCTCTTCTTGTGTGTTAGCCTGAGCTTCAACATTTTTTACAGAGTGGCTCTTGCAACAGGCTAGAATATAAAAAGTAAGACTAATTATCCTTGGAAGCTAGCTAAAAATAGCATTTGTGGTTAAAATTTCATGTGCTGAGCAATTACCTTGAGCAGAAGGTTTTGTTTTCACAATGTAAAACATGATGATGAGGACAATGGCAATAGCCATTATGAAGATGGTAGACATTGCAATTATAAGAGCTGTAGCCAGATGTCCTTGTCCTGAAAGATCTGCTGGAATAAACAAAAAAATATTTTCACCAAGGGTCAACTCAGGATCAGAGAACAGTTAACAGTCTGCGGTTTGCTCTACACTTAACCTTTTGCTTACTCATGTAGTTGATCAGAGTCTTGGTTACTTGTTAATCATTGCAAAGCTTAGTTTTACATCTCGAAGGCAAACCAATGAACAGTTTTTAAAAATCATGACATTCATGCCGCAATAACCAGTTCACAGCAATCATAAAAATATTTGATAACATGATCCATCAAATACAAAGGTGTAGGAAATAGTATTATCTGCTAATAACATAGGAAGCTACATGCAAGCAAGAGTAGGAACTGTCCTAACACTTTATTCTGTGAAGCAGGATTGAAGAGAAAAACAAACAAACAAAACCAAATCTCCACAAAAATCAACTAGGATGAGAGCTAAAATGACTTGATAACTATGTTTGCCTCAAAGCCTTTGCAGCAAAAAGAGAACAAAATGCACATGTAGGAGAAGTGATGTTTTTCTGACAGAGACTTAAAACACAGCATGGCTGGAAATTGAATTTAAAATAAGGTACATGAAAAGGTATTCAGAAGCAGAATTTGGATGCAACAGACTAGAATCAAAAAGCCACAAAAAGACGCAGAAAATAACAGATGCGCTAAAATGCTTGAAAACTTTAATTTTTATGAAATGGTGACCCTCGCGACTACGTTTCCAGACAATACCAGGAAGATCAGCATTGTCAGTGCCTCCTCATTAACTGCATCTTTCCTGTTGTGTCTTGTCAGGTTCACCTTTTTTTTGAAACCTAATAATCATGCTGGAGAACGATTTCTGGCCATATTTGTGCATTAAAATGTTTTCATCAGTCTAAACTAAGCTTTTTTGAGGCATAGTACCATTTCTATATGCCTACAAATAATAACTTACATTTATTGCTGGCATTCCTGAGTAGAGTTCAAATCTCATATAAGTCCATCTGACTAAAACAACAGTGTTGATTAACCAAGAAATGAAAAATTATTCTGAATTATTTTTAATAGCAGTTTTAGAAATCTAGAAATAGCTGCCGTGAAATTCACAATAGATATTTTCAGTTTGCTCACACTCTGCTGATGCCATTTTCAAAACAAACAGCTGCTAAGTTAAATCTGTGAATGCATCCTTACCTTTGTGAGCGTGCTGGTAAGGTGAGAATGTGCTTGTGCCCGAGGTACTTGGGAAAATGGCTGAAATGCCAGAGGTAGCCCCTGCACCTGCAATATAAACAGAAATGCCATAAACTTCCACGGTTACTTTGTCCAGTCAAAGGAATACTTTGGCCCAAGTAAACAGAGTCTTCACTTAGGTTAATTGCATTTCTCATTCATTAGCAAAGAACTCATTAACTTATAGCTTTTTGAAATTTCGCTAATCCCAGTATGCATTTTTTGGCACATTGAAAATTGTACTACAGACTACATTTTTGTGTAGCATCTAGAGGGAGTGGAAGAAGTCAAAACTCCTGAATGCTTATGAATTTAGAAGAAACCCAAGCATCTTCAAACACAGACAGAGCCAACTGTTACGCATAGATTCTCATATTACAGATCTGTCTTGGGTAGCAGAAAGTTTCCTGGGATCCAAAACCAGGGCTCAAACTGTTTACAACCCCCATTATTTGTAACTGCAGTCCCCAAGTTCCAGCTGGTAGACTCATCAAATTCGTGCTTCTCACAAACATCCTTCACTAGCAGGATCACAGTGAGACTCATGAGGGTATGCAAACCTTTACGACCCCACAGGAAAACCTAGGAAGGTGACAAATAACACTGTTGAATGCCTTTCTATTCCATAGAGCTGTAATATCACAAAAAAGTATATCAGAATTTCCTGCAATCTAGCTAGGCAGTACTTTTTATTATTATTATTCCTCCTCCCAGTCCAAATCTATATTCTGGGAGGGAGAAAATCCACAAAAATGTTGAAATTAAGAACTTAAAGGAATAGAGAGTGGGTAGAGGAGTGAGACTGACCAGTAGGGGTTTCCATGTCTAAATTCTACAGTTAAGTCTAAAAGGTAATATTAATATTTCATATGGCATCAATCACGAAGTTTTCAAAGGAGTAAACGAAGTCATAAATTAACATGTCTTGACAATACCAGCCAATACTGCATATTATTAGGAATAAGGCTGTTGACTGGAATGCTTTCATACAGGATGGTGTTGGCATAGGATTTCAAAACAGAATAAAAACATTAGGGTTGGGAGAAAACAACTTTCTCTTCATTCTCAAATAAACTTTGATATCATTGTTAAGCTGGTAAAGCAAACAGCTATCAACAGACATTGAAAAAATCTTATGGCTTGGAGGGGTATGAAATTCTTCCCGCTTTGTAGCAGCTGTCTATGGAAAGAGTCCAGTGGTACTTAAATTGAGGAGACCTAAGTGCAAAAGACGGTACGAGTCGTCTGGTAAAATGCACACAGCACATGCTCCACAAACAAGTCTGACAACTAGAATAGCTGAGAACTACCCATACCATTCTTTTGACTGAGTAAATGCTCCAAGAAATTAAACCAACCAGGTAAACTTGACAGGAAATTAAGTGGTCTGGAACAGTCTGAGAAAGGTTCCATGGTTAAGAACAAAGTCATACACATATTCTTCAAATTAAGAGAAGTGTTTTCTAAAAACGAAGACAAATGTATTACCTAACATAAAACATGGCTGCACATAGTGTATGAGAAAAGTACACTTAAAGTCGCCACAAAGTGTAAGTTGCAGATGTCTTCAAAAGAAATTTTCTTTAACAATGGTAAAATTTCTTTCAGATCCCATTCGTTGGAAGGAAATGGATTCATTTATTATAATTGGAAGGTTGTTGTTTTTTTTCCAAATGGGAGAAGTGTTTTCATAAAGTTTTAAATATATTAATTTGTTACTTCATATGCTTTTCACATTATGTAAATGATGGGCATCTGCCCATAAATCTTGCCTCTGGTCCCTTCTTTGTAACACACTTCCTTCTCAGAAAAATCAGTTACGAGCTCCAGAAACTGCAACACACCAGTAGACCATCTGTGTATCAGCAGATGAAGATGTCATCTGCATGTAGGGAATATTAAACACAGATAATTTGTTACATTTTCAGTGATTCTTCACAAAACTGAAGCAAATCGTCCTTGGTCTCGACCTCTGTATTTATTCACCATGGCTGGACAACAGGGGAAATTTAGTAAATGCTGTAGCCTGATGCTTTCCTCCACATCCACAGCTCCCAGCCCTACGCCTATTCTTGCAGTTCCCCCGGCAAATCCAATTACAGCCAACAGTAATACTGTGCAGACCTTGCAAGCTACAACAAGTCAACAATAGCTTTTCTTACACTGCCTTTCAGTTAACACAGGCAAGCTGTGCTGCTTTGTCTACGTGGAGTTCATCTAACAAGCTTTAGCTTGTCTCCTCCATAAGCAAGTTTTATCAAACTCTCCATGTTTTCCTTCATCTGATATATATAGCCATTGAAGTATTTATGCCTAATCAATCCCTCAATCATTTGGTATTGTTAAGCCCATGTTTTTCACCTGTCTGTGAAAGGAAGTAGAGGCTTCCAAGGTGGGAAGTCATGCAGCAGCATGTAGCACTGGAACAGTAAGGAGGAAGGTCATCCATTCTTCATTCAGCATCATCGTCACACTTCACCCAGCTCTACCCCCACGTCAGGACATGGCATGTTGCCCACGCCATGCACACACACACACACGAGCCTCTCCTGTGCACAAGACTGAGCACTTCCGGCTCCAGAGCCTACGTGCAGAACTTTCTTTACTTGGGAATGAGGCCACCTCGTTTGCCCTATAGTGTCTGTCATGGTAAAACCAAGGGTAATGCTAGAATATGATGGCCTTTTACATATGCCTAGAAGGGAGTTGGTCGTTATGCATATTTTAAGCCTATTATCAAATTTAATAATTTGGCATATTCATTATGAGCCAAGATTTTTCTTTAGATGTGGCTTAGACGAAAGTGCCAATTCATGCACCTGCACTACAAAAGGAACCAAAAATGCCAGCTTCTGCAGAAGTTCAGTCCATATTAGTTTTGTGTGAGTAAAAAGAAATAGAATTTGTAGCTGCCACTTTTTCTAAGTCCAGCACTACCCTATGATTGCAATATCAGTTTTTCCTGTGCATATCCAGTTTTGCAGCCCAATCACATTATTAATTCTGGTTCCAATATAAAAGACACTTGCATAATCTATAAAGACTTAGCTATAGCTCAGACAAAGACATCCTAAGGTGCTACAGCACAACATATGGAAACAACTCTGTTATAAGCAGAGAAAAAGACTGATGGCTGTAATATAGCTGTACAAAAGAGTGGTTCATATTCCTAGGCACCTGTAAGTAATATTATAGGAATGTGATAAAGACATTAGGAAAGAAGTTTATCTCTGAAGGTTGGTCAGCTTTTGCATTACAAATGTTTTTATTCAAAGATTGTTATTTAGTAATAACTTTCTGGGTTCTAAATACATTTTCATTAAAAATCCCCATACTTTTTGTATAAAAGAACTATGGAATCTGTATCTACATTTGAATGTTTGGGTTTTTTTTTAAACTCAAAAGATAGCTCTAACTTAAATTGCTGCACAGCCAGCCTTTTGTCCTCATAGCGAACAAACACTGGGCAATAAAATGACATATTTGTTGTTTCAAAGAACCTTTCTGCTTTACGTAGCAGGACTATTACAGTTGTTCATCTGTCTCAAGACAGACTGATAATAAATGACAAACAAAACTACCAGACTTGTGAGAGGAGGGCACAGGGAGGGGAGGTTTTACCACCGTGCCCCCTTGCAAGTGTTTGTAAGTGAATAAAATCTGGTGCAGTAGGAGACCATATGTGCTCCTCACATATGTTGCTGTGGGTGTCAACTACTGGTCCATGCACAGGGCTGCTGCTCATAGCCAGCAACAGCTTTTTTTTTAGGTTTTTAAATACTTGATGGCTTATTACAAAAATACCCCAAATATATATACATTAGACTATCAGAGTGATCCCAAGATAAGAAACGTTTTAAAAAATGTCTTTGTGTTTATATGTATCTATTTCTTAGCACTGAGTGCAGCTTGCTTTCTCCTAATGCATCTCTCTGCTCACAGCCATGGTCCTTTTGTAAATGGCAATGCAAACTCCTTACTGCCAGCCGAGCTGTGAGCGCCATCACTGAGAATGCTTTACAGGAGCAAAGTAAGATAAAGCAAACACACAAATAAATAACTAGCACCCTGGAAAATGAGGTGAAAAATAAATTATATTGAGTTGAAACTCAATAAAGGTAGACAGTTTATGGCTGATAAAATAACTTAAAACTGGATTATCTAACTAAAGCTAGCTCTAAATAAAGACCTAGATATTTAGAAATCAGAGGTCAGAATTTTCAGATTAATGCAAATCTGTGTGCAGTTACTTACAGGAAAGGTTTGGTTTCAAACTTAAGGAAATAAGCCTTCATATGGAAAAAGGAAAGAACCCTTCATATGGAAATCCTGTGCACTTGGAAAGTCATGGAGGCTGAAACTGCAGGCAAACTCCAGCCACTCTCCAAGGAATCTACATATGACTTCAGTAATCAAACATTAACCAGCTCTGCATATATTGCATATTAATTGCAAAAATATCTCTTAACAAAAGAGATTATCCTAGACAGTGGAGGATTACCCGACTGCTTTTTATTTTACTGCCTTTCCTTTTCAGGAGACATACAGAATACTAAAAGGCAGTGGGTAGACACTTCATTTAGTGTAGGTAGTTATTAAATCAGAAAAAGCCTGAAGCAAATTGACTCCTGAGATCAAACTTTCTAAAAATGGTGATAACAAAGTTCTTCTGGAATTTATTTTAGATCTAATCATTCTCCCTGTAAGAAACCTCTACTGTTCATTCACATAAAAGGAAATACTTTATGCTGTTATGCATATGGTAATGTCTTTAACTGTTCTATTTCTCTCTTCTTTTATTTTGCCAGGGCAGGGAAGTGGTGACGATTATAGGCTACATGACACTAAATTGCAACAAAGGCAATTTATTTGCATCTGTTGAAGTTTTGTTTAGGATTGACTGGAAGCTGTAATCATTGCACTGTACTGGAAAGTCAGACCCAAATGCTGTCTATACCCTACCATGGTGACTTCAGAGAACTGGAAAGAAGAAAACTGATCTGCAAGGAGCCACTCTCCCATTTCCACCACGCCTTGGTGGCCAACCTCTGCAGGTGGTGGAAAGCTGCAGCTCTTGCAGGTTTTACAGCTCAAGAGCCTGGACAGAGCAATGCAGCAGAAATTTGCCAAAGTTTCCCATGGGCAGAGGGTGCTCGCTGTGGGAGCTGCAGATCTGGCACAGGTGGAAACATCAAAGTCATTAGAGTTTTCTTTCAGGAAAGGTGCACTGGGACCAAGTACCCCTCGAATCATAGAATCTTCCATTTGGAAAAGACCTCTGAGATCACTGAGTCCAACCACACCCATCTTCTGCTAAACCATGTCCCTCAAAAACTCATCTACCCTTTTTTTAAACAGCTCCAGGGATGGTGACTCAACCACCTCCCTGGGCAGCTGTGCCAGTACCTGACCATACTTTTAATAAAGAAATTCTTCCTAATATCTGGTCTGAACCTCCCCTGGCACAACTTATGGCCATTTCCCTTGTCCTATCACCTGTCACTTGAGAGAAGAGATCAACACTTGCTCTGCCACAGCCTGCTTTCAGGCAGCTGTAGACAGTGATGAGGCCTCCCCTCAGCCTCCTCTTCTCCAAGTTAAACAAACCCAGTTCCCTCAGCCACTCCTCATAGGACTTGTTCTCCAGCCCCTTCACCAGCCTCGTCGCCCTTCTCTGGACATGCTCCAGCACCTCAATGTCCTTCTTGTACTGAAGGGCCTAGAACTGAACACAGTACTCGAGGTAAGGCCTCATCAGTGCCAAGTACAGCGGTACAATAACCTCCCTTGTCCTGCTGGCCATGCTATTTCTGATACAAGCCAGCATACCATTGGCCTTCTTGGCCACCTGGGCACACTGCTGGCTCATATTCAGCCGGCTGTCAACCAAGTGATACCTGGACCAGCTTTTCCCACAGTTGAAGATTGCAAAGCCCATGTTTGCTTTTTAGATTCTTCCCTTGAAGGTTTATGGCTGAGGCTGGCCAATTTTGTCTTAAGATTAGGTTCCTTTCCTAATATAGAGAAAACCTAAGGGGATGAGAATGAGGCCACACTGCCAGTGAACAACAAAGCACTGCCTTCAACATTTCTCCCATTCCACATCTGAAGAGGAACAGGGTGTTTGGAGATCAAACAACTAAAAAGAAAAAGTTTGTTAGCTCCAGCTAACAAAACTGTTTTATATTATGCTTACAAATGAATAGAAGGAAAAAACCCCTCCTGATGCTGATGATATTACAAAAGGACAAAACTGGCAAGGAAAGAAAATTAGTGATGTTACAAAGAATGGAGAGTTAAAATAAAGTTTTCCAAAATAATTATTTTTCACTAATACAGGTAGTTCTGGCATTAAGCTTGTTTATGTTAAGCATTTCAATTAAGGAGGCCGAGTTCTCAGTCTTCAGTACATGGGTATGGATGTGATACTCTGATCACTGATTGTCGCGTGAAGCTGTCAGCCTGTTAGTCAATTGTTCCATTTCATCCGATTAGTTGTTTTCCATGTTCTAATAATACAACAATAAAAATCATCTTTCATGTTTCCAGATGCTATTCATTACCTGGTAATTAAAAAATGACTACATTTGTTTTCCTTTGTTGTTTTTATTTTTTTTTATTTTCCTAAGCCAGCATCCATAGGTGTTAGACTTAAAAACTTACACAGGTTGATTATTGTATCTGTTTTCATGTACATGATCAACAAAAGAGGCAAGAGGAAATAACAGTATTTTTGGCCCATGCACATATATGAATATATACAGTAGATCTAAAAGAAAACAATCAATCAGTTCCCAAAGTTCTTGTGTTGAATAATTTGTGAGTGGAAAAGGATTTAGCTGTTTGGTGTAGTTATGTAAATAAAACTCCAAACTAAATGTTGTTCAGGTTTTTGATTTTGTTTTCCTCTATCATTTTGGAACTGGAATAGCAAATATCAAAGTCTGAAGAGAAGAGCAGAGTTAACATACATAAATGGATACAAGATTGCAGCTGCTAAAAGACTCAATCTCCTCCAGCAGTCACTGTACCTTTCTACCAAGAAACTCCATGTGGGTTAAAATCTTCTGGTTGTTGCATGTACTTTTACATTGGATAAAAAAAAAGAACAACCAACACTCGCCCTGCCCTGCCTCACCCCCCCCTCCCCCGCCATAGTCAGAAGCCTCAAGTGACTCCAGTTCCAGTGTTGCCTACAAAAAATCCAGCACTATTCACTGTGGGAAGCCACAACTTAAAGTGGTTTGCTGTTCATTATCTTCATTCTTTGATTTGCATAGGAAACCTGCCTCCCCTACTTTATGCAGTGCTGCTATTTATCACAGAGGTATCACACCCCAATTTAGTGTCAGCAAGGGGCACTGATGGCTTGTGATCTGCTTTGTGCACAGCTGAAGGTCTCACATCATTGATGTTTTGCCATTTTGCTCCTCCATGCTTAGCAAACCAGTCTTGAGGCTCCTACTTGGCGAGGGAGACCAGAAGTCTTACACAGGTGTTTCACAGTGCACAAGATATGAAAAATCGCAGTCTTTATGATGCTGTTTACCCTTTTTCCAGTAAGAAAACTTCTCCTGCCACACAACGCTCACATCTTCACAGCCCCTTCCCCTACATGCCCATCACCCACAACTTGCCAGAGTCCAGTATCTCTCCCAAGCTGCAGAACACTATTGCTCCCAGCCTTCAGTCCAGAGAGGAAGTTTCAACACTGTAACCTGATGACACCTTTGACTCAATTAAATCTCTGACCTCCTTGAAATGTCAACCTCTTCCCCCACTCTTTTCCATGTTATTCTGTGCTACTTATGTCTCAAGTCCCTTGAGAGGTAAAAAAAGAAAAATAAAATAAAAAGGTGACACAGGCCCATCGGGGAATTTCTCTCTCAATTCCAGTCCTTTCTACGTTAGTATTTCCAGATGCTGGGACTCAGGGAATTCATCTTTTTTCCTCAGCCATTTCAAGGTTTATTGACTGTGTGGGAGATGAAAGTTTCACAGCAGGCACTTGGAGTTGAAAGCTATTTGTTTACCCTTTGATCAAACTCAAATACTTTTCTGCCAGATAAAATGTATCATCAGGAAAATTCTTTGAGCTGGTTTCCATGCACAAGCACACACACCCTACTTCACCCTCCCTCTGTAATGCAAAGGCCAGTCACTCCCCCAGCAACGTATTTTGCTAGCTAGGCAGAGAACCACTGTCCTCCTACTCTGTCTCAAACCTAATGAAGACCTGAAATGGGATTTATCTGCCCTCATTTTTCTGTCTAGAAGCGTAAAGCCAGAGCTTGTCTCCCCCAGCTTCCTATTTTTATGTAATTTGACACCCTTGTTTCCTTGCAACCCATTGGGTCACCTTTCTCCAGCAGTGTGCTAAAGGCAGGAGTATTTGAAGAAAAGGATCTTGAGGGGAGAGGAACCCTTTTAGTGTTGGGTTTAGGCTCCTAAATGCTGTTCAACGCTATTTTGCAATCTCAAGAAAGGAACAGAAGATTCCTGGCACCATTTGGAATTCTCTTTCTCCATCCTCCACCAGGACAGCCTGCAAACAAAGAGAAGTTGTTCTCCATAGAGGAACCACTCCTACCAAACAGCTGATATTATCCTTCATATGACAGAAACTGTGCTTGCATTAAAGTTATGTGCTCAGGGTGCTGCAATAAGATGAGTTTGGAACTATGAACCTCAAAACATTATGCAGTTACTTAGCATTGACATGTCACCTTTTCTTTTATCTGACTAGCACAATGAAACACGTGATAAAGATCATCTGCTAATACAAGATTTTATGCTGCCTGCCACGACAACAGTGAGCTTTTCAAGAGCTTCCGGCAGCAAGTCTGATTTTCCATCCAGAGTACAAATTATTGCCTATTAATTAGGGAGCTGCCATTCCAACCAGGGCCCAGAGGTTTAGACATCATAAAGCAATTTACCTGGGCTTAGTGATTTCAGGGATTTGGATTTTAAGAAGTTTTTCCACTTTTTGAACGCTTGTAATCAAATGGTTGATTTCACAGACTTTATTAAAATGGTAATGTTTACTCCTTCTAGGACTAACGCTTTCTCCTACATTAAAACTCAGTCAATTTGTCGATTTATGCACCTGCCTGAACTCTTTCCAAAGAGAATATATTTTTTTCTGTGTTTGTCAAGTTAAAACTTGCATATGGTTAATCAGTTATGCAATTCATACTTTCCTCACAGAACTAAACACATTAGATATAGCATCTGCCACATATCCTGTAAAAGAAAAAGGTTTGTTTTTGGATTGAGCAATAGCCATAAGATCTGGCCCCTGCCAAATCAGTAAGCTACAGCATGTTTGATACTATTAAAAACCTATTTCATCATGTGTTTGAGACAGACGATCAGAGCTGAGGAAGTGATTCATTAAGGGCTATCAGCTAGCTGCAGCACAGTTGTATTGCCATCAACAGGGCAGCCAGCCTACACATGCACACAGGAGAAGGTGTGTCCACATCCTCTTCCCATATGCCCTCATCTCCCACCGAGGCTCCTAGCCTCATGCTTTCACATTCATCTCTACCGTCTTCCCAGTTCTCACATTCAGGTCCTCCCTAGCACCCTTACTCCTTAATTCACCTCCAAACACAGACAAAAATATCAGCAAAATGACACTCACCCTTCCCTCACCCACTCCTACCTTCTCAGACAGAAGTGTCTGTCACAGAACCTGGTAAGTTTCTGCAGCCAGACCGGGTGAGCAGCTTTATAACAGACCAACCAGTTTGCATGCAGACAGCTCAGGACATGCTTCCACCTGGGTTGTTACTGCTCACCAGGAGCTCTGTGAGGTGGTAATTATACCCTGGCTCATCTGAGCTCTAGCATTTCAGGAAAGGTGGTAGCTGTTAATGACATATCCTCCTTTGAAGCAGCTCACAAGGCACCGAGGATACGCAGTTCAGCAGCATCTGAACTCAGTAATTGCTATTTATGTACACAAATAAATGCTCGGGGACCTTTTGGTCAACTTTTTTTTCAAACGAAGCAGGCAAAATATTGCACTTCTTCATGATAAAGACTTTTAAAGGAACAGAACATGCATAGGATTCTGGTTTTAGAGGCATGGGATTTCTCTGGGGGACTGTCCATTTTAGTCTGTCTGGGGTTTTTTTAAGCTTTTTTTTTCCTGATCTGTACCAAATTCTCTGAGGAGGTGTTGAAGTAATTTATTCATTCAAAGAGAACCTAATTTTTCTTTTTCTCTTTTTCTTCACCCCCTAAAGGAGAAAGCAGTCTTCTGGGTGGGTACTTCTGCAACAGAGTACTAGTGTGTGACTGTGCATGCTCTCCGTGGCATGAAGATGGATAAGACATTGGAAACACACGGCATGCAAATGATAGTGCTAGAATGCCACAAACACATGCCTACATTTTTTCCATCAGCCAACTACAGCTTTTTTGTCAATTAAATTAGCTCTCTTAACAGTGCTGACTACCACACCCTGTCACCAACCCTTGTATCACTTTGAAACTGAAGGGTATGAAAAGGTGTGATTAGGGCCTACAAAGTGTCCCATGTTTTCTTCATGGCTGAACTGAAACTGAAATACACAGATTTGTGACCTCCTGTACTTGGATTTCTTAACAGATGAAAGCTGTAGCCCAACTGAACAATAGCAGGTCCTAAAACCAAAGGTACTGATCTCTCTGCAAATGTACAGCTTTTGCTGCCTCCTTTGGCAAGGCTAGTTGCAAGCAGGTATTGCTTTACTGAGGACAGACATTTTTTATAGGTAATAATCACCACTGAAATATTTCAGACTGAGCTTCCAGATGATTCAAAGTCAAAACCAGACGAAATGCACAGAAATTACAGAACACTTACATTCTTTGGTGTTAGGAGGCGCCAACAGGCACGAGTAGCAAACCATCCCATATATGTTGCGAGGTCTGTTTTCCAGCATGTAGTAACTGAAATAAAGGGCAAGATGAGGCAAAACAGTGTAAATTAATATGCTTCAGCTGAGCATGGTTCAGCAGGAACCAATTATATTGAGATAACATCATTTTAAAAAAACAAAAATTATAAGCAATTTGATGCAAAGATTGTTCTTTTTTTAAACTGCCTGAATAGAGACAGTGTTTCTCTTCTTCCTTTCCCTCTAAAAAAGTAATTAATCAACCATCAAGCCTAAATGACACAAAACAGTATCATTACCTAAAAAAACATTATTCTCCCTGCTGAGTTTAAGCTGCAGTTTACAGCATGCTCTGAAATAAGATTTTTTAAAACAAGGGAACATTTTTATTTTAAGAAGTAATCTTTCAGACAAGACCACCAGTTGGATATGGTTGGCTAATTTTCTTCACTAACACCATAAAAATAATCTCCTTAACACTTGAGCCAGATCTGAGCCAAATCAGGATAAAAAACACAGGATAATACCACCCTTACAGGGAAAGCTAGATTAGCTTTTACAGGTTTGTTTTGTTTTGGGTTTTTTCACTTCCTTGCTGTATAGTCTAGAAATTAATAGTTGCTAGTGGAATTACAGTGTGAAGGAAAGAATTTCATTATTTGAACTTCTGGTCTCTTAATAAGTTTAGTGTTGAAATAAGGTAATTGGTTATGCAAGAATTGAATCCCAAGGCAACCTGAGTAGATTACATCAAAATCACACACAGTTGATGTTCCGGATATGTTTTTACAAATCACTTGCAAATCACTACAAATTGTAATGATATTAATAAATTCATAATAAATTCTATGTAAACAGGTACTCAATACCAGAAGCACTTTGTGCAATGAGAGATGTTTCTGCTCTCATACACCCATTTATGCAAGTGCAGTATGTTTTTTTTTCTGGAAATTACTGCTGAAAATGTCCATGAAAATCAGTCAGTCATTAATGAACAAATGATCTAGCCTACAAATAAGGGTTATAGGTCCAGGAAATTGAGTACGCAGAGATGCAAGGAAGAAATGGAAGCTGGAGGTAAGTCAGAGAGCAGGTAAAATGAACACAGTTCCTCCTCTCTTTCTTATTGGTTTTAAAAGATTTGCCCTCACTCTTCCCTTTGAATGTCTGTTGTGCCCTGCCTGCCATTCCACCCTTCTCTCAGGAGCAAAACTTCATCTTTTCTCTCTTATGGGGGCCTGTGTAATGTTAGCTTGTAAAGCAGTTAATAAATAAGCAGGAAATAACTGCCAAACCATAAAAAAAAGAGTGGCAGGCCAAAGATATGTACAAATCTATAAAGTAATATACAGGACAGTTAGGATCCACAGTTTAATAGCCACAGTGGTTTAGCAACGACAAACAGCCCTTCTGACAGTTAATTAAACCAAGCTGGTGGAATATTTCTTGGTTTTCACCACAATGTAGAATGGCGGAGCACGTGTGAAGAAAACTGAAGAGGATGCTCACGGCAAGCAAAACTGTTCACTCACAGGAGTAGGAAGCTCTGCAGCTGCAAACACTAATGATTCACCCCTATCAAGTACTGGCAACAGATTTGTGTTTTCAGCTACTTTGCAATGCACAAAATATTAAAAAGTGATATTGGAAATATCTGATTCCTTTATATTACTAAGTATGGGGAACCGGCCCAGTATTGAAACCATGAGTTTTCATGGTGTTAGATTACAGGCAAAATCCAAGAGTAGGGGGAAGCATCAGTAGCAGAGTTATCCCTGACTACATTTTAAAAGAACATTATCCCTTTGCAATTCCATCTTGTGAGGAGATCGGGGACCTACTCTGAGCTTAAAACAGGTGCTGAGACAGTGTAAGGGATGTGTATCACATACTTTTGGCCTGTTCTTCCTCCTCTGTGGGTTTGCACTTATGGTCACTACTGAAGATGACCAGGCTAAAAGGACCTTTGCTCTGGCTCGCTGTGGCTGCTCCTGGTTGGTTGTGACCTCAGTTGTGCTCTGGGAACACCTAATGGATCATCCCACTGAGGGAAATAGTCTGAGTTGCACCTAATTCCCACACTCTTGACCTGTCTGTTTACCATGATGGAAGAGCTTCTGAGCAGGAGCAGTGGTTGAAGCCTGCAGTCTACCAGGAGATTAGGCCTACGTACTTCCAGAGTTCACTGGCAGCTGGACTTCGGTTTTGAACATCACAGCTTCAGAGCTAAGCCTTTAATTTCACCCCGGTCACAGTCTTGCAACCTTTCCGTGAGCCTGACAAATAGTTTTATTCCTTTTTTATATGGAAGAGAACCTGAACATGGAGAAGCAGTGACCCATGCCAAAGGCCTCCTTCTTCCCTAAAACTAGTTATCAGTAATAACTAAAAAAAAAAGAAGGAAAAAATATATAATTATCCAGAACCTATTCTAAGGTAAATGCTCAGCTTTTCTTCATGCTGCTTTACTGAGATGGTGAAAAATAGCAAAGGGATGAGATATCCTTAAATATAGACTGCAGTATGTGGGCTGTTACACAGCACGTTACAGAAGCACAGTCCTCTGAAAATGGAGCCTTTAATTTTTCACTTCTTTTGATTTCAAAGACTGCTGGGAGGACTCCGCCAGTTGCCACTTGCCCAGATGCCTGCCTGTCTCTGTGCCACAGAGGACACCGAGGAAGGGTGGCCATTCAGTCAGTGCTGCTCTTCAGACCTACTTTGATGCAGGGGCTCTGCATTTCCCTCACCATAGCAAAGGAGCAGCTTCTGGAGTCTCTTAAGTCACATGAGGTGTCAAGGTGGCTTCAGAGCTGGCTTAGCCCATATTTAATTTATCTTGAAAATTTCATTTCTTCAAGCCTGGAGTAAGAGGGTGTTTCTCCTTAACTGCAGGCCTTGCCAAAGTATCCCAGGACCCGAGAGTCACGCACAGAGTGGCACACAGCCAGACTCCAGCATGCCAGTTTCTGCTACAGGTTACACCTGTGCAAACACAGTGTTTTGAGATTACTCTCCAAGCACCAGCTGTGCAAGCTGATTATTTTCAGCTAGCACCCTGCTCCCACCTGGGTGACCTCATTAGTCCTGACAAAAATTGCAAAACAGCAACTGTGACCACTATTTAACTTTCTTGCTCTTTATAATGTATGAGGGGAAGTCAACAGGGAGCTCTTTTCAAATCACATCATCAGTTTACTCGGCTGGCAGCTAGACAAGTCCTTCTTTTTTATTTGTAAACTGTGAAATTTTCACACAGACTCACTGGTGCAATAAACCTGGAAGCTTGCAGGGCGTCTTTAACAGTGTTTCCAGCTCTATAAGTTGTGTGGGTTATATAGCGTCTGCAAACTGCATGGAAGCCAAATATCTGTAGGAATTACATTTCTAAACCAAAGGCACATTGACAGAAAGTGAAAAGGCATGTAAGATGAGGTTGTGTTTTAGAGTACTCACCCTACAAAAATTGTTGAGAAAGCAAATGTATGCTTGGGTTTCAGCCTTTAGAAGGTAATATGGTCAAGAATATATTGCTAACATATTCAATGTAGCAATTGCTTTCTCTCCTTTAATATCACAATTACACTGAGCATAAGAGGCTACTACAAAGATGGACTTTATAAATAGCAACTGCGTTAAGTGCCTTCATCTACCCCTGGAACTTGTTTTGACTCTGAACAAAAGCACACACATCACATTAGCAGTTCTTTTAGACCCCTTTCTGTTGGCTAGAAAGGACCCAGAGAGGTAAATGCCTTAGTAAATCTCACCTAACAGCTATGTTAGTTAATGCTGTCAACTACTGACAAATCTACCAGCTGGTCACATCTGGAGAGGAGGTATTTTATGTTCCTAAACACGATGTAGTGCCCTCATGGACCCTAGAGGTTATCCAAGGCACATCTTCATGGAGCTCATTCGTAGCATGCAGGACTTACAAGGTGGCCCTCTGAAGCTGCACCTGGAGGCCAAGCTGGATATCTTAGAGCATCTAAAACGGCACTGCACGCTTGGGTACATGAGCTGTTCCCTTTGCATTTTCAGTAAGAGGTGAAGTTTCAGTTTTTCTAGTTATTCCCAACAGTTGTTTATTCAGTGAGATCTCAGTAAGATTAATGACATCTTCTGTTGCTCTAAACTCACTGATTCTTTTGAAAGATTTAAATGTATTGTTTTAGCAGAGACTGAACAGCAAAATTCATCAGCATTATACCTACAGTCACCTAGGACATGAAGAGAGGCTGTCAGAGATTTTGACATTAAAGAAACATTTTGTAGTGCGTTGGACAGAGCAAAGCTCTGTGGTTAAATCCTTACCCTGGGAGACATGGCCCACACTCTGCATCATTCTCCTGATCGCCAGGTGTCAGGACTGTTGCTCGAAAAAAGCCCTCGCAGTCTTTGTGCCGCCTGCATATCTGGTAACCTCCTCTGGAAAACTTCTCTGATGGGCAGGGGATGCAGCCATAGTCCTCATCTTTGGTGCCATATCCACAAGTCTGCAACAATACAAAGTCACTGAAAAGCAGGCTTGCACTGCACACCAGCCTCTAGCAAAAGGGAATATTCACAGTTTGGCCATTGTTTTTGCTGCACAATGTCACACCAAGGCAATTCAGTTCCTTAGTGTCTGCCCTAAAAAAAAACAGGGAGGGATATAAGGACCCATCACACTGTGTCCTGGAGAAGGTGTCATGGTTTAATCCCAGCTGGCAAACAAGTACCACACAGTTGCTCAGTCACACCTTGGTCCCCCATGTGGGATGAGGGAGGAGAATTGGGAAAAAAGATAAAGCTCGTGGACTGAGACTAAGACAGCTATTAGGACAGCAGAGAAAGAGGGATAAAAGATACAAAACAAGTAATTCACAATAAAATTGCTCACTACCTGGTGGCTGATTCCTGAGCAGTGATCCCAGCCTCAGACTAACTTCCCAGTTTATATATGGAGCATGACATTATATGGTATGGAATATCCCTTTGGCCAGCTTGGGTCAGCTGTCCTGATTACACTCTCTACCAGCTTCTTGTGCACCTCCCTGCTAGCAGAGGACAGGAAGCTGAAAAGTCTTTGATTTAGTTTAAACACTACTTAGAATAACTAAAAACTTCAGTGTGTTACCAAAATTAATCTCATGCTAAATCAAAAACACAGCACTATACCAGCTACCAAGAAGAAAAATAATTCTATCCTAGCTGAAGCCAGGACAGAGGGAAAAGGGGAACCAGAACATTGCACTCCTTTAAAGTGCCCCGACTCCTCCAGCTGTTTAAATCATCTTCCAGCAAGTCATGGAAGTGAATTTCAATTGCTGCTCAGATAGAAAGTGAACTGAAAATTGAAAAGCAAAGAAGAATATTACAGAGGAAACACAGTTGCAGCAGGGATATCAGCAATTTTGCTTTCATGCTTGCAGAGGCCAGAGGGAACAACAGAAAAGGCAATGTTTGTAGGAGATTTTGTAACCCCTGAACTCACATGTCCCATCTGAACATTACGTTCAGATTAAACAAAACTGAAAGCAACTGGTTATTATTCAAATGTCCTAGTTCAGGACTACCAACTGTGTGAAATTCTTGCAATAGGATGTTTATCTCATTAAAACCAAACAGAATTTCAATAATTTATTTTTCTAATAAGCAGCAATTATCTGCTGCAAATCAAATGGTTACTTAGGAACTGTAATTTAAAATGTTGCAGAAGCATCCAAGTTCCTCCAGTGCCAAAATATCTTAGCAGGAGAGGAAAATTAAATTCCCTGTGTGGGGGGCCAGAGAGCATGCCAGACTCACTGATTTATCACACCATGCTGGAATGGCAGCTTCAAATTTTAAATAACTATCAGAATGAGAACAGACTAGCAGAGGCTGTGCGTGAAAATTTTACCTTACAACTTTTGCAATATCACTTTTAACAGGCTGAGATGCTCCTGGGATGTGGTTTACCAGCATGCACACAGATGGTGCCTCACTCGCACAACACGCTCATAGGCACAAGCACTCCTGCTTAAGCATCTCTGTCCATCCCCATTTTCTCCCCTATCTATTTGTTATCACCATGTAACAAAGCCTTTGTTTTTTGCATTTGATGCCCGATATGCATCCTCCTACCAGCAGAAGTGGTTGAAATTACCATGTAAGGCTCTTCACCCGGCTCGCACTTAGGGCAGTCGTGGCACATGCCGGTGGTCTGATTGTAGTATTCGTTCTCACCGCAGTTGGAGTATTCAGCGCTGGCAGAGTACACCAGGGAGACCTGTCACCAGAAAGCATTTCACAGCACTGTCACTTCCATTGCCTCCATCCTCTGTGTCTCACCCCGTCCCTTCTGAACCAGCTGCTGCGGTTCAGAAGGTGGCAGGGCTGGCATTGCAATGTGCAACACTGCTAACACTTAGAAAGAGTGCCACTACAAGGAAAGAAGGCAGGTATCATTTGGAACAACTTGATCCTGCTAAGATTTTCTCAGAGCACTGACATTTTTGTTCGTTGGCACAGCTACTCCTCAATGTACTGAAGGCGGTGATTCCTGACCTATTAATTCTCATGATCTTCTGCACAGCAAATGCCTGAGTTTGCACCCTCACCCCTCCCAGCTCTAACAAGCCTTCATAAATGTGACTGCAAGGGACAGTTATAAAAACCTGTGACAAAGAGCTACTTCAGGCCCATCTATGTTAGAGCTGTGCTTCATATGACACCCAGGCTAATAGGCTCTTTCAGCATCTTCTGTCTCTACTTCAACCTGAGTCCTCCTTCCACCTCCTCCCTAGCAGCCTCAGTCTAAGCAGCACATGCACAGGTGTTTTATTGAATGGAAAACAATCACTGCATGGGGGTTCAATCCATAAGTGAGGGATGTAGATGAGCCATGAAAAATGAGAGATGTTTGCAAGGACCCAAGCGGAATGCAGTTATCCTTGCAAGATGGAGAGACTTTTAGGCACATGAATACCTACCACTAGAAAAGGGAACACGTGAGTCCATCTTCGTTCACCCAGGTGAGCCATACTGTCCTGATATTTTACCTGAAATCATAGAATGAGTGATTGTTTATGAACATGAGTAAATATTTGTGTGTTTTGCCAAAATAAGAATAGAAGGGCTCGTAATCAGAACAAAGGTTACACGGGAGTGATGCCTGGAGGTCTAAACAATGAGAGGGGGAGCTGTGCACGTGCACTCACACACACACACACACGCTACACATCCTTACTGCACACCTCCTTCCTCTCTTTGAGAAGACTGATGGCATGGGGGAACCCAGCCTTGCAACCTTTATAAATACCTGTCAAAGATGAGGAATCAGATTAGAGACCCAGCACCTCTTGGCTTGCTGAGAAATCTTCCCACAGAGGAACCAACAGCTACATCTCAACCACTGAATGAAAGAGGGACTGGGATCTGTAGCCTGGCTTGTGTCCACACTGCTTAGCGCTTGACCCTGCTAGATCAGATTTGTCTAGGAAAGATCTAGATGGAGCAGCCAAGAACAGAGCCAGGAAGTGAACTGGCAGCAAACAATGTGGGTAGCCAGCATGTTGGCTCCTGTGGATCCATTGTGAAAGCCAAGAGCTACCCTCAGACAGAAGCACTGGCTGCTTTTTGTTCTTGATAAGCAAACTGCAGGTTTAAGAAGTTAAACTCAAGGAAGAAGCTAAACTTTATATTTGAAGTGCTGTTAAAATGGTTGGGAAAAAGAAAGGTTGCAATCTCTGTAATAAATACATGTGTTAATTTATTTCATTTCTTCAAATGAATAATTTTGAGTAAGATTTAATGTTACATATTCATGTACTGGATTTCTTTCTAAGGGGAAAAAAGAGACAGGAAAAGGAGGCACAAATTATTTTGTTAGCATGATACAACATATTTAATGATATTTACAGCTCATAATATGCCCTCAGGACTTTACAGCTTCAAATTGCAAATGTTTGAGACACAGTTGCAACACTTTGGTCCTAGCAGATGTAAACCACTCTTTAGATTTTCTAGGTCTCAGACACTGCAAGGCTTTTAGTCTTCCAGAAGAATACAATTACTGCTTTGTGCCACATTTGAGCATACAACCTATGTGAGAGCAGAGCTCTAGTATTTGAGATAGCCTCCAACATTTACATTTTTAAACACTAAGTAGATTAAGCAAAGATTATATCACTCCGTCATCAAGCTATGAACTTTCTTTATACATCCCTTCCAGCAACTGGGCTAGCTGGGACAGGTAACTGGGTGGGTGGGTGGAAAACCTGAGTTATGAGTATATTCGTTTCTTCAGGAAATTGCACTTTAAAACTTAGAAACAAAAAAAAAAGAGATAAATTATCCTAAATTTGGGTATAAGAGATGGAAATAGTCATGCAATTGTATAAACTGTAAAACATTGAAGTTGGACGAAGATTTTTGGCTATGACAGTGCAGTTGCCTGGAAAAATTCCAAGGATATATAGTCTTCATGCATGCGTCTGTTAAACAGAACCTTAATTATAAAAAAAAATTGTTGGACTTTATATATGAATATTATTAAGACTTTGTCCGCACTGATACTGCAAAGTGGTTGTATTTACTATAAATTGGGTCTGAGGCTGCTCAGGACCAAAGATGTCACTGGTAAAGCTTGAATCTGTAACTTCATATTCAGAATATATCTCACAGTAAAAACATGCTTCAGTCGCTTTCAAGCCACCCAGATGTTTGCTGTTTGAGGTACTTGTATGCAATCAGCCAGATTTGAAAAATGGAAATGAAGTGTAGCCCATTAATGTATAAGACAATCTTTTCCATCCATTTGGTATTTATTTACATAAAATGTTGAAAGTGCGAAGTTATACATACACACATAAAATATTCTTCTCTCTCTGAATATAAATATTCATGTGGGGTTATGTTTTGTATATAAACATAGATTTTTTTCCCCCTACATGCCACCATTACATCTAGCAATATGTCAAGCATATGGGAAATACTTTTTTAACTGGAAAAAGCCTATTAAAAATGCTGCGTATGGCCTGCTTATAATGACAGGGGAGACTTCTGCCCCAAACTGGAATACCAAAAAGTTAAATTTAATTATTCATCCCTCTATCCCAGTATCTGGCAGTTTTATTCCCTGATTTGTTTTGTTTTGTTTTTTCTCTCCTTTGGGGTTAAGCACCAAAACACTTACTTTATTTTTATAACACTGGAGTGGGGGAAGGCAGTTGCTTGGGCATGCTGGCAGTACGGCCTCAGCTGGGATGATACATAACAGTAGCTACCAAGACATGTCAGGCTGCTCATAGGCTTGCTGTCAATTTTCAAGCATGTTAATTGTCATCCAGACTGTATTATCAGTAACACATTAATCCTGCCCACAGGACAATGGGTCTTCTAGTGCTAGTGTTGCTTCCATCTGTGAAGGCAAGCAGAGTAACTAGTAATAGGATGAGAGGAAATGGCCTCAAGTTGCTCCAGGGGAGGTTTAGATCAGATATTAGGAAAAATTTCTTCACCGGAAGAGTGGTGAAGCATTGGAACAGGCTTTCCATAGAAGTGATGGAGTTTCCATCCCTGGAGGTATTCAAAATACATGTAGATGAGGGATTTTTGGGACATGGTTTAGTAGGCACAGTGGTGTTGGGCTGATGGTTCGACTTGGTGATCTTAGAGGTCTTTTCCAACCTTAATGTTTCTATGATTCTCTAAAGCTTGGACAATGAGCTTCCATCTGCCCAGACACAGGAAAAAGAGTGACCAGTTATTACAGCCACTAATCATTAAAAGCAATTAGGTCTTAATGAATAAACAGATGCTGCTCCTTTCCTTGGTATTCTGCTGTGCTTCGACTAAAGAAAATGACTCTCCTGCAGGTGGCAGACAACAATGAGTGGGAAAGAACTGGAGGCATATTTTCACTGGGACCAGGCGATTGCTCCCAGGCAATTTGGGTTCTCCAGTATCTCGCCCACAGAACCCTCCACAGATCTGGAGTTGTGTTTTTGTTTAAGCCACGTGGGTGTCTCCAAAGAGGAGGAGACCTGTGCCTTTGTGGATAGGTGTGCAACATGCAGCAAGCCTCATCATGTCTAGAGGGGGCTGCTAATTACAGCCATATTTGCTTTTCAGGACATATTCGTTAAGAGCTGTTAAGAATATACACATAAGCTGATCAGAAAAGGAAGATTATTTTCCCAGTGGCAACCACAACAACAAATGCTGGAGACTCCATGTCTCAGCTTCTATCCTGTATACTGCAAGGCAAAAAATTTGGCCTGGAGGAATAGGAAAAGAGACGCCTGGAACCCTGTTACTCAAATATTTTTTCTCTGGGATGAAAGGTCCTTCTATATATTCTTCGTGGCTGATACAAACATAAAAATAAATCCCCAATCAGAAAATACTTAGTTCATGCTGTATAAAGGAGAATAAGAATCATTCTCAATAATCAACCTTTGAATATGATAATTTACGTAGATGATTACGTAGCACCACCACAATATTTACAGTATCCTTGAGTAAACTGAGTAAATATAGGAAAAGTGCAAACAACGATGTTACCACAGCTGGTGGTCTAAGCTAAAGCTTGCAGCTTTCAATGCATGACCTTAGCTGTTATTTTTATTCTGTGGCTTCACTCCACTTTCACACAGTGCAAAAGCTAATTTCCTATCACAGGCTTTTTAGTTTTTAAAAATATGGTTGCAAAAAGGAGGAAAAAAAACATGGATTAAAGTACAGAAACAGGTGTTTCCTAGTGTTTTAGAGAGGTGGGATTTTTTGGTGTCTGCATTTTTTAGTTTCATCACTGATGCAGATATACTTCAAGGACACAAGACTTGACTTTGTGAGAGGTAAAAGCACTACTATCTCAGATAGCTTCACCATTTTGGCATCTCTACATGCTTTTCTCTTCTGGGATTTTCTAAGAGGCAGTATGGTTAGCTGGTCTGCAATTAAGAATCTAATTCCTGTGTAGCTGGCACATCAGTATCCATCATGAATCCACATCCACTACTGACAACAGCAGCAATGGACAGCAGAATGTGAGACAAAAAGTTTCCTACAAACAAATTTGGACAGGTCGCATGTACTTCACAAGAGCCACCAACAAGCCCAGAGATTGCCCTGAGTTCCCGGGGTTTATGAGAGGAACCTTACGACCGGCCTTTTGCACAGATCATCACAGCTTTTTGCACAGACTCTGCAGACAATCTCTGGATGTTCCTGATGCTGCTAAATCCTTCTTAGCTGTGATAAGCGCATAATCCTTGCTGCAGGGCCTCACAGGTTTCAGAGTTCAGCAACATAGTTCAGTCTGGCTCCAACTTCATGAAAAAAAATGCAGTCTGAGTTTTCTTTCAGGAGAAAAGAAGGTTCCCTGAGCCTGTCACCAAATAACAATGACGGCAGCACAAGCTCCGGGAGAGGAAAATACTTAGCGAAGTATAAGCAAATGAAAACATAGAGATGATGAAGAAAACTGTTTTGTAGCCTTGGTTACAGTTTGTATTGTTATGAAAAAATATTGCACAGAACAATACTACATTTGTAGGACAACACAAACTACACTGTTTCCCCATATCTTTTTTTTAGCTCTTTGACCTCACAAATCCACATTAAGAAGCACCTCAGAGAGAGATGTAAAAGGTGTTAAAATGATACAACTCTCTTCCTCCTTTTACCTGAAACACAAAAGGAAAAGGGAACAGCTCAGTGTACACATAAAGCTTTAATTGCCTCTGTGACTGGCAACTCTGCTACAAAAATAACTCATTGCTCAGGCATAGAAACAAGATTTTTTTGCAGTGGGAGCTGCACTGATAACACGGGACATAAAAGATTCTTTAATTTGTTAACGGGGGCACTGTGTGCTGAGGATGTGGGGGCCATCAAGCCTAATGAGAGTTACCTGTCTCTTACCGACATGTTTATCTGGAACATACATCTAGAAGTCTATATTTGAACTTGCTTTCTCACCTTACATAAAGACACGTGTTGGCTGTCGTATAGACAAGCCTTCAGCTTTCTGAAAAGGCTTTCAGAAAAGAAAAAAAAGATGCTATGGTGCAGGAAAAAGCAAGAAAGAAGGAAAGGTTCTTTTTAACATACTTTGCATGGCTGGCATGCCTCCCTGTAGAAATGGGGGCACTATTGGGGCGCACAAGGCTGAGCGGACCTTGGAGTCTCCCTGACCAGCCCCAGGGCACCCACAGACGACTGGCACTGAGCCAGTTGCCCCCCAGCCCCCTTGCTACTTGCATAGCCTGGATTTGGCCTCTTCCAGGCTGATGCTGGTCTCACCTTCCAGCAGCATCCCTCCAACCCCATCAGATCACAGTCACCAGAGGAGCACAGGCGTTTCCATCCCCACTCCAAAGTCCTCATAGGGCATGCAGCTCACAGGCGAACCTCCCTCCCTGCTGCTGCAGCAACCTGAGGGGCTCTGGAGGTGAGCCTGGAATGTTTTTTTGGGTAGGAAAATGGTAATTGGTTGATCCCACAACCTGCCACTGCAACACATCCACTTTAGTGATGTTCCCACTAGAAAGACTAGAAAGGTGGGGAAGTGATGGTGTAGGAAAAAGGCAGACATGACGTCCTGCCACAGAGGCTGCTGTGGTAGCTCTCCTGTTGGTGCTACTTTATACAAACAAGCAAATACTCATAGGGAAAAAATGTGAGCAGGGACTTGTACCTCCCCCTCGTCAAAAGGCTGCCCTGACCCTGAGGCTAAGTCACGTAATCTCTTTTGTTTTCTGTAATTAAAAAAAATAAGTTAAAAAAATCTGGGATTTGTTCTGATGCTCAATTAAAAAAAATCAGAAACCTCATATTTGTAACGGGAAAAAAAACCTTACTTTTTTTTCAGGTCTGCACAAGAATTTTCCTCAGTGGGAGAAGTTTGTTTTCCACCTCCCTGAAAATAAGATCTTTTGAAAGTGATTTATGCGAATGCTTCCTTGTTATTTTCAGCTACTCCTAACATCTGCTGGAAGTGCTACAACTGACACTTTATTCCCTCTGGTTTGCTTACTTGTTTGTTTTAGACTGGCTTGGGCCTTTCTTTTAAGAAGAGATGGCAATGATGGTGGTGGGAGCAGTGTGTTGAAGACACGTCAGGGCTGTGCCCCATTACACCCAGAAGAGCTCCTGCGCCGCTGCACAGGTGAGCTTATCCTGCTGCCAGCTCATAGCTGCTGGAAGGCACATAAATTTTCTATGGAAATAGTTGCAAGATGGATCTTACATCACCATGAAAAATTCCAAATGACCGTATTAGACTCCTTAGTCTAATAATTCTAAGGTGAGAATGAATGAGCAATAGCACAGTCATTCCCTGTCTATCAGGTCATCCCAGTGCCGCATCAGCTTTGTGTTTTCTCCATCACCACTTCCTAAGAAGTTTCCCCATCTGCCCCTACTTGAGGGAGATTAAACTTGTTTTTGGCATTTTGCTTTCAGAGGCAAGGAAAAATTGCTGGTACAAACCCAACTCATTTTACATTCAGAAGCTCTTCTCAGTTCCTAAGAAAAGTATTATTTTCCACTCAGAGCAGAAAATTAAAAGCATATCAGGAAAAATACAAACCATCGAAGCTGCGATGATGTTTTTCTAACATATTTTCATTTTTTGTACTGGGATTTATGCATTCTAGATAACAGATAACCTATTAAGAACAGTTTAAGTCTTGACGCTCTTTATTAAGGTCAATATGGACTTGAACTCACACTTTGCTTCCATTTCTCCAGGTCTGATCCTTTGAGCTGCCAAGTACCTTCAAATCTCACAGTATTGAGAAGCAGAGGATTTTTAGCACCATGCAGAGACTGACACATTTTTAATAAAATAATGGTTGACAGACAGGACAGAGGTGGAGAAATTAAGAAATACTTTACAGGATGAAATTGAGGTGAAATCTTACTGTGACCATCAACAGAATTTATTGAAATTGCAAGTAGAATAGAAATCCCATGGTGACCATCAATAAATAACATTTGCTCTTAGTTCTGCAGCACATTTGCATTTCTTAGCTAAAAGCCAGAAAATTGTTAGAGAGATCAACAGAAAGTTCCATTTTTTTCTGCGCTTTACATGAAAACATCCGAATAACTGTATGTAGCAGGAACAGTGAATAGCAGCTGGGGTGCTGCAGGAGGGGCCTGCAGCAGAGCACAGCGGTACCTTCAGAGGGCGAACCTCCCCTGAGCAGGTCACTGCTTGGGGGAGGATGTCATTTGGCCACAAACTTTCTTTCCTTCTACAAGTGCCTTAAGCAACAGTGCAGCAGTTTCACCCTGTTTGGCAAATGTAATGAAGTCAGTACTAGGTGATGGTCATTTATACTTTGGCACTTGATTTTAGAGTTCCGAAAAAGCCTCTTGTTTGTCAACAGGCCTCCGTCTTGCAGACAAAGGGATACATACGCTGCCAACAAACATTAGGTTTTTTATTATTCAACTTTTTACATAACTCTGTTTGAAGGGGATTTATTATTTTTGTAAACTAAAGGCTGGCTGCATTTAAATTCAAAACTACACCCCAAGCTGCCCGGGCCACCATTGTTGGGTAGAGCAGGGAGAGGAAGCATGGGGAGGGGAAGCTCTCTGCCTGGAATGGAGGCCACACATGAGCAGGCGCCGTTCTGGGGGTGCCAAAGGGGAGAGGCGGCTGGGGGGCACAGTATAGGGTGCCCGCAGCACCAACCAGGACTTGTGGGCCCCTGTGCCCTGAGCAGGGGGATGTGGGCGGTACGTGGCAGCAGCATCCCCATGTGCCTCATCCATCCACCCAACTTGTGAGCACAGATCTCTGTGGGAGAAACAGTGAAGGGATGGGGCGTAGAGGCTAAAATGCAGCTCCCGGTCCAACACCAGGCAGAGGAACATGCCTGAGCAACCAGATCCCCCATATCTGTGGACAGTTGCAAGCTACAGCCTGCTGGAACTGCTATTTGTGCCAACCACCACATGTACAGATGAGAGGAGGAACAATCACCACCTTGGCTAATAGCAGCTGAAGTCACAACCCACTATACAGACATGTCTATAGAAATTGAGTGTTTACAGGCACATGTGTGTACACAAACACACCTACTTACACCCATGTGCCCACAGAGAGGCTGACTGCCCCTCACATCTCTGTTCAGCCTGGGTGTCTTACATCTCAGATAAGGTTCCAGTGGTGGGAAATCTCTGTGCTTAACATGCCGTGCAGGGTTACAATTAGAAAGTAAGCTGTCTCTGCTCCTAAGGAAGGAAGAAGAAATGGCTTTCTCCATTGGAATATTTTCTCTTTCGAGTCAATAATCATAAAATCTCTTCATAATTTCTCTGAGGCCATCTTTTTGTTTTTTAATGAAGGTGTTTACATTCCTAATTAAGGAGTGCATTAAGCCTAGTAGTACCTTATCTGATAAAACCATTAGTGAGCTATGTCAAGCTGAGCCTTTCAAGGGAGCAGGCTAGTTTTAAAAACTGGTTATCCTCTGGGCTGGAAATGTGCAAGCCAAGAGCTCGCAATTAACTTGGGTTAATTACAAAATACCAGAAATGTAATAATGTATTTAAAAATATAACACAGGTGCTAATGGCCTTTTTTTTCTTCCTCCCCTCTGCAGGAGCTTACAGCCTGTCACTTTGCTCCCAGGTAACACCCATAATGCTCCACAGGTGTTAACCACCTTTTTTTCTCATATAGTAGGACTGATTAGCATAGCAAAATTGATTTCTTCTATGTTGCAGTTAGCATGGCTTTTACTGCTGCTTTCTGGGCCTGCTGAAGGAACTAGGCCTGATATGTTTATTTCTCCTAGGTTTATTGACTAGTTTAATAAAAGACATCACTCCTCTCTCCATGCTTATTCTACCAGCACCATTGTGCACATCATGAGAACTTTGAGACACCAGCACCAGCAGAGCCACGCAAGACGTAAGTTTGTGTGAGTAACCACTGGAATTACTTCCCACAAAGCAGCAACCCTGTGAATGCACCCTGGCCATTTCAGCAAGGATATTGCCTTCCAGCTTGGCATGCTCAGCCAATTCTGAATGTAATTTGCAGCCCAGAATGCTTAAATAAGACTGGTTTTGATAGACCAGGCAGGAGCCTGCAGCTCAGTAACTGCTTTTCTGACATGACCAGTCCATAGCTCTCTGTTTGCTCATGTTTTACCTGTTGGACTTATCCCATGTTCCTTAGGCATATCAGTGTCAAATGCTTTAAGTCCAAACAGCCCATGGTACCTACTTTATTTAGGAAATAAAGCATCCTGTCAAAGGATAACTTAGGAGCCTGGTATTACCTACCAAAGTTGTATTGTATTGGACATCTAATTTGTGCAATGTCTCTATTTCGTCTAAGGTTTTACAGAAAACATAAGCCCATTTCTTGTGCAAAAACTGCCAACAAAACAACTGGGGCTATTGATCACAAGTGTAGATAGGGAAGGAAGAATATTTTCAGGATTATGCTAACACCAGCCAAAAGTGTTACAAAAAACAGCTGCCCCCCTATAAACCCCACAGTGGACTGCTGAAACCACGAAAAGCAAGAAGCAAAGCACAAGAAGGACGAATTACTGTGAATCCAACCAATTCAAATCCTCTCCATCTGCAAAAGCTGTCTGATGAGGGAGCAGAGCTTGCAGTGGCTCGGTGAGAGAGGGAGCAGGTTGCCAGCACACATCTTGAGAGAAGGGGCCAGTAGTGTCTAGGGGTTGATAGCTGCAGGTTAGTTGAGTAACCCTCCTGCCAGGATGGCCACCCAAGGCAGGCATGTGGCCTGGATGCCTGCTGCTTGGGAACTGGGGCAACTGGAAACCATTGTGTTCGCTGCTGGCCATCGTGCAATATCTGAGAGTCATGCTTTGCCACCTACTGACCTGGTAGAAAGAACCCCAGAATGCACAGACAATGCAGAAAGTTCAGGCTGACAAGCTAATGACATGTAAGGCAAACCTACAGGGCGTTTGGAAAAAAATATATTCAGAAAGAAAGCTATACTCCTCTTGCTTGTGCTATGCTAGATGCTGCTTTCCTACGTGCACTGTGAGGGTGTTCATGCCTGCCTCCCCGGGTCACCTGGGAAAGGCTGCTGCCTCCTTCTGACTTGGTTACTTCTAAGCCTAGTTTATACATTCTTTTCAGGTGTACTGTATTTCACATTGGCTTTATATTTCTTCTTTGCTCCCCTTCCATTAAGGGGCCAGTTAGCAGATTCCGGTGCCTTTTATGTCTTTACAACCTGACCATGCTGTAAACAGAAAAAGATACTTTTATAGTCTGTATGCACATCTATTTTCTCATCCTATTTCAGTGACACAAGCACAAGAAAATGGGGGTGTGTGATTTCAGGAGCATCAACCTGTCCTGACTCAGAGGTGATGTGATGGAAATATGGCAAAGCACCATGGGAAAAATGATGAGGATAACACCAGAAAAAAACTGAAGCACTGATGAAAATCATGGTCTTATGGTCTTGATTTCTACCATCTTGATAGTTAGTTGCATGCATTTAAAACATTTATATTCATCTAAAGCTGCATTTTCATGAAAGAGTCTTTGGACAAGCCCAGAGTCTGACTGTAACAGAAACAAACCTCAGGTTTTCTGTGTTACTATAGGAAAAACTAAGTGACGGTGGGAAAGGGATCTCTGGGAAGCAATGACAGTCCTAAGAAGTCTGGAAAACAAGGAGCCGGTGATAGAATTTAAAATTACTTCCAGAAACTGTTAGTATGATCAAATAAACATAATCTTTTCTGTTACAAACCAGTAGGTGACACGTTTTCCTACTGGATGATGAGGGATGTTGTAGTGCATAAATGCAGCTCCTTCCAGCTGCTTTAGTAGTTTTGTGTAACACTTTGTCAGCCTTGAGACATTTGGGACTTAGCTATTCTTTAAAAAGGAGAACTTCCTATGGCTCCCCTTAGAAACTTTGAAATGTGAAGTGTCATCCACAAGCAGCTGAAGACCTCTTCCTTCTGACTGTAGTACTTGCAAAGAAAGGAGGTATTCTGGGACAGGACTGTTTTCTACTGCAGATTTAAAATCAGAGGTGTTTTATCCTCTCCATAAAACACCTTTGAATAGACTTAAAACTACCCCACAAATGGTTAATTTAATGTTTTAATTTCATATAAGTTCGTGAGTGTTTTCTTTATGCTGCCTACAAGTGCAGGTTTGCAAAGCTGCATCTCCCAAACCAGATCTCAGCTCCACTGGGGGGCAGTGCATTAGCACGTATATTAATACTGCACTCACCTTCTGAGAAAGCAAGTTTTCCCGAAGAAATACTTTGCTACCAGGCGAGGTTCTGCTACAAATATGCACAGGCAGATATATACAGTGAATATCTCTCCCGTACGTGCTGTCAGATTTACTGACTTGCTAGCTAAACAACCAACACTAACCTGAAAATGAAACCAAGTCTGAGTACAGAGGCAGTTTGAAGATAAACTATTTATTGGCACCAGGATCAACAGATTCTAAATTAGCTACAAAGCTGCAGGGAATAATGACATGTGAAATCAGTTTTCTAGTCTTCTTTTTTTTGTTTTTTTTGTTTTTTTTTTTTAAATTCTTAGCCCCTCAGGAGATTTGGGATGGTTTGATGTTCATCTGCAGGCTTGTCAAAATTCTATAGAAACTTAATAACCTGCCAACATGGGTGGTTGCTGCTTGGAGGCATTTCGACATGGCAAAGGTCCTGTCTGCACACTGCAAACCTGTATCCGTCAAAGGCTGCTTGGAATGACATGAAAACAGGAGCTGTGTGGTGTCAGAATGCCATGTGCAGGATTGCAGGGCTAATGTATGCACATCCCTGCTCTCCTGGGGCCTCCAAGCTGTGGGAGGAATCCATTTGGCCCCTTAATTATTCCAAGCACCACCTAAGCATTAAACTCCACATAGTGTTGCCACACCTATATACCAAGGTTTGGGTGGGATGGGGCTCCCTGTTCACTATTTAGAAGAGAAATTAAGACCGGAGGGCAGCCAGGGAGGAGGGATGAAGCTGAGTGGAAGCACGAACCAGGGCAAAAGGCTTGGCATGGAGCTGGAGGAAGGGCTGGCAACTGGTTTGGGAGCCCTGGGCTGGAGAAAAGGCACCAAGAGTGAGGATAGGAGTGGGGAACATGACATAAGCGAAAGGCAGCAGAGCCAAACACAAGTATGGTTGCCCTTTGGTGGTGTTCTGCCTGCTGGTCTCTCCACAGCAAGCTGTAGGAACAGTTGCCTGGTGTGATCTGGGTTATATGACTCCAGAAAACGGCACAAGCCCTCCAGGACTGGAGGCAATCACAATGCATGAGGCCTCCAGGGTTGGAAGCAATTGCAACACAAGGGAATGGAAGCAGAACTGGAGCCATCCTGTGCCAAGCAATGAGATGGGGAAGAAGATGAGCCTTAAACCATCCTTACGATGAAGCTTAAGCTCCTATATGAAGGCATGGGAGAAGACTGCTTGACGAAGAACAGCAATGTCTTCCCGTGACAGCACAGAGAGCTGCTTGCATGTCCCCTGGCAAAGCTCTGCAGTGCCATGTCAAGTGCCTTGGGATGATGACAAGAATTAGAGAGACTAATCTGTTGGTAGGACAAAACCTTGGTTACACACCACTCTGAAAGGACACAGACATCCTGGCCTGAACCCAGGGACTGGATAGCTCAGGGATACATACTACACAGAGAAGCTACCACAGGTGAAACACAGGAATCGCACCACAGCAGAGAAAGCACTTGGGCAGATTGTGCCCTTCCAAGCAAAGCCCTCATCCTGAGTGGTGAACGTGGAGGAACTGCTTAATTGAGAGGAGCCTGTGCTGGCAGATTGACTGAGGGCTGCCCAGGATGTATGCTTGGGGAGAGCATTGTCTGCAACCTACTCCCTGTGCCAGAGCAAATTCTTTCTCACTGTGGCCCTCACAATGTTTTGCAGTTGCATGGCTGTACCCAATGAGAAGAGATGGGTACTTCTCTGTGTCTTGCTTCAAGCTGTAGAGAAATGTGAAATACATATTCAATACCTGTGCCAGGACTTGTACCCATGTCTGATGAAGTAAGCTAGTCCGGGTCACTACTTCTGTCCCTGTTTGGGTACGTTCAGACAGGCTTTGGTGCAGAGCTGGGCAGAAGTGTTAGAGCTATTTAGGGTCCCTCTAGGCCAGGAAGACGCAGAACTTGCTGGAAGTTTGTGCTGACTCATCAGTCCCTGGATTTTGGAGCTTGTAGAGGAGGAGATTCTCACTGTGTTTTGTGGCTTTCTTTTTGTTTTACTTTGCTTTTATTTTCATTTTTTTTTCCAGGGCTGGACATGCTATGGATGGCTTTGTCCAAGAGCCTTGTGGTCAAGAACTCAGGTTTACCTTGCCACAGGCTGGTGGAGCACATCTGGACTTTATAAGAAAGAGAATTCTGAAGTAGGAGGAAGAGGTCCAGGAGACACTCAAAGAAATGTTCTTACTAGGTCCCATGCAGTTGACAAATCATAGTATAGTCAAGGGAGGATCAGGAGTGAAGTCAGAAGATGACAGACTTTGGACAGGGGAGATGGGTCATTGGGAAGCAGTTCCCTAGGATCCTGACAGAGAAGAAACATGTCTGGTTGGAGGTATATCACTCCACTCAGCTTGTGGGCATAAAAAAGTGCTAGGCAGAAAGCAGAGCTGGCTAAAACTAGCTAAGATATTTCTAAGAAGATTACAGATAATTTTTGCTAATTAATGGAAAATTCATATTTAGCAGGATTAGAAGAAAGAAGAACAGTTTACAGCTGTAAATTTAAATATTTTACTGTCTTGGCACTTAAGAATACACCGTAACTGCAGGAATGAGGGGTTGAAAGCTCTTCTTGGGTTAAACTTGCCAGTAAATCTAAACATACTGTAAACATTTCTCCATTTCACATGGACCTTTATTGGAAACCTTGGATCACAGATACTTACTGGTTTGGATATTGCGTCTCCATCTCATGGCTTTCATATAGTCTATTACTAAACATGGAAAAAAAAAAATTCTCCCTATATTTCATTTCTATCACATCTGACAGCTTTCTAGTTTGTGTCTATGTGGCCAAGTATTTTAACACAAAAATTCCTTTTGCAAGGCCAGTATGGATGTTTTTCCTATACTTCATCTCCCTGTTTTTGAAGGAGTGATTTTGATGATGAGGTAACATTAATAGAATAAAGGTATTGAAACAAATCTCATTGCTACATTAAATTAGCCTAATTAAAACAAGATTCTTGATCATCTCAGATGTACTTTCTTTAAAAGTCTACGTGCCTAAAGGACACACCTAATCCTAAAACCACCAGACTATAAAACCATTAGATTTTACAGAGAACTAGATAGACCTTTACCAATTCCATCTATCAGTACAGTAAAATCCATCTATCAGAAAAAAATATGATTCTGAGATCTGTGCTTATTATATATTTCTCAGTTATAAAATAATTCAGTCACCTCAAAGAAAGCACCAGATGTGACCAGAAGAAATCTAATCTACCCTTCTGTTTCACACAAAGATAAAATCATTCTCAGCCACCCCAATGAACGTTTATCTAACTGGGTCTTGGGAACGTCCAGTGACAGTGATTACACAATTTTCTCTCATCTATTTATTCCAGTGCTTTGCCTTTCTTGGTATTAGGCAGCTTCTGTTAATGTCTTATCTGCATCTCTCTTCATTCACTTGAAGCTGCTGCCATTTGTCTTAACCAGCACGGATGTGAAGAACAGATTATTTCCTTCTTCTGTGCAGTAGTCTCTTAGGTATTTGCCTATGACCTCATGTCTCAGCTTGGCCATCTTTCATGCAAAATAGTCCTAACTCATTCCGTCCTGCACCATTAAGCGAAAATTTCTAGAACACTGGCTGTTTGCACTTCTACCTGGATTTTCACCAACTTGTCCCCATCTTTTTCGACTTGAATGTTTAAAAATGAACAGAATATTTTTATAAAGGCCTCAGCCGTTCTGTATAGAGCATTTAATTGAAGAGTTTATAAACACTTTTTCATACATCCCTGGATGAGGTTGTGGAGAGAATAAGGTACTACAATCATCGAGGGATCTACCATGGTTCTCATCTATTAGGGCACTACATGTTTGAAGCTGGTAAGTTTTTTGACTTGATCTTCCCCCTGCTTTTGCATAATCTATGTTGGTATTTCTATCAAGACGTGAAAAAATATCTTGCATTTGTAAGGCATGTATCAGTTTATGGTGTTGCTGTTTGTGCACCAGCAAATTCATTCCATCTTGTGCCTAACAACTGCCCTGTTTTTTTCATTCTGCTGGAGTAAATGCTACCAAATTTTTGCCAGTGATGCCACAGAAACCCATGTCCATTCTCCATGCTCCTTTCTTTGCCAGGTTGGTGAAGGGGATGTTGAGACTGCCGTGGAAAGAGTGTTTTCATCTGGAAACAAAAGCAATCTACACCCTCAGAAAGCTGTCATCGTATCTCCTGCAGACTACTGAGCTATGCCAGCTCAAATCTTTTCACTGTGATGCTGGATGAAAGCAATGACTCCAGTATCATGAGCTGCTATTTTGAGTTGGATGCTCAAGTTGCTGAAAAAGATTTTTTTGGCTGAACATCTTTGCAATATTTCTGCTATGAAAATCTGCTTTCATCCTCAAATTCTAACGTCTGTTTTTGAGGGCTGGATGTATTACAGGCAAACACACCAACGTGGTCAGGAGAGATTCTAGTTGTGAGGGCTACCAAGAACAGTTCTGCTTTGAGCAGAGCAAAAAAATTGCTTCCCTTTGCCCATGAACCTGAGTTTCTCATATGTCACTTGAAGGCCAACCCTGAACACTTAATTGCTCCTTGATAAACCATGTCAAAATTAGGTTGTTTACTCCTTAAGTGGCTTGTAGAAAAATGGGAATCTTTAATTGTATTTAACTGCCATCCTGAACTAAAATGGCAAAGCAGAGCGATATGTAATGTGTAGACCCTGAGAGATGCTACAATGAAACTTAGATCTTGTCTCTTTCGAGTACACCTGCAAAGGCTCAGTGTTGCCTGTATTTTTTTTTTGTGTGAAAGATTAAAGATGTTTTTTGCATGGAGTTAGTGAATTTCTCAGAAACTTTGTTTTGTATAAAACAGTGACTGCTTCTTTAGAGCCAGCTCCTCTGTATTTTGAAGATCAACATCTCAGAAGAAACATGGAAATTTTCAACTTCATACAAACTCTAAAATTTGTCCATAATTAACATTACGTGACCACTACTAAAGAGGAAGTCAGGACATACAAAGAGTTAAATTTCCACATTGCTACAGGTGATGATGTTTTAAAGGACCCCATCTTACAGGCTGCAGCCAAGCCCCAAGAAGAAAAGAGTCAGATGATGAAAATATGTTTTACAGCTTTTTACCCTTCTTTTTGTCTCCTCAGAAGACAATGCACTAAAACCAGACTAGAGTGCCTTTCAAGTGTATTATTACTTGCTTGAGTTTGCACCCTGAGAAAGAAACTGCTGGAGTCAAGTATCTGCTTTGAAACGAGTTTAACAAATGAGCCAATGCTCTACTTATAGTATAACATGAGCAAACCACTGCTAACTGACGGCTTTTGGAGAAATATGGGGCAGGGGGAAGACTGTGTGTCTGATCTGTCAGCTATTCTCAGTCCTAGTTGTTGGGATGGGACCACATAATTTTGAGTTTATCCTAAATACAAAGCTATTATGTACATCAAAGCCAGCTCCAGTCTGCTGGATTCATCTGAAATGGAGGAAGCCTGCTTTTTGGTTGGATCAGATAATAAAAAAAATAGCTTATACTGGTAGTACCTCCTTCCTTCAATCCCTTCTGGAGGACCTTGAGGTGATGCTTAGAGTTAGCTAATGGGTTAACCTCCCCTCCTGAGTAGGACAGATTGTGAGATTTACTTCCCAAATCAGTTTGATATATTATAATTAGTTACATTTTATGTTAAAACTATATGTGTATGTTGCTTCTGCATGTGAAATTGGGAAAAAAAATCACGTCCAGTAAAGTAATGCTTCAACATCTGGTGTGAAATCTATGAAGTGACATACTTTTATAGCAGTGGGGAGGGAAGAAGGGACAGACAAGGAATGGGTAGCTTAGCAAGACATGATATTAATGTGGAGCGCTCCAGCACTCACACAGCTTGGCATCCAGGCACCAGGAGAAGGCAGGGGGCAAGGCAGGGGGACACATGCTAAACCTGCCCAATTCAGAGCTGAGAAAGTTAAATTGAATAGCTGTTTGAAGAGCTGTAAATTGTTATACAAATCGGAAACAGAATAGATGAGACATTGCAGAATGGCAAAGTTTGTGTTCTTTTTCCTTTTCTTTCATGAAAAACTTTGCTTGCTCCCTGGTGGCTGGCAAGACAGCCAGGCACTAACATTCTTGAGCCATTTCTTTTGCTTGCTTTAGAGCTGGGTCAGATGTTAGTGGTGATCTTTCCTTAGATTTTTCTTAACCTAAACAAGCATGTTTCTAGGATGCAGAACTCAGCTCTTTTTTTGTGGCAAAATCTCTTGACCACCCAGACACCATGGCTGCTGCTTCTGGGTTACCATATCTCCTCCTTTTCTTCTACCTTAACTACACTGATTTTTACCAATTGGCTATAGCTAGAAGTATTGCTTTGTAGCCCTGTAGGCATCTAATAATGATTGCTGCAGAGATCTTGTAAAGTGCTGCATGGTTTCTGAAGGCCAAAGGCATATATCATAAAATATTTTACGGGGCTAGGGAATCCAGCTAGCCCAAATTTGTGGGAGGTATTATTTCTTAGCTAGAAGTTTTGGGGGGGTGGCTATTCCTTATTGGTCACAAATTAAATTTAAAGTAGTCTACCAATCCTCCAGGTTAAAATGTCTGCAGGTATCAATATGAAAGTAATCCAGATACAGACAGTCTTGGATCACATAGGTGACTGCGAAGTTCGGTGGATATAAATATCTATATCTTCTTGGAAAAGCTGGTTTTGGAAATTCAAGTCTAAGCGTGAAGCAAGCAAAACATAAATTTTAGGCCTTTCCTGTCAAACATGACACCTCGTTCCACTGGTTTGGAAAAGATTGTAGCTGTTGTTTCCCTTAGAAAAATATGAAAGCCTTGGGGAAAATTAAATTGGTGAGAGATTCAGTAAGTAAAATATATAATGCAGAACACTGGAGAAATCTCAGTCTGGGTGTGAATCACTCTTGTCATGAGTTGGTAGGATTTTTACCCCTCGTTTACACAAAATTGAATTTGGGGAATTGAGCAGTGTGCCTCCTAGATGAGCTGTTTACTGGCTGCGCAATGCTGTGCTGAACTGCCAATCCCCAATCTTCAGGTGTGAATATATTGAGAAAATCTAATGCAGAAGGATGTGTGCCTCTGTGAAGCAAGATGTTGCCAATTAGTCTGTTACTGGAAAATATCATTCGAAGAATATTTGAAAGAAGAAATGCCAAGTTTCTAGTTAAACTTGTTGAGTATCTCTGGCAAATTTGAATAAGAGGCTTTCTCTGGAGAGACTATAAAAATAACTGTTGAGCCAAGTAAACAATGTATTCGATGTGACAACTTTTGTCATCGTGTCAACTCTGATTTTCATGGATTATGACGAATGCAAGAGTGAGAAGCTAAAATAACACTAAAGGCTTGTAAACACAGAGGGGGTCTGGGAGAGGAACTGGAGTGGGGGAATGAACTAAACTCATGAAGTTAAAGCACATTAAATCTGTAAGTCCTCTTCTGAATGTTGCTACTAGAGTGTTCTCAGTCTGCTTCCTTAACTAACTTAACATCCAGCATGAAAAAGCCTGGAACGGCTTAAGAGTTAAATTGCAGCTGAGAAAGCAGTCTGAGGGCAGCAAATGTAATTATTCTCTCTTGCTTCACGTATTTGCCACTGATGTCCTGTGCTTAAGTCCTACATGTTGGTAGTGCTTGCATCTGCAGCTGTGTCTGAGATGTGTGAATATGAAACTCACTGACTGGTACATCTGGAAAGCCAGAGTCACCCCTCATTGGGAAAGGCAACATCTCTCCACGGGTATGTTAAAAGTTGCTCTACTATGTCAGAAAGGAATAAAACAACTTTTCTACACTGTGTGAGGCATAGGCAGATCCCAGATGCATATTCTTAGGTAGCTCAAACATAGCACACCAATCCTATGGTGCAGCGCTGCTCTTGTTCTAAGTCTCACATTACTGAAGGTTTTCCATTAAGCCCTCTTGCAGAGAAGGGAAGTTATCCTGAAAGCACGCTTCGATAACGGAGACTGGAACGTGGCCTGCCCAGAAAAGCAGTCTAATAGAATTTGTTTATCATGTTGCATAGTGGGAGCATGCTTTAAAGTGAGGGGCTGAAATATAGATAAATAATTCCCATGATAGAATGTCTGCTGCAGATTGGTTTAGAAGCAGCAAATATGGGAAATATTTGCTCTCTTATGTAAACATGATTATTTTTGCAAGGCCTTGGACCTGTCTCAGAAGGGTGAGCTCATGTGCAGCTGAGTAGACTTTACTTATCTTTTTATGGAACATTCTGACGAGTTGCCATAGATTCTTCAAATAACTTAAGAAAATCTGTAACCATTTCTGTACCTTGTCTGTGCATCTCAGTGATCCACTGGAGCACTTACAGTTGGATACAAGTTAAAGTAGACCTCAGGCTACTTTAGTATATGTTTAGGCTAAGCCAGGAAAGGCAGGGCCAAAAGCATACATCAGCCTCTGTGCTGAGACTAGCATTGCCACATGGATGTACTTCTTCTGCTGTCATAACTCCATGGTAAGCATACAGTAGCTTCTGCTCACACTTTGCCATGGTGCTTGCCTGCCATTAAGTAAAACAGGCCAGTGTCTGACCTGTCTTTTTTTCTTGGCAGATTTTTTTTCCTGTTCTTTAGAGATTTTCTGTCGCATTAGAGATCCGAAACCTGTCACTTCCAGCACTGTTTATTGGAAGGCGCTGAGAGACATGGCTTCATCTCTGCATAGAGTCCCCTGCTCCCTATGTGATAGCATTCACTTCAGCCTGGTGGGGTAGGGTGCTGGTCACTGAGGTCCCTGCCTTGCTGTGGCTAGCAGAATCATAGAATCATAGAATGGTTTGGATTGGAAAGGACCTTAAAAATTACCCAGTTCCAACTGCTTTGCCATGGGCAGGGACACCTCTCACTAGATCAGGCTGCTCAAGGTCCCACCTGTGGTAGAGACCACAGTTACCACATGAGGGGGGGCTGAGACACTTGAGAGGACTTAGACTGTCTGAACAACCCTTGTTTCAACCTGAGATTCGGGGAAGAACAAGACTGATCCCTCCCCAAGGCAGAGCATCAGGCACAGCTGCACAGGTGAAATCCCACTGAAGTCTGCGGTGAAACTCTCAGTGATCCTGGCGGCATCTGGATTTGAGCCATGACACACAAACAGCTCACTCAGTATGGCAGTTGACAGAATTAATAAAAGAGGATCATGTAGATAAAAATGCTGTGTGTTTATTGCACTCAAAGGATGCAGTCGTATAATTTCCCTATCAAAACAATACCACTACAAGCACCACAGACCTATCCTAACATAAACCCATACTTAGCAGTCTGATCAGAAACCTCGAAATTATCTTGAAAATAGCCAAATCCTAGCTCAGAGCCTGAAATGCAACACTGTATATATTCCAAGTAATGGAATAGCCATTAGCACATTAAGTAACAGTTCACAATTACTGAAAATATGAAAACTGCTGCAGCCTTTGGTGTACCAAAGGGCTTATTTGTAGTCAGTTGCTTGCATCAAAATGACACATTACAGAAAGATGGAGGGAACCTGTCATAGCCCATTTAAAAAGTCACTTCTTCTAGACAAGGCTGTCTGCTTTCATCCCACTTTGCATTATCAGCTGAACTGCTGGCACCAGGTATTCAAGGAATTTCAGAGGGAAGGAGGAGAGCACAATATTTCCTTGTCACTGTGATAGATTTGACAGACTATTTGGGCACTACATCTAGCATCTTGTCACACAAATTGAAATCTTTGGAAAGCCAAGAGGCTTTAAGAACAATATTCAGCTTACTCTAGATTGGGGTATTAGGTTTTGACTATATCCCTTTTTCCTCGTGATTTACTCACTTTCATCCTTTACATGCGTTCAGAGAACTGGGGGTTAGGATATTTCTGCAACAGTCTGCCTGGCTTGGTAATTAAAGTGCCCATTTCCATTATTCTTTGTTCCCATACACCTGCATCTCAGGTGACACATTTGGAGCTACTAGATGGAGCTGCTCCTCAGGATCCTGTACATCTCAGAGAAAAGTAACTATGTTTGCAAAGGTTATTTTATGTGTGGTGTGCGGTCAGCAGGCACAGTGTTAGGAGAGATCCTGTGCTTCACCAAAGGGGCAGGTCTGGCACTGATGACTGTAGGCGAGACAAAGACAAACACTGGCTGCCGTGCCAAACCATGTGGGCACCCTTCCTTCAGCGTGCTGGCACCCAACCAGCAACCTTTGCAAGATCTTTGAAGTATCAAGCTGCTGACTGTGCTATTTAAGATTGGTAAACAGGTATCCAATTTAAACCGTGGAGAGGGAATGATCCTTGGTGCTTGGGAAAGGGAGTGTTATCAAGCTAGAGCTCTGGGAGCACAGGGCCACAAAAGACCACCTTGCTCCCTGCAGAGTGGCCATGCAACCGATGTCCTACTGATCTTTCTAGATTAAATACCTGAGCCACCTCTATATTGCACAGCTCAGGACCCATTTTTGAAACTATGTTTCACCAGCTGATATTTTCCCCTAAAACATTACCCCTCCATTCACATGTTCCAAACTCACACACCCCAAATGGAAATGCAAAGTATTGCTGAGCACAGTGCTTTGTTTTCTTCCCTGTGTTATGAAGCCAGAGACAAGCTGGTATGAACAAGCCTGCTCGTTATGTACAATTTGTATATGCTTTTGTAAAATCCTTCCATGTGTTTTGGAGATTGAAGTTATGAGTAAGACTGAAAATGCAGTCCTATCTATTGTCTTCCCTCTGGTTTAATGACCTCGCACGATCCAACTGCATGCTGCTTCTCAGTAGCACAGCACAACATGTCAGACACGCACAAATCTTGGCCTTCTGCACAGCAATGATATCCTGAGTACACTCACAGGACCCTCTAAACACAACAGTAAACAAGTAAAGGCACAGTCCTCAGGTCTGATGGGCTAATTCTTCCTCTCTTCCACTGCCTATTCCCAAGGTATAGCCTGCAAATGCTCCTAACCTTGTCATAATCTGCTCATTTTCATTTCTGAGTCGCAGAAGTGTGCAGTCACCAGCAAAGGAACCATTTCCATGCCAATTCCAAGCTTTCAAACTGCATCCATCTTTCTGTCATTTTGCTCAAGGAAGGGATACTTTACAGAGGGCAAAATGGCTTCTTGGAAATCTGAGAGCTCATTTTTCCCAATATTTTTCTCATATGGTTTATCTTTTGGGGAAGATCAATTACAGACAACTTGTGGGAGTCTTTTTCTTGGCCGTTATTCGGATGTATGCAAAGAGTGGCATTGTAATATCTCACCTTAAAGTGGCCAGGTGTAGCTAACCATACTTCTAGGCTCCCTTTAGGAACAAAGGAGACCTCTGACTTGTTTCAGGAACTTATTCTCCTATATGTAGAGGGAACAACATTGTTTTCCCCTGTTTTTTTTGGAGGAGTACTGGATAGCAGAGGGCTTCTTTGTTTGTTTGTTTGTTATACAGGATCAGGTTTTCTGCTGATTTCAAAGAAGGTACCCAAGCTTGCCTGATCAAGCCTGCCAGGCTATACCTGCTCAGGCCTTATACCATATGCTGTGCAAAGATTCAAACCAAAGGCTTTCCTAGATATCAACAGTGTTACAAGGAGGAAGCAGAAAATGAAGCAATGTGTCTAAGCAACAAGACTAATTTAAAACTGTACTCTTTGCTCATTTAACTTTTTTTGGTGAGGAAACATAAGATGTAATTATACTTTGGCCTGTGGGAATAATATCTGTGAAATAACATCTCTACTTAAATTCTAGTAGCTTAAGATCTCTGTGGGACTGCTTCTTTTACTGCAAGACCTATAATTAGCCATCCATCATGGCACGGAACAGTAATCCTAAGTAAGACTGTATTTCCCTCCAAGCACTATATCCCAAACGTTTCAGTGAGCAAATAGGGAATTCTCTGCAGTTCCTCCTCCTGCCCAACCCAGGCAGTTCAGGGTGTCGGAGACATCAGCAGAGACACCCTGTGGGACCCCTCATTGCTTTCAGGTGTCTTCTACTGTGTCTTAAATTGTGAACATTGAGATTGCGACACCCTACGTCCTAGAGCTATGGTAGAGTGATTTGGACTACTTTCCCCCCTCTCTTTGTGCTTTGGGGTGAGAAAATAAAGTATCTTTCCATGCAGGAAGGATGGGAAGCCACTAAGCCAAGCATTCCTTTCCTCTGAGAGGAAAATTTCCTCAGCCCTTGGACTGTGCAGGGAATGGGGATGGTTAACTGATGCTGCTCCAGGTCTGGCAGTCTGTGTCTCTGGGACAGCTAATGTTTTCCCAGGCAGTTGTACTGGTCAAACAGAAGACTGAGTTCAGATGAGGTGAAACCACACATGTAGAGACCTGGCTAAAGGTGTTTCCCCGTGGTTTTGGGAAAAAAAATTAGCTTCCTTTAAAATAAATAAGTAATTCTTTCAGGTAAAGTACCATAAATTTATAAGCTGTTTCACTTAGCAAATCCTGCATTTGAATTGGATTGTATTTTCCAAAGCTTTTTCCCAGTTTCATTTTCTAAAACTGTTTTTCAGATTGTAACTTGATTTATAACTCATTTCAGCTGCTTGGAAACATTGGCAGGGCTTGTGTGTGTGAACAAATTATTGGCTGAAAAGACTAAACCCTTCTATGTCAAACCTTTATTAACATCAATGCAAACTCCTCTATGAAAGTGGTTTGAAGACTTTGTGGTGGTGGTCACGGAGCTGATGAAACGTGTCCTCATCTGTACACGCTTAGGACACTGAGACCAACAAACCGATGGTCCTCAAATGTGCCAGACTTCATGCCTTGTACACCATTGTCTGAACTACCAGCCAGCCTAAACTTATACTTAGAAAATACATTAAATCCTTAGTGTGACAGCTCTGATCTGACTTTGATGGCAATTACCAAGAATGCAGGCCATTCAAGGCTCAATGGCATCAGGGATATTGTTTCAAGACAGCTCTTGTGTTGTCTCTTCCAGCTTCAAGAACAAGGTAAACAGTATTTTTTACAAACACTTCATTACTACAGATGCCACCACACACTCAAACTCGCTTTCCCCAGATTGAATGTAATGGAGACAAAGATGGTTTCTATAAGTGCTAGAAATTTCAGGTCAAGGGCATGAGAGTAGGTAGGAGGTGTAATTCTCTGCTAGATTTTTAAATGTGAGTGTTCCTCACAAACAATATTGTATGTTGATCTAGACCAGCCGACTACCACTGTAAGATAAAAATCTGTGACCTGCCCCAGACACAGATACACTTTAACTTCACTTTGTCATGTGTCTTTAATAAAGAAATGGGTATAGAGAGAAGCAAATTTTGAATAATTGAAGAGGTCAAGATTTTCTGAAATGCCCTGTGATCTTCCTCTCTATGCTAACACTGAGCTGCAGGTTTGGATTAAATGTCTAGTGACTGCAATAAGTCAGGCTTGAAAAAAGCATTTTGCATTACCAGTTAAGTGCAATTTCTTTATCTATCAGTCACAGTACATGTTGAAAATAAATTTCATATTACTTGTTCAGTAATGCCACAGGCCTGATCTTGTCCCAGGCTTCTTTGGAAACATAAGGGTAAGCTGCACAAGGCATAGGAAACTTATAATAATAATTTGTAAGAAATTGAGTGAGCTCACTTTCTGGATGGTAAGCTAGAACTCACAAAACCCCTTGGTTTGATCTTATCCCTCAGCCAATATCTTGGTGTTCTGTTCTTACTACGATTTTCTTAAAAGTTTGTTAAAAGCTAATAATTGGTTCAGAACTGTAATTAAGTGCCTATATAATTTTGAATTATTGAAAGGTGTTGTAAACTGATCATATTTATATTCAAGTGGTAAATCTACTATATGCAGTAGCAAGTGTAAAAGTTGTGGTTTCTTGGAGAGCTGGGAAACACCATGGGAGTAAGGAAGAAGAAATGAATGATATATTTAGGGAAAAAGAAGTCATCTGATGACCAGGGAGACAATCAGGACAGACAATCAGCTTTCTAGAGCTGTTAATTAAGCAATTCTTGTTGCTGGACTCAACAAGGACTCAATACAGCTGCCCGTGCACAGATGACTGGTGCCATCTGAGATGTGCTATGGAACACTGCCCGACCCCAGTGTGCTATTCCAAAAGCTGCAGGTCCCCTCTGTGTCAGACCTGCCAGACCCACATGGGCATTTACTTAGCACACTTTAAATGACAACAGCCACACATTCACATGCAGATGAATACAGCTCTTCAGACGGATCTTTTACTTGTTTAAAATCACAGGCATAAAAAAGCAACACTGAATGACACCATCCTTAAGACCACATAAAAGTAAGATGCAGAGTGATTTTCTAATTTCAAGTTATGAGGGATGTCAGGGAAAGAAAACAGATACAAAATTCCAGTGGCTGGTGCCTACATGTTACTTATTCCCACGTGAAATGAGGATGAAAGCACTATTTTTCTAACTTCACACTTTTACAGGTCACAAGAGAAAATAATCACATTATGTGAAAAAGTGCCACACAGACTTGAACTAGCTGTGTTTTTTATCTATAAACTGAACATAAGTGCAGGTATTATATGGTATAACAAATAACGTCATCAGAGCTTCCATCCCTCTGACTTTAAAGCAGGCCTGCTTTTTGAGAGCAGAGTGAAAAATCTGGGGCCCCACACAGTAGATCTGTCAAGTAAAATAGGACAGGCTGGAGAGGTAAAGGCAAACCTGAAACCACCTCATTTCACTGAGCAAATGGAGCCTGTTACATGAGTACAGTGACCATGGCTTCTTAGTCCTCTCCAACTCTTCCTGAAAACGTCCTTATTAAAACTTTTCATGACAATGGTTATGATTAACACACAAGTTGTCTGAGATAGAAAGAAACTAAGAAGCCAATCTGTCATTGCATGAGCAGGCACAACAGTGTATCGACCAATGACATATTTGGAGCTCTCTGACTCAAATCTTCAAGTGGCTTCATGTTCTACAATTCCATTTTGAATGAAAACTACAGTATGTTCACACTGTTACTCACTTCCTTCTTAACAGTTAGAAATTATTACATTGCCACCCTCTTAAACCACACTTTGGCAAATATTTACAGTGGAGGCAAACATTTGAGTTCAGTGCTAAATTTGCTGGGTGTTGACAACGCAAATAAAAATCTGTCTCATCCTCAAAAACCTTACAGTCTGAAAGATAAGAAGATGAAAGAGTGCTTGGAAAGATGAGTAACTGAGGGAACTGTGGGAGGGATTCACCTCAGTTAAAACATAAAAACCTCTGACCTCCTGGCAATCACTTAAAAAATATTAAGCTTTTGGTGCTGGAACTGTGTATTTTTGGTGTACAGCAGGTTTGCAACTAAGAAAAAATGGTGAAGATGCTGACATTTGCTTGTGCCTGTTTTTGTGAGGACTTAGGTAGCATGTTGCTGCTAATTGTTCCAACACCCTTAAGCTGGTCACTGTGCCACCCCACTGCAGCCAGTCTTTGCACAACGCCAAATGCTCTCTCTCAAGCCACCAGTCATGTTCTGGGGGAAACACCCAGACGTCAGCATCCTGACATCCCTTCTCTTCCCATAAACAGCTTGTTGGGTTTTGACCTTGAGAGGGATTATGGGGAGACCTTTAGAGACCAGATGTCTTTTGTATATGGTGGAAGACTGTTCATTTAAATATAAAAAATTGTTAGGCTTTTTTTGCTTGCATATACTTAGGAAAGTTATGAGTCACAAAGTAAACAGAAGTAAATACGATGTAATCTGCATGTGCAACTTTCCTTTGCAAACTTTTCTCCAAACATACCTGTCTTCAAATATTAAGCATGGGTTAAAAACAAGGATCGCATGGTCACAAGGGCACTAGACTGCTCTCCTCCTGGGCAGAAGCAGCTGAGGTGCATGCTACTGGGGCAAAGCAGCAGGGTGCTCAGCTGTGCCCTGTGCTCCTTGCTCATACTTGCCTCTGAATTTCTAGAAGCAAAGTTTATTGTTACAGGAGACAGAGGGACCCAGCATCAGGTAGCCTAACCTCTTCTAGGGTACAGCTATGGTGTGGTGGGCATCCTTAGGTCATAATTTCTTCTTTGTATGTCACCTCCCAGTTGACACTTGAATCCCACAAAGAAAGGGCAAAGATTGAGTCCTCTTTCATTCTTAATGTGGTATAGTACACATCAGAGAGTGCCTCTGTTGGTTTGGGGTTCATACCAGGATAACTTGTTCCTTAAACAATGAGATCAGACTTACCCCAGATCACACAGACAACAGAGCTAACTTTTTTGCCTTAGCAATGCCAGAAGAGTTCTGTTACTAACAGGAATGATGTAGCTGTTGCTCCTCTTTGCAAATCACTAGCAAAGTGCGTATGAAATGAGTGATCCCCTGGTGTAATGAAGTCATGCGCCTGCTGTTTGTACGTAAAGGCAAAGCATGCCATTGTTTAGTGAGCCCGAGTGACACACTTGGAGCCATCCCTGTTTTGATTTCAAGCCAGTGAAAAACAGATTTTCCTTTTTCTATGTAGCTGAAAGGCTGGTGGAGCAGGAGGCAGCTAATGCCAAAGTAAAACTATGCACATTTCGAGTCATATGTCTTCAAGTGATACATTCCAGAGCTGCCCTTTATTTAATCACTCAGAGATAAATAAGCTGGTATTTATTACAAACTAATTGTATTTTTTAAGCAGCACAGCTAACAGATAATCTGTGCTACAGAATTCCTAGTGGCAAAGACATCCAGGATTTTTTACATGTAAAATCACAAAACTGCTGTGATGCTTTTGAAGTCTTAACACACACATACGTGCACTTGCTTGACTACTACTTTGCAAGCAATAAACATTCTTGTTTGGGTCTGGTCCTTCAAGAAGCAACACAAGTAGTTCTGCACTTAACTTCATGAGCTCAGTCCTCACAAGTCTGACCTAGCTGATAACATTTTTGAACCACGTGTTATCTATCTCTCAATGCAATTAAAAAAAAAAATCTGTGGTTTGACTATCGATTAGTGTCCTCAGCAAAATTATATTTACAGCTAGAGCACTGAAAAGTTGTGCGCAGTGAAGAGGCTTAACAAGTCACTTTGAAGGGGAAAAAACCCCAACACTGCCTTTTTCTTTTGCTTCTCTAATTGCTGCAGATGTTGTGTAGTCGCACCTATGAAAAGTTAAATATTATGCCTCTGTAACATTTTTGATCTTCATTAATTATAGCTCAGAAAAGCTTACAAAAAGCAGCCTGCCTCTTTAATACAAATAAGATTAATTGCATGGCTGTTCAGAAAATGAGCCACTAGTAGTTAAACAAAAAATGTTTGTCTTTAAGCAGCCCTTGGATGATTTTTTTTTAAACTGTTACAGGAAGTGAAGAGGCTGCCAAATTACCATGCCCGTGAGCCCCACTCTCATTATCAACCTAAACGAACGCACCCACCCTGCCACTTTCATCCTATTCCAGGTCCAAGAAAAAGAAAAAGGAGGTATAAAAAAAAAAAAACCTTCCACACAAAGAGGTGTCTCTGAAGTCTGGAATGCACCCTGGCTGTTTGAAGACAAGATTTATACCTGACACCCTCCTTTAAGCTTATTGTTGAGACTCGCCTGCATTCAAATCAACCGCAGACTGGCTGCTTCAGGTACTTCATCTTACAAGACCACATCATCTAAGATAAATGCACCAGGAATTGCTATCACTTTGAGGTGAAAAAAACCCAAAACCCACAAATCAAACTTCTGATGCAGGTAGTGGGTGGAGGGAAAAACAGACAGGCATGAAGGAGTGCGTGGGAGTGTGCCAGGGAAGGAGCTGGCGACAGCCAACAGTCTCAGTATGGGGCACAACTATGAAATGGGTCTCAGCATTTCAGCACAGCACAGCCCCCCATGCCTTCAGCAGCCAAGTTGTGGGACCAGGCATCAGGCAGGACCACTAAGCCACCATCACTGCCACGGGGAAGTGGTAGCATGCCAGCTGCTTGTGAAGGATAGAAAGGAGTTTTTTGACTTGGTGGGAGACAATGAGGATATGACTGTGGCATCAGTTCATGTCATTCCCATGTTTTCTGAAAAAAAATCAGTTTTCCTCATTTTAGCCATACCCATCCTCTCTCTAAGGAAGCTGGAGTTAGACATTTTTGTTCAGCTTCCTAAATTTCTCTGGAAGAAAACCCTTGGTAGTAAGGACTTAATTTTACACTGAACCCATATGATGGGAGGCCAAACCATAAAGCACTGAGACATACAAAGCAAATGATAGGATGGAAAGAAGAGTGTGCTCAGGATGGTGTCAGGGTGTAGAGAGACACAACTGAACATTCCAGAGCTCAGGGTGCTGAACTCTAGCATTAGCAGGTGTTAAACTAATTACCAAAGGCTTTGAAGTGACACACGCAGAAAATGTCTGTCATGAAGACAGAATAACACCCAGTAATTTGGGAAGATATTTATCATCTATATCATTGCACCCTTCAAAGGCCAAAAAAAAGTTGGGGTGAAAGGATGCCTTTTGTGGTACAGAACCAGTTAAGGAGCATTTTTCCAGGGGGAAAAATTACCATAGCATTTGGAATAATGCTGCATTAATCCATGGCACTCGAAACCACTTGTGAGGAGATATTCTGAAATCACACTGATAGGGAAGAGAAAACAGAAAAATGACACTATAGGTGGTTAATATAAAACTTAAAGACAGACAAACTTGCTGTTCTTGAGCATTTCATAATGCCTATCTTTGATCCTGGGACCAGGAAGTAATATGGGATTGGCAGCAAAACTAAGGATCCTTAAGGACTGTTACAGCATCACAAATCAGCCATGCTATAATGGAGGACCCATCATCATGTTTTGGATTTTACCCAAGAGAAAGCTCTAGATTTGGTTTTCTGATTCTTTACAGGCCTTTACAGGGCTTCTTCCAAAATTTCTGGGCTCACAGGGATCTTTAGGATGTGGAGATCTGTGAAAAAGGAGCTGGTTTAATCCATTTCATTTATAGAGCACTTTCTATATTTAGACTTTTAAATTATGTTTTATTAAGAATGCAAATTATGAGCATTTCTAGGACTCCAGGTACTTGCATGTCCCAGCTAGCACATAAACCTCATCCTATTAAAAAATCTGAATAAAGTAGGTTAAGTTTGCAGCAGGTTTAAAATAGGGCAAAAGAGAGGGTGGGAAGAGAGCCTGTACAACACGTTCAACACCTACCCACTAGGATGGGAGAAGAAACATCTACACTTAAGCTGAACTGAACTGACACAATGGCCTGTGAAGCTGCACCATCAGTCTCAACTTGGCCATAGGTATCCTGTTCTATTTGAAAGATTTCCCATTTATACTTTTCTTTTTTCCTGTGGAGTGTTTTGTTGTTTGTTTACTTTTTTTTTTTTTTTTTTTCCCTGGGGGATGATGTTTTCTATCTGGTGCCAGCAGGAGGTTCTTAGAAAAATCAGTTTCCTCAGTCTGTGACCAATGTATTGAATGTCATGCACGGCTCCATGGCAGCAATCACAGAAATCCGTTGCGGACACTTAGCCTGAAGCCTCCATAATTTCCGACACCAGACATCTGAGGAAATAGCGTTCAGTATTTCATTCTGACATTTCAGTTCTTGACAGCACTACAGAATGCTACTTGAACCCAAAGTCAAATGCAATAAATGGAGCACAGTTTTCAAAAAAAAAAAAGAAGCGCAAGCAAGGCCAGTTCTGCTTGCCCTATCTCACAGGGAGTGACAAGAGAAGGAAAAAGAAATACGTGGCTCTAGGCAGCTTCTCCATTGCTGCCTGCCTGTTAAAATTAACTTAACATTCTCAAGAAGCAGTTACAGGCACTATCAGGGCATCCTGGCCTAATGAGAGCACCAGAAATGAATTAGGAAGCAAATGCCCTGGATTCTCCAGAAATTCCTTCTCCAGTCCCCAGAGAGATACCACCTTTCTCCCTGTCTTCCAAACATTTGCTATTTTTGTCCTCATTCAGTTTTTTCCCTTGTATTAATTCAGCTTCTCCTTCAACACACGCGGTGTGTGGTTTGCCCTTTCACCACTCTGCTCCAGCTGGAGCAGCACAGCAGCAGAAGGCAGCTGGCAACCCTTTCCCCACCCACACCCGTGTTGTTCCTGCAGCCCATGTTCATATCCCCACTACTCTTTATACACCTGGAACCCTGTAAAAGATTTGAGCATTCTATCCTCCCTCCCGTGGGCTGCATCCTGACCCTCTGGTCTACCTGCTCTATTCATGCAATCGTTCTCCATAGCCATTCAACTCCTACATAAAATGAAGGTGGCAAAGACACATTGGGTACGTGCTGTCACTGCATCTGAATAATCCCACCTGGAGTGAAATCCCAAGCAATTCACCCTCACCTGCTTGGGAACCACTGCCACCAGGGCAATGTGGCATAATGCATCATCAACCTCTGCCTATGAAGGGGTGAGTAACATAAAAATCATCTTGAGAAGTGAAACGTAACAACTCATGTATAACTTGTGAGGATTAAGGAAGGAGCCCCTTCCTGCCTCCTGGCACATCCATTCCTCTCCAAGAGCCCAGTCCAGGTGGTCCTCTGGAGTCCTCAGGCCCTGGTCTGGCATAGCTCTTAGAAGACAGCTTAGGCTGACTCAATGCATTGCCCTGGAAGCAGCAGAAAAATCACACTTGTAGCCATAGAAATGTACTCTAGAGCAAAACCCTATAAAAGAAAATGATTTATTTCCTTGACTGTTTGCTTGAAGTAAGTAAATTGTTACAGAAACAGCATTTCTGAAAGATACAACTATTGAGTGCACAACTTATGAACTACATTTCTTTTACAGCTTGTCTAAAAAGTCAGACTGTGCAGAGACCTGAGGGCATATTTTAGTGATGTGCTTTTAAATTCTGAACAGTGAAAGCTAATTCTTCTCCAAAAAAAGGAGACAAACAGGAAACTTGTTTAAAGGACAAAGCTTTCAAGGGATAGCAAGTGCTTGCGTTCACATGTGCACTTCGGTAGCTTTCAGAGTTTTTTTTTTGGACGTCTTGGTTCTGCCTTCTAAGACATCTCCAAAAACTCATGTATGTGCCTAAGTGCCAAATGTGTGTGCTGCGTCTCAGCTTCGAAAGCGACAGTTAATTAAAACCATGCTTTACAAAGAGTTCATCCTTTCATGATAAATGATTCTATTGACAGGAGAATTACTTTTACTTCATACCTAATTACATCATAACTTGACACACTTGCGGACAATGGAAAGAGTAACTGTTTGTTAATTTCCCACCCATCCTCCCAAGTTTATCTCTGCACTCTCTAGCTCCTCTCCCCAGCACTCCTGCCCATCAGGACAGGACAGGGAAGAACTCAGGCCCCAGAGCTTTTACAGTGCAGGTGGCCAGGCCAGGGCGCCTGGTACACTTCAGTGTGGGAGAAGGCTTCCCTGTGAGATACTGATAAATGCACATGGCAACAAGGTGTTTGCAAATGTCCCATTGGGGAGAGCTTCACTTCTTGCTGCTAGTCAGCCGCAAGACACTGACCCATCAGAAATCAACCTTCATCTGTGCTGGTGCTCCTGGAGCTACTTGCCTCTTAGCCATCCCAGATTTAAACTAGCCTAGCACATTTTTCCTATGTGCTTCAGCAGGGGTCAGGCCAAATTCACAACAGCAGCAACGCCATGATGGACTCAGTGATCTGTAGAAGCCACAGGAGCTGGCAGCATCCTTGCTACAGCCAGAGCCTGCAGATAGTGAGACGTCTCAAAATAGAGATCCTCAAAAGCCAGCAGATTCGCCTTAGCCATGACCCTGGCAATGCTTAAGACCCTGGAAAGGCTCTGGGACCTGCCAAGGCTTTAATGTCCAGTCCTCCAGGCTCCCCACAAAATCCTGTCCGTGGAATGCTTCTACAGGCCACTTCTCTTTCACAGAACACAGCACTAGCACTTCTCCATCTCTTTGCCTTTATCATCCATAGGGCTGCACAAGGCCAAATGCCTCTGCTTGCCTGCAGAAAGTATCCTTCCTTTGTTTCAACACCAATTTGGAGATCAGCCTTGGTAAGCTGGGCAGGTTCCACAGAGATGGGACAGCTCTGAGCCCTTGGACAGGCTGCATGGCTGCAGAGGTTCCCTCACAGGGCTGTCCATCTCACTCCTGTTGATACTTTTCTACTTTGCATGAGACAGGGTTTTTTTTTTTCTCTTTTTCACTCAGACACATGACTCCTAAATCTAGTGATTGGGGCACCACCTGGGACAGAGTTTGGAAACTCGGCTCCAGTTCTTACTGTGACAAAAATTTAAATATCTTATATTGAGTACTCCCCAGAACCCACATCTTCACACCCTCTTGCAAGTACCTGAGATTTCCCACCGGAGTTCCCTAAGCATGGACTAAACGTAAAAGTGCAGCCATTCTCACTGGCAGCACTCAGATGTAGTGTGTGGGTCCGTTCATCCAACACAGGCCAGCCCAGGTAAAGCATGTCCAGAAGCACACGTTCAGACATGCACGGAACTTGGTGGATGCAAATATGGATGTTAAGGAATTTAGGTACCTCTGGGGTGAATGGGCAGGTGAGCAACGTTTCTTAGGACCTAAATTTTTGACTTAGTGTGTGAAGCAACAGGTCTGCTAGACACCCAAGTTCCTCTACGAGATTAAGTCTATGAAGATGATCCAACAAAGTATCTACTTGCCATCTTAGAGTGCTCCTGAATCAAAGATCCAGAGAATGACTGTTCTTCTTTGCAGTTTTCACACACCCATTGCTAATAGCCCTTCTGTGATTAAGAAAAAATGTTTGATCTCTATATATGAGAAAGGGTGAAAACCCCAGATGAAATATATTGCGAAGTTAAACACAACTGTTTATGAACTTTCATCTGTTCTGCAAAAATGGACTTCTTTATGAAGCTAAGCAAAGGTTTGTGTGCAATACTTGTTAAATTAATTCAACTAGCATCAATAATGAAAGGGAAAATACCACAGATAGCAGCTTTTCTTCTTGTTGTATTTCTGAGGAACTTGATCTGTTAGCACTGCCTTTCCATTTGGCTTTGCAAGGGGAATAGCAGATACTTTTCTTTCATTCATTTTGATTAAACTAATACAGTTTTGGCAGCTCATGTAGCAATTGTACGCTTTAAATTTTTACTCAGTTCAGTCACAGGCACTGGCAACAGCAAACAAAAGCGCAACATTTGCTGGATATTAAAAGGAATGGCAAAACCACTCATGACATCAGGACTAAGGGAGCATCTCAGATCTTTCGACTCAAGTCTTCCCACCAAACTTGTTTAAAAGGGATGAAGAGAAAGTTCTGAAGGAACAAACCAAATCCAGATACAATGCTTCCCTCTCATTTTCTTTGCTTCTGTTTTTCAGACTCCCGGAAGAAAAAATCATGTGCACATACAAAAAAATTACTTACTTTAGGTAGTAAACATATATATCATTCCACCACTTTTTAAAAAATTTTTGTCACGTATATTTTAAGAAGTAACTTTGCCACACTTATGTATATCTCTGAAATTCTTCTGAGATGCTTGCATAATAAGGAAGAACTTACTGAATTAATGTCAAAGCACTTTGGAAAAGCCTTAAAATAACGTATGTGAGAGGTGCACCCAAGGCTGTGCTGTGGGCACAAAACACATGGAATTTAATTCTACTACCACATTTTGCTGAAAGCAAGCATTGCCTTCCAAAGCAGACAGTGGCTCTGCCAGCTGTAAGCCCATCACTTCGCAGTCACAGACTCTACAGTGATGCTTTACAAAGCCTTTTGAGCCCCTACAAACCACAACAAGTTCAAAACCTGACTCATGTCTAGAACTTTGACTCGCTTGCTATTGCTGGCTTAGTCATTACCAGCAGCCCTACATGCATCTGCTAATCCTGCGGTATCCTCAGCACCGTTCCCTCCTGTGGGAAAGCCCTGGTTAGTCAGCCTTATAGAAAGGTAGGGTATTGTGATATTTCTCTTACCATTGTTCTGCTTTGTTCTTCTTGCATTCCCATCTTAATGAAGGTGCGAGCTGTTAGCCTGCCACGCTTTCTTTGTGCCTATGTAAATTCAGTGTCTAATGCTGAAGAGGCGGAGACAATTTCTAAGGCAGGTGTGAGTGAAAGGAGCGACCCAACAGCCAAACTATTTGAAAAAGAAACCTTTAATGTCTCATCAGTTCAGCACTTGAAAAAAACCTTCATAACTTGCCTTGAAAACTGGAAAAACAGGGTGTCTAGCTATAATTTAAGACATTAATAACAAGAATATACTGCAGTTCCCTGACATATTTTGACTTTTGCACAGTGAAATGCTATCTTAAAGCTAGGTCTGATTATCAGTATGTGAAACACTGTCAGCAACAATGAAATTACAAAGGTTGATGGGTTTCTCATTTGCTAGGCAAAATTTCAACGTATTTGGAGAAAGAGCCCAGGGTAAACATTGGAACACACTTGAAAAAATTGTTCTTTTGCTTTGTTGTAGAGATACTGATGAGTATTTTAGCATAATCAGAAATTTGAGCATACTTACAGTACTGGATCAACTTTACAGGACTGACTATAGGTTTTAGAGGTATTCAGTGGCTACCATGAGCATCTCTAAAACAGCAGCCTTGGGATCTGACACCGCAATTAACAAACTGAGTTTCAGCAAAAAATATTTTTCACTCACGTCTGATGAACAGGTACTTTTTCAGTATGGATGCTCCTCTCCAGCACATAAAACACAAGATAGCAAAAGGAAATGCATTTTTCTGTAAGGGTGTATTGCCACAGGGCAGTATGACCTATCTTAATTCCCACCACTTATTTTTATTTCCCTGATCCAGAAAAGACTTTCAAGCACGGAGTTAAAGTTTTAGAATGAGTAGCTTACTCTCTTTCTGTGTGACAACGTGCCTATTTGAAGCAGGGTTATGTCCTTATAAGCTCTGCCATGTAAGTCGCAATACACAGATAACAGTCATGCACAAGCTCCTCTGCACAAGCATCTTTATATCCGTCACTGAAATTTCAACAAGAAACCAAAAATCAGATTTCCTATAGGACTTCTTTGTTTTCCTGAAATAATTAACCTTCTACAGGTTGCCTCATCTAGAAAATTTTTATGATGCTAGTAGATAGATCGGCAAATGCAAGCACTCTCCTCCTTGTGCCTTCAAAGCTATCATGTAAAGATAACAGTGTTTTCTTTTAATCTTTTTTTCATTACAGAATATTATGCTTACAACAATCCTGCTTTGCTACAGATGGTTTCCTGTTGTTTCTGCCAAATGTGAAATAGCTATAAAACTTGAAAAGATTTTGATGCTGTCACTGCATGAAAAATTGCATCTACGAGGGAAAATTAAACATGAGCCTTAGCCTTTAATTGCTTTAATCTTACTTAGTAAGTGAACTTTTTTACTCCCGCCCCCAACTCAAAGCTTCCGATAACATGACCTGAAGGGAAAAATATAGCTATATATTTTAGTCAGGTATAAACCTTTCATTAAAAAAAACAAAAAAGAGGAAGGGGAAGTAGATAGTTCTCATGTCCAGACCAACAAAACAGCCACCAACTCCAGCTAACAAGAGCAGTGCCTTTGGCTCAGCTTCATAAAATATGTAAAGTCATTTCTGTTAGAAGACAGTGAAGTTCCTGTTTTCAGTGCTATAATAAGGAAATTTGTCATCTTAGCAGACAAATTACTAGAAAATGGCTTGCATACTCCCAAAGGGGATAGAACCTTTGCTTCTTGCTTGGGCAAACCTCAAGTGAACTCAGCGACAGCTTTACTTGAACACAAGACCATTAAGAAGTATTTCAAAGAACAATTTAACTTCACACATTTTTCACATTATGTGGCAAACTGTTGACACCCCCTATAGGTATCGATTCACTGTCGTATGGGCAAAAGGGCTAAAGAAAAGGGGTTTTACCAGCAAAAGCATGAGACATGCATGTGACTTACAAGTGGAGTATCAACAAACAAGTGAGCTGCGCAGACTCTCTTAAATTTCTGCCAGTATTTGACTGGCATTGCATCAACATACTCATTTTTTCTAGAACAAAACAGCAAACTTTTAACCACATCCCTCTGCCAACAAGGTAATGCTGTACTCACTGCCATGTATCTGCCCATACAAGGGCTGAGGCAAAGAGAGTAAATATTAGAGATCGCTCTGTCATTTTGAGTGCATTTGCCTGTCTGTTGCCTTACATAGAAGGCGTGGTACTTTAGGGCTCTGTAGCACAAGAAGCAAGTGCTTTGTATTACAGTGGAGATTTGGTGAGTATCTATTTCTGCAAGAAGAAAGCATGGAATTGTTGTCTCACTTGACCAAGACATCAGACCTCAACTTTCCAACTGCTCAGACCTCTATTGCTCTTTCCTAGCGATGGATCCAAAATCCATTCACTACAAGAAGAGATTCACTCTCAGTGGAAAGAGAAGCTGAAAGGATTTTAGTTTCTTATAACCTGTGCTGTCTTTTCCCACTCTTAAGGATGGAATTTAAAAGCTGAGGCAGAGGAGACATTGTGGGTAGGACTGAGTGGAAAATGTGTACACTCATCAAACTGCAACTAAATGTCTCATTCACGTGCTGTACCCCAAGGGTACACTGCCTCCTCAAAGTGCTCCTGGTGTTTCCCCATGCAGAGATACTCACACCAGAGATATCTGTTTGTCTGTTTAGTCTGACTTCCAATCAAGCTGAATTAAAACCCACCTTATACAAACTCTAGGAGACCTGCACCACACAGCTACGGACAAATTCCTGTAGTTCAGCTTGGCTGTGGCTTCATTGTAAAGCTCTCCAGGCTGGGGAGAGCAGGGGTGTAGGGGCTGCTTGGGACCCATGAGGCTGATGTGTTGCACCTGCTGCCTTCTATGAGTCACCCTGTACAAGGTCCAATTTTGACATCTCTGAAAACCAGTGTCTCCTTGCTTGGGCCAGGAAAGCATTTACAACCAAGAACCTTTTATTTCTCTATTGCAGCATAGCCTGTGTACATCTGGACCTTAGATGAAAATCAGAAATGGGCAAGCAGGTCCCATTCAAACAGCTACTGACGCTACTGGAGCGTCTTCCTGTTGACTTCACTGGGAAGTGGACCAAGCCCCTGTATGTTTGTCTGTTTATTTGTTCATTTATTACCAATTTTTTCATTTGGTCACTAGTTGAATTATTTACACCTTATCCATCCAATTAAATGCCACACACTGCTAGTGTAGGATTTTTCTTACAATCGGTTAGAAACGATGATAGAAGACATAACCCTGCCACATCAGAGATGTTCTCCATACACAGCACTGTATTTGCATCTAGGTCTCCTTGTTGCTAGCCAGTGCCATCTGCTATCTGTTTTCCTCTGCTTATGAGAACTGGTAATTTTTGAAAATTGAGAGCAAGGAAGGAACAATGTTTTTTTTTTTTCCTTTGTATTCAACATCCCAAAGAAACCAACTGAATCTACACGTGCACATAAAAACATACCATTTGAACTGGCAATATGTTTGCTCATGGTTCTTCTGTACAGAAAACTTAAAGGGACAAGGCTCATCACGGGGAACTATTTGAATGTAATGAAATAAATCTGTGCCTCACAGTGCTTGGATACTTGGTTCTGCTTTTGTCTCTCTTGGAGGGTGATGACACTCAGACTTTGTGATGGATTAAATTGTGACAGCTGAGACAGTTACTGCCCTCAGCTGTGTGCTCTGCCCCTCTCTTGGAAATTACTGCCCTCCTGCAGCCGGCACAACTGAACGCTTCGTGAATCCAGTTTCAGACTGCCAGACTTCACGTCAGGCGTGGCTCAGGCCATCAGCCCGTAAACTCCCGTGGCTTGGATGTGAGTCTGCGAGCCATTGAATCATGCCTGCTGTGCAGGTGGAAAAGACTCAGAAAGAAAGGGGCCGGACAGCTGAAGGTGGTGCTGCTTCACTTGGCCCCCTGTCACGGGCCACTGGACATGTGGCAGCCTACAGATCACTCTCGCCTATTATTGTAAATACAAATGAGTCTAACTCAGGGGACTACCCATCAAGAAAAGAAATGGCAAAATCTCAGGTGACAAAAAAGAACATATCCCCAGCCTTTTTTTTTTTTCCTAGGGGTTTGGGGTGTTTTTTTTTGTTTATTCGACTTTTTCTTTTGCAACTGCAGCTCATTGACAGTATTAAACTGTGGTCAGCACTGACTAAACTCTGTTCCTTTGAGGTGCGTCACAATTTTTTTGTTGATTCTGACAGGAAAAGAAACTTTACTTTGGGATTGTAACTCTAAACTCCTTTTTTTTTTAAAAGTGGTAAATTTAAGTCCCATGTTTGGGGATGCCGTCTGTTTCATAGTTCCTAATTAGAGCAGGCTATAAACTAGCAACAGGTAGTTTAGCAGATTCTGCCATTTCTACCCTTTGATCTCATCTGTTCTTCATATTTTTTGCAGCCCCAGTTTTTCTTTTCCAAGATGTGTGATCTGGATGCACAGTGTGGGTTTTTTACTTCTTTTCAGTGACAAAAGCCAATTTCTATAAAGCCTCAATTTATCAGCTATTAGTATACAGATCTCTTTTTCCTCCTTGGTCCTTCTCTCAAGCCATTGGAGTGTGTATAGAGTTGTGAGAGAACAATGGATCATGTCACAGGAATGCATCTTTCTACTCTGGATAAATATACATACCTAATCCTGAACTATTAAAATGGTTATTGTGCAAAATGAAAAGAAAATCCTGACACTCAATCTGCAAACAATTGCATGCTGCTTAACTGGCACTTCAGCAGTTTTCTTTGTGATATATCCGAAGGAAAAGATGGATGCACTGTCAGAATTAAACGCTCTTTTAGTACTTGGCCATATGTTTCTGCTTTGGTCCCCAGCCTGTTACATTGCTGAATAGAGGATAAAGGCTGGTCTAACAGAGCTTCATATATAACACAACCTCCAGGGGAGCTGGGGAAAAAAAAGTGAGTCTTTCCAGGGTTCCTTCTTACTGAAGAGCTGTCTTGGACTTGGATTCAGCCAAGTTTTTCAGCACCGTGTCCTGGCCGTAAAGCATAATGAACCACAGGCTCATAACATGATCTGCAGGGGATGTACATCCATCAGCCTTTGCACAGTGAAGACAAATACAGTGAGAAACTAGAGATCATATATCTTTCTATGCCAGGCTCCAGGAGGGAAGCAAACATCTCACTAAAGACTGACTGGGAAGGCTTGGATGCCGTCGGTCTGCAACTAGGTTGATCTTGGCCTTTAAGATCGAAAGGGTCTCAGGTCTATCTGCATTTCAGGATGCCACAAATAAAGTCAAGCTAAGTGTTATAAAATCATTTGGTTTTCCTCCCCCCCCTCCCCAGTGGCTATTTGTGGTACCAAATAACATTCCCAAAACATAGTTTATCCCGCACATGTTTATTATCAGAGCAGGGCCCTGGATAGTTGATTCATGAAGAACCTCCTAGCCTCACGGACACAGGAAGTCAGGCAAGGGTTAGCTGAGATGCTACTAACTGCTGAAGATGTTTCTTGCAGGGCAGGGAATGGGGCAACATCCTGAAAAGCCTCTCTGCCATAAAACTGACACAGTTCTGGCAATCCCTTCACCTAACCTCCCGAAAAGGAAATTAGCAGAATTTAACGCATCAAATCCAAAAAAGCTTAGCTCTTCAGAACTGAGTCTGAAAAAGAATAAGTGCCAGAAACTCTATGAAATCCACCAGGGACTTTGCTATTGATTTTGCACTGCAAATGGTTATGGTAATGTGGTAATGTAAAACCTGTTGCTACATTCATGGTGAGTGATTCAGCTCAAGCATTGTGGATTAAATTCACAGAAATGCCATTTCTGATAGTTCAGAACCAGCACTTGCTAGCGTCAGATCAGGAGGATGTGGCCCTGACATTTTCTTTGCAGTGATTTGAAAATCCACTGGCAAAGCTTTAACTTCTTCAAAAGACAATAGCAGATAATGCTTTAACATAGTCTTTGTTTATCTTTCATTCTTTTGTTTCTAATGAACTCCTTCTGAATATGAAAATAACTTCCTCTCTACTTTTGTTCTTATTTCCCTTGTGGGAAGAAACTGAAAGATCTGAGCTACGTCAAGTCAGAAGAAATGTGTGCAAAGCTAACATGGTTAAGGAAGCGGTGTTTGATCACTAGATGTTTCCACAGAAGCAACAAGAGATGGTGCACCACCCTTATGGGAACTCTGCCATCGACTGCATGGGCCCAGGATCTTGGTTTGTTTTTATAGAATTCATCGAGTGATAAATCAAACAAAAGAACAACAAGTTACTCAGCCTCAAAATAATATTTGGATGTCCTAGACTTCTGCTGTATGAAGCCAACTTCCTAGTTTTCTGGGGAAAGTATGGCCAAGCATTTTGTCCACATGATGACATTTGGTACAGGTCAATAATACCTGCCAAGGTGAACAGTCACAAATGTCACAATACAATCCTTGTTCAGTAATATCTAATCCCTTACAGGAACTTACCCCCTTGGAATACAAATTACAAGAAAGCGTCTCTGGTTTTGCAGATGATTTCTGCCCTAATGATGCACTGGCCATAATATTTCTACGTATTAGGAAGGAAAGCTTTTTTTCAACAAGAGCTGCTGCTCCTGGAACTGCTGGGTAAAAAGAGGCACCTGTTATCTTCTGGATGTGTTATAAAAAATAAAGTGGGTCTTGAGGGTCAGGAGCGCACCAGAATGCAGCAAAGGCCTGGTTTGGAGAATAACTAGAGGGAGAAATGGAAATACCTTTAATAGGAGTGAATGAAAAAGCTGATCTACCTACACCTCCTCACAAATGACTCACGCAAGGTGTGGTCATGCTGGAACCTCTCGGGTTATTCTGCTATAGGCAGTAACTCACACTGCAATTTATCTACCCTTTAGCTGGGAAGAAAAGCAGTATAGATACCATCTGAGACCCAGTTCCATCCTAGCACTGTTAAAGGAAACAACTCTGTTGAGGATATTAGAGGGGAATTCCTCCACTGATGACAACACATGAAAAATGTTATGTTAATATTAATCTTATCTTCAAAAGCTGATGCTGCTATTTTTTGAAAACTGAGACTTGGACCATTTATCGAGCACAGCTATATGGTTTCATTAGAAACTGTAGTCTAAGTATTCCAGACCTCCAAGTAATGTTGCCTTTACATGTGATGTTGACATGTTTCACATGAAGCCATTTCTAAACACCTTTGTGGTATAGTCATGCATTCAGTTCAACATTTTCAGTACAATTCAGTACAATCCCTTGAAAATGACCATTTTACAATCTGATGTGAAAAATTAAAACATGACGTTTTCCATTTAGCTGCAATAGAGAAAAAATGCCTACTTACGGCAACAGTTTTCTGTAAAAGCTATCTACTCAAAAAAATGCCTGCTGGCTTTTTCTGGGCAGATTCGCATCTCAGCTCTTTGTTGCAGTCAGACTACATTATTGCAGACAGCAATGCAACTGTGCTGTACCCTATGAACCAAAAGAGCTGTGACAAGCTTTGGTAACAGTTTCACCCTTGTCAGACATCTCCAGTGAAACTGAGCTCAGAAGGGCTTACCTGAAGGTGAAATTGTTCCCACTGGGTGTTATGAAGCCGAAGTGGCTCCTGATGAATATTATGTAATTCCTTCATTTGACTGGTTTTCTTCCATTTAATTTCAAAATTAATTTCTATCAGGGTTGCTCTTTGATAGAAGTTGCCTAAACTTTCTTTCCTTTTAGGTTTTCTACATTTTAGACTTCTGACAGAGAAGATCAAGGAACTGACTAACCATGATCACAGTCATAGAGTTTGACTCCATTTTGCGCAGTCCACAGTCCAATGAATTTTCTTTTAAAATTTGCAGTCATATAGAGCTGCCAGAGATTTCCACCATTTGTCCAAAACATTTCAAGACCTATCATTTGAAACTGCAGTGCGCAATACCGTGTCCTGCCTCTGCTGTAGAGGAGTGGCTGCAGTAGCCATAGACCACATCTATTCCTACGAACAGCAGCTGCAGGTGTGAAAGCTCTCCTTATAGCTTGAGGCGTATAAAAAGGTTTTGGGTGGCACCTCAGACATTGATCACTAAGCTCCTTGGCTTTGTTGCACTAGATAAAGGTCTTACCCGTCATCTTGTGGGGGTCAGAGCCAAACTGCTATCCAGTGCCCTTTATTTAATAAGTAAAGCTCCACTGCAAAAATGAAAACAATTTTTCTCTAAAGCATACAAGTGTCTAGCTGCTTTTTTTTCTAAGTGCTGTGGCCATGGCAGCAGCAGCCAAAACCACCCAGCTCAGTATCAATGACAGTCTTTTACAGTCATGCAAGGCTCACGCAGGCCACTTTACTGTCGGAGTAGGTTTTGCAGCCCTGGCTGAGTTCTCTGCTCGCCAGAGGTAGCTGAGCTGGGCATTTCAAAGCTACTCCAACACTATGTTCAGGCAGAGTGTACTGTGCTTGAAGAGGTATGCAGTGCCACTGCTGCTCAGGTGCTCCTCAGTGTGCGCAGGAGCCTGCTTTCCTCTCCAGACCTCAGCCCCACAGTACCTTTTTATAGCAAGACCGTGGAAGCCGGGAAAATAAAAATTGGCATGCTACAAACATGTATTCACATGTATTTGCAGTCAGCCGCAACACTACCAGTGCTGTGATACCTTGCAGCGTTGGTCGTAATTTCAAAAGTACAGTAAGTCTAAAAGGTACAGGCAAATTAGTTCGCAATGTTAACACAAACCCCAAAATAGCAGGTCTACTCTCCTCTGGAGAAAGGTTTACTTCCACTCAAATTAAAAACCTGCTGGATCCTCTAGAGTTTGTGAGTTGGTCAGAACATCAGTACTTTTAATAATAAACAAGTCTGAAACTCATTCGATCGAGGAAACGTCAGCTTTTAACCGAAGATGCTACCAGGAACTGTAGCTACTTTCTAAAATTCACAGAAAAAAAAAATCCAATTCTTTAGTTCAATGCCAGGAGCAGAGAAACTCACTGAACAGTAGATCTTGCACAAACAAAACCTTAAACTGATGTGATTTCCAGCCTCAGCCCTCAGTGACATCCCACACTAAAGCCAAACCAGCTTTGGGGAGAGACAGCAAACGTGCTCGATGCAAGCCTACCTTGCGCAGATGGGTTCACTACTGCCAAAGCCTGGAGAAGAAGTCCACCAGCGGGTACAGGGCGCAGGGTAACCACTTGGCTGGGCTCTCGCAGGTGCTGAGTCTTCGGCACAGCCAGCGTGCGTCTCCTCTTCTCTCAGGGCTTGTCATGAATGCCCACAGCTCGGTCCCAGGGAAGCCCAAAAGCACCAAAGCCCTGAGCGGCCGGCTCCGTGCTCCCTTTGCAGACTCTAAGGGGCTTCTCAAGAACTTCGCCCCCTCTTGCTCTCTGCTGGAGAACTTTCGCAAAGCCGAGGGCGCGCTGGAACGGGCTCTCTCGCTGTGGAAACTCACCTACCCCATCTAGAGGTGCACCGCAGGATGAGGAGGAGCCCCACGTCCCTTTTCCGCTCCTGCTGTATTCGGGTTTTGCTCGTGAACAGGAGGAAAAGAAGATTTTACCAGGTTTGGCTCGGAGAAGGGGATCTAAACCCTGTGGTGCAGAAGAGAGGAATGCTTCTGGGAAGCTCCTGGGAGCAGAAGGAACAAGGGGGGAGTTTTCTTATCAGACTGGTTCAATTCAGAATCAAATTATTCTGCAGAAATACTTCGATTTTGAGGAAATTTGAGGTAATTCCTCTGAAGCCTTCCTCACTTTCCTACCCTTCAGCAGCAGGTTTGGGGACACCCCAGACATCCCACAGGACTCCATTGGGCAAGACAGCATGGCAGACCCCAAAAATCACTGGATTGGTAGGAGCTATGGGCAGGCCAGGACACACACAGCTGGCCATTGTTTTCAGCAAGTTCTAAAGGAATAACTTTGATGTTTTTCAAATTGAAAATGTCATAGCTATCTTTCTGAACTACTGATTCTTTCCTTTCAAAGCAAAACAGAAGTATATTGTTGAGCTTTCTAAGGGCTGCAAATTCTGTCTCTCAACTAGCTCTGCTTGAGGGAATTGCTAGTATTTCTGCAAAGATGGTGTTCCTTAAAATTGGAAAATGTAAAATAACCTACCCAGATTGCATTATTTAACACTGAAGTGAAAATAAATGAACTGTGAAAAAAACCACACCTGCAAATGGCTTGAGTGCAACAAGCACAGTTAACTCGGAAGTATAGAAGAGAAACCTATCAAAATTACAACTGTTTTTGTGAGCATCTGACATGTAGTACGAAAAGTTGCCAGTGCTTGATAGATAAGTGGAAAATATTTCTCAAAGAAGACTTTTCAGCCATGTTGAGATAAAAGATTCATAAAAACTGTATTCTTGTATATGTTGTTTATGTAAGTCTACAGCTGACCTACACTGTCACAATGCTGTTGGGCAGATGTGTGCATTGAAAACAGGAGTGCATTTTTTTCCTTATTTAAAACATACCAAACTCTTTTATGAGTGAACATTAACTTATAATTGAGCATATTCTCATTTATAAGATAGATATTAAATTCAGTGGTTCCAGTTGTCAAGGACTAACCCCTGAGCTACACTGCAAGTTGCTTCCTTCGTACCTGCAGAGAAGAAAAAGGTTATGACTGGCATCACAACAATGCAAACAAACATGGCTAAGCCTGGCTGACCTTCCAAAGGGACTTCTTCTGTCAGCAGCAGGTGAATTGGTCCTGAATTATGAGGTTATATGAGAGACAAGGATGAAGGTGGAAATAGCTGAGCAGGACAACTTAACTGGAAATGATGGAATAAACTAGGAATATGTGCCTTACAGGCCACAGGTTCCGCCTGCTCGTAAGAAGAGACAAAGGCAGTAGGACCATGAAGGACAGAAGAAAGTGTAAAGTAGAAGGCAGAAGGAGAAAAATAGATTTTAGCCCCTTTTCCTGTGGAAATAAAGCTCGTGATGTTTGTATTCCCTTCTAAAAACTTCTGAATCTAGTGGTCAACACGCACACATCTTTAGAAGCCTTTAACAATAAGCATCTGGGTGAAGACATTCAGCCCCAGTTTGTTGCCCAGATTTGCAGAAAGCACAATATGAACACGCTTGATAAGAAAGCAACAAATCCACACAGAGAGAGACCTCACACGTTTTCCAGCCACCCAAAAAGCATACATCTTAGACCACACAAGTCAGTCAACCCACAGGACAAAAATCTGTAGGAAATCAGGATTCATTAGTTCCAGTAATTCTGGACTAAGATGTTTTTCTGAGAATGGTTTATCATCATGGGTTTGTGAGGCGCTGGAGGATTTTATAGCTTTAACCTAAATTAAATTATTTTTCATTCTTCCATTTCTCCCAGGCTTCTAAGCAGAAAGCAATCAAAAACCACAACCAGAATATGCTCTCAGCTGTTTAGAAGCCCTGTTGATCTCAGGGCACCCAGGCCATGCCTAGCATAAAATTACAATGCAATATGTGTACCCAAGGTCCTGCCTCTGAGTGGGCTCCTTGTAGTTTGATTTTGCAGGGATGCTGGGGCTGTGCCCTTTGCACTGCCAAAGACCTGTGTGAAAAAAAAAGAGCTCATCTTTTGCTGATCCAGTCCTAGTGGAAAAGTACATGCGAAAGAAAAAGAAGACCCACCTTTGTCAAAGAGCCTCCAAAACAGAGTGTTTTTTAGATTGTTAAATTGATACCTGGCATCAGATATCAGGCTGAAAGGATTAACTCCTCCTTTCAGTCCCTATGAAATCCACATGTGTCCAGCCACCCCCTCTGACACATTTAAAATTCATGCCCTGAGCACCCAGCTGGACCGAGGGGACTTGCAAGCACCAGTGCCGTACCAAAATAAGTAAATGCAGCCACAAGGAAGGAAAGGGGAGTTAGGCTATGATAACTTATGGACTCATCAATCTGAGCTTGTGAGGCTTCTCACAGCTTACCTTTTCTACCAGGATGGAGGGTACATGGATATCCTTTTTCATGTAATTATCTTTCTGCCCTACCTTTGGACATGTCAGAGGCAGAACCAGAGCAGAGTATGTCATTGCAGCACTTGTTAGATTCATCCAAAGGGCCTGTGTCTTCTTCCCTCAAGTCAGGGAAGAAGTAGGGCAGCATTAAAAGTGCCTGCATGACATGTATAAAACAGACGATGGATTTGCTTCATATGCGTTCTTGCTGCTGTCATCGACTAAGTAAATGCTGACAGGACTCTCTGTTTTGCATTTTGTGTCCCCTCCCTTTCCTGCAGGATCTGGTGTTCCCCTGACCCACCATGGTGCAGCACTCTTGCATCTAGAGATGGTGACACAAGGAGGAGAAGGAGACACTTTGGTCCTTGGGGATCTTTTCTGCTTTTGTAGTAGAAAATTATCTGCTTTATGCCTAAATCTGAGGCACATGAAGACCTTTTTTCTTCAAGAAATGTGTTGTACATTGTGTATCAAAATTAAGGACTCAGAGAGAAAAACATGGTAAGAAGTAACAGAATTGAATAGAACATCCTGGGAATGAAAACGCAGCACTTCTAGCGGTGTGCTTGATAAAGGACCCCTTCCCAGAGCTTACATTTATTTCCCAAAAAGAGAGAATTGCTAGCACACCTGGGAAGGGCTTTCATCTTTCATTATTATCACACTTAGTTCAAAGGCTGGATTTGCTGATGTTGAATTTATGACTACATGTGAGTGTCCACCCAGTAAGGTTTGTTGAAACACCTATCACCACCCTCAGCCCTTCTTCCCTTTCTACCTCCATGTGGTTGGCAAATAGGTTCTGTCCTTCACTGGCTCTCTCTTCTGTCCAAGAACCATAGTGCTCCCTTTCAGCTGCTGCGTTTTTTTTAATTAGATGTGAGAAAACACCCATGTCTTCTGGTTTGTGTAGACTAGTCTGAAAAATGTTCCCTACAGCCAGAAAGGTTTGGTTTATTCCAAGGAGTATCTCACAGAGATTCTTCAGATTTTCCTGACTCACTTCTCCAGTTAACTCATCACAAGCTCTCAGCCTCACAGGTATTTGGGAACTGAAGCTTAGGTCGACTTTTCCAGACTAGCTAACTTTAATATTTTTCTAATTTTCAGAGTTATGTCTTTCTACAAGCAAGCATCTGGAAATTACGAAGCAATTAGCTCAGCTCAAACACCAACAATAAGAATGCTCTTTTGTTTGTAATAAGTATTTGAAATAATTAACAACATATTTCTGTGCTTTCTAGAATGCATGTAATTAACAAATGCGTTAATCATGACTCCTTTTCTAGATGGAAGATCTCACACCAACTACAGTAGAAGTAGTTAAATCAAAACTAAATTAAACTACCCTTTGCGCAGCTGCTGAGAGGACAATCCAAGGACAACCCTTTCCCAAATGTCCAAAAATCCAAGGGAAGAGAAGAAGCTAGGACAGAGTTAAGCTGAAGGGCCAGGTACAAGTGGAGTACAGGACAGTTGAGATACATTGTTGTAGGAGATTGTATTAATTAAAAGTACTCTTAAGAGGCCTCTTCCTGCATCACAAATGTCTGTTGGAGTTTTGTTACTGATTAAATAAAAAGATTGCATGAAAGGACAGTCAGTAGTTTGAGCTCTTTTGAGCTAGATTTTGGATATAAAATTTTAAACAAGGGATCAGTCAAAATCACTGTGTTACACTGTATTTCAATTGGATTTGTAGCTTCATTTGCTGTGGTGTCTTTTTTCACATGTGTTGTTTTGCATTGTAAGTTTTCATTTTTGCATATATGCTATCCCTTTCTATCCACTGACATTTCTGAAATTATCATTGTAAAATTACTTGCTTTACCAAAGTGTTTCCATATACTTTCATCTAGTTTTGCTCTTTGATGCGCATTCTCTCGACAAGACATTTCTTACCATACTCATATTTCTAAAATTTTGTCAAATTTTGTGAGGTTTTATTATTTGGGAAGGAGAGACAACTATGAATATTAAAGAACATTTATCTCTAATGCTTCTGGATTTGTTTTTTGTTGTTCCAAAATTTTACAGTACTATGAGAGATTTCTTCCATCTTTATCTTTGATGTTCTTGCCTATATTATTTAATTTCAGTAAATCTCTGCTGAAATCATACAACACAGATTCCAATGTCAGTTTCTTTTTCCCTAACCTTTAGGGGAGCCTGTAGGATGTGTATGTATTCATTGTAAATTATACGTACTTACACACATGCTGATGTTCTGTCCAAAATCAAGAAGACAAAGTGAGCTGACCTTGTATTTTCTCTACCTTTTCAAAACAGTCCAACTTTACCAATGCATCTATCTTTGGTATCAAATTGTCAGAGACAAGAACAGTTCTGAAAATCCAGACTACAAGTTCCTTAGTCACAGAAGAAAAGGGGCAGTTTCACCTGAGCTAATATTTAGCAAAGTTTCTCCTTAGGAATACTTAGCATCAGATTTTGACTTAGGATTTAAATTTTGGAAAAAGGAAAAGTTGTAGTTTGTATTTTTCTACAATTCACACCAATCTGAGAGAGGCATGAGTTTCTATTCTGTTTACTGGGTTATTCAGTTCTCCAAACATTATTCCTGCAGTGTATGTGCTTTGTGCTCCAGCACTGTCAAAACTGGACAGTTTTTTCCCTGTAATTATTTCTTGTAAGTGTTAGAATCTGAAAGCAAGAGAAATCTTTGTCCTACACTTTTAATGTGGTGCAGAGGAAGAATACAAGAGCTCAGAAGAAACATAAATGCGTGTGGAGAGAGGAGAGGAAAGAATGAAAGGAAGAGAGGAAGGCAGGGGCAATTGTTAGGGTAGAGGCAATAAAGAAGAGAAGGGAACAGTGACAGGCTAAAAGGAGGGGAGCATTGGCATAAAAGAATGAGAATTAGCAAGAAAAAGATGAGAGAAAGCTTGCAGTGGGAGAGAGAGAACTAGGAATGACCAAAGGTCAATATAGTTTCAAAGGATGGTTGTTTATTTTTTCAGGTTTTTTTCTTTTGATATCTGAATTTAAAATTGGCAAGCTTCTTGGGTTCATATGTATATTCATGGCTGGACACCTAGGTACCCATGTCCATACCTGTGAAGGGAAGAGATGACACAGTATCAGACCAATATTAACGTGGGAAGGCCAAAATTCATGGTGTGCCCACAGTGAAGGTTGCCTCTGCAACTTCCATCCCCAGACACAGGACACGTACTTACCCCAGTCAACTTAAATTGAACAGGTAGCTTTCTGGCAGTCCTTTCAAAATTCCTTACGCAATGTGTAAGCAAAAACATTATTAATGACCCAACAGCAAGCCCTGGTACACATGTATTAACTTTTTATGGATGTTGCCAAGATATTAATGATGTTTCTTGTAAAACACTCAGTATTCCAGAGCTTTACAATCAATATTGATAGTATCTTCAACTTCTCTTTAAGACGTGTGGTGTTAGCCTGATTTAACAGAAAAACGAGAAAGGCAGAGGAGAAATTATGATCAAATATGTCCAGTCATTTCAGATATTTGATTTCAAATGTCTCAGGACTGATTTTTCAGGCTACATCACAGTATACAGTGGTTGATATATTCCCGAATAACTTGCAGTGACTTCAGAGTCAGCCAGTACAAGAGCTTATCACTCTGTCAGACCTGTATTTTGTATCTCATGGGAAGCAGGATAATAAGGCAGGGAGACAGGGAGACGAGACTGTGTCAAAGGCAGCATTTCCAGGACAGCGTTCAGCAGCCTGAAGTGTGAAAATGCTTCTTCTCCTCCTGCCTCCACCTTCGAATACCCTTATGATAAGGAGTTTCATATGTTCAGACATTAGGGCAGAGGAGGCAAAGTCTACTAAAAAGCACACTATATCAGCTTATAATTATACAAAATACTGTAGTTTTCACTTGCAAAGTAATTTGAGTAACTCTTTAAATTCAGTCCCAGATGTCTAATTCTGCCTTATCTTGTGTAACCCCTGCCAGTCAGGCAGTTAGTCTCCAGCATTGTCATACTCATCTGATGACTTTCTACACTCAGTTTGCCCATGAAAACAAAGAAATAAGGGTATAAGACCCGAATTATTAAAAAACACTTTTCTCATGACTAAACTCAGCAAATGCCATAAGATTTCATGTTCAAATAGGTAACCAAACCCTGCAGGACACCCAGGAATCCAGAAGCTTCAGACTTGATTGCCAAAGGAGCGCTTATTTGGTGATTTTAAGTAGCACAAATAAAGCATTTTTCATACCACAGTAAGTAGTAGGCATTGGAGGTGCCTGAATGATGATCCAGCCTGCCTGCCAGCCACCATTTCTAACAGCATACCATTTCCATCACAGAATTAGCCTCTGACAGATGGATCAGGCTGCATCCCTAAGAAGTTATGTGAAACCTGGCCGGACCACAGCAAGCCCTGCCGCCTGGCAAGAGCAGTACTCACCAGCATATTAAAGGATGTATTTCACTGTTACACCTATGGGGAGATATGTGAGGACATTCTTTAGTAAACATTTGTCCTCTTCAAATAGCTATAGGATACTATGGTCATTTAGCCTCTCAAAAAGCGAATTAACTTGCAAGAGTTATTCATAGATATTTCAAGCATTCCCTGTACTTGTCAATGCTTTCTTTTGACATAAACTGGGAGGCCTTCAGCTTGGAGTCGGTTTTTCTCTTTTGTCTATACACGATGAATAAAACACTGGAGTGTAACTAGGACAAATTGCTTAGAAGAGATAACTAGAAGGGGCAACTGGATCAATTTTTTAAGCATTTATTACAATTTGTAAAGTCACAGAGTTTTTTATCACTTGAATTTTATCTTCATTTGATTTTAATGTAACAAAATAGTATAAACAGGGCATGAATGGCTCTGACCTTATATGTGTGTTTTAAAATTAAGTTTCTAAATTGGTGGTGATTTAAGCCATTGGTTCAAACCCAAAATTTAATTGAAATTTGGGTCATAAAATTAGAGGTAAAACTGACCTCAGTGGTGTCACAATTTATTACTTAAATGGGGGAAAAAAATCAAAGAGGCTTAACTCATGAGTCAGGCTAAAACAAATTTCTAGGTCTAGTAGAAAGTCACATGGAATTCACTGCCCAACTGGTGTCCATCCTCTTTCTCCGAAGTGACAGGAGAGTTTATGTTCACATCCATTAAAATCAATTACACTTTCATTACTCTTAATATAAGCAATGCATCTTTAATCTAGGAAGCTTGTATTAAGAGGAAGTATTCAGGATGTTTTTCCAAATATGTGCTCGTGGCACATTTTTCAAAGATACTGCAATGAATTTCCATTTTGTTTATAACTTCTTCCTTGGCAGATTACTTACCTTCATGAATGTAGATGGTTTGCAGATTTGATTAATATTTTAATACGGTATTGTATCACCTGCAATGTGTATGACTGTGGTATATTACTAACCTTCAAAATACATAATAAATTCAAACTGTCAACTGATTAAAAAGACCAAACTCAGCCTTGTAATAATACTTCCATACGAGTGCAGATGATATATAAGGTCAGCAGGAAGTCAGGATGCACCATCTACTACCCACTGACAGGCTGTTCACCAAATACCCTTTTACTTTCCCTTTTAAAAGGGACTAGGAAGGCCGTATGTTTGCTCACAGGTAGGATCCCAGCTCTGTTTGTCCTGAAGCAGTTCATTGCCTTTCTTAGACCAGAACCCACCTTCTCTACCTTTCCTTTAGTTCATAAAATGTATCAACTGAGCTGCCTGGCATCGTCTCCCAAAAGAAGTCCAAATCTTTATCCAGGATTATTTGAAAATGTTAATTCTTGGAAACATATCCTCAGGATAGGGAGTATATATAGGTGTGTGAGAGGCATGTTTGTTTCTCTTTCCAGCACAAACAAAAGGGAGTATTCAAAGTACTCCCTTTTTATAGAGGGCCTGAATTAAACTGGGGGTTTACCACAACATCTCTTCCGAGCATTTGCACTACTTGCTGGTCAAAGGCTTTTATCTTCTTTATTTTTTCTTTTAAACTATAGGTTGAGAGAGAGAAAACTGCATTGAGGTGTTTGCTTCAACCAAAGATTTTATTTTAAAAACTGATGTATTTTTCTATGCTTTCTCTGTCCCAGAGTCTTGATTGCTCTGGACAAGACCCCTCAGTAACACTAGTGTGCATGTAAGTAGTATCCATTAAGTCAATGAGCTACTGTTGAAGCAACTGCTGTTCAATGACAGCGGAAAACATCTCTGTGCTGGCAGCCTGCACAGATGTATCAAGATTCTGTGCCTGAAGAGAAAGATATGGGAGCCAGTCGGGTCCTCTGTTTGCATCTTGAATTGACTCTGAAAACACATTCACAAAATGTTAAACTTGGCAGGACAGAATGGGGGTCATGATATCACATCTGGTGCATCGTAACATAGACTGGACTCATAGATCTTACTTGTACCGCTCAATTCAGTGTCCACATTGGCTGATCTACCTTTGTATTGACTTCTCACTATGTAAATGCTGATTAAACTCTTCCAAAGGCCTCCTCTGGACGTTTTTTTCTCTGCAGTTTATGCCTCTCTTGTTTTTATATCCTTCAAAGTTAGAAAGTAGTTCTCTGTTCTTTAAAATCTAAAATTAAATTCTCTGGCTCAGATTACAACCCTTTTTCTCTTTTTTCCCATTCCCTTTGTGGTATTCCTGTGTCTTTCACATTCCTGTTGTAATACTATTTTGCAATAATTCCTGTGTCTTTCACATTGCTGTTGAATAATATTTTACTCTGTTAACCACAAAGACTAACAACCCAAATGAATTGTTTGGTGGCCAAATATCATGCAGGTTGACCCCAGAAGTTCACAGGATATCTGGGCTTCATTCATGGTACATACTGGATGATTAAAATTTAACTTGCTTTCCTAAAGGCTCTGCTAACAATGCTATATTCAGTTGAGGCACAATCTTGTATTTAAGCCCAAATTCACTCATCACCTTAGCGTTTTATATACGGATCCATGTCATGGCTCACATCTGAAGCAGGCCAGCTGCTGATCAGTCAGCCAGCTGTTCAGAGAGACAGGGAGGTAGAGGATATAAACAAATATCAGGATAACAACAAATGTGTTTTGATTGTATAGAACTAAAATATGCTAATGATAGAGTTGAATGCTTGTGGGTTAAAATCAGTGGAACCCACAGTAAGTCAGACATAGTGGTGGGAGTCTGTTATCAGCCGCCCAGCCAGGACAAGGAGACCAATGAGCTCGTCTATGAGCATCTGGGAGAAGTCTTGTGATTGATAGATCTTGTTCTTGTAGGAGACTTCAGCTTTCCAGATATCTGCTGGAAGTACAACACAACAGAAAGGAAACAGTCTAGGAGGTTCATCGAGTGTATGGAAGATAACTTTCTGACACAACTGGTGAGTGAACCAACTAGAGAAGGTGCCCCACTGGATCTGCTGTTTGTGGGGGAGGTGACTGTTGGAGGACACCTGGAGCTCAGTGATCACGAGATGACAGAATTCTCTGTTCTTGTAGGAGTAAGGAGCGGGGTCAGCAGAACTGTCACCTTGGACTTCTGGGGGCCGGACTTTGAACTGTTCAGAAGGCTGCTTGATAAAGTCCAGTGGGAGATGGTTCTAAATGACAAAGGAGCCCATGAGGGCTGGATGCTCCTCAAGAAGGAAATTCTGGCGGCGCAAGAGCAGGCCATCCCCGTGTGCCGTAAAATGAGTTGGTGGGGAAGAAGGCCAGCTTGGCTTAACAGAGACCTCTGTGTTAGTCTAAGGAAAAAGAGGAAAATAGATGAGCTTTGTAAGAGGGGGGCAGACATCTCAGGAGGACTACAAGGAGCAGGTGAGATCATGTAGGCAAAAAATTAGAAGGGCTAAAGCCCAACTGGAACTTCAACTGACCAGTTCAGTGAAAGACAATAAGAAATGTTTCTTCAAGTATATTAACAACTACAGGAGGACCAAGGAGAATCTCCCTCTATTACTGGATGCAAGGGGAGTGGATTAGTAACAAGTAACAAAGGATGAGGACAAGGCAGAAGTACTTAACGCCTTCTTTGCCTCGGTTTTTAATAGTAAGATAAGATGTTCTCTGGGCTCCAAGCCTCCTGAACCAGAAGACTGTGACGGTGAACCCTCGATGTTCCAAGAAGTCTTGGTTACAGACCTGTTTGGCCAATTGGATGTCCACAAGTCTATGGGGCCAGATGGGATACACCCAAGAGTGTTAAGGGAGCAGGCAGAGGTCCTTGCCAAACCCCTTTCCGTCATCTATCAACAGTCCTGGCTGTCTGGGGAAGTGCTGCTCGACTGGAGACTGGAAAAATGTAACTCCCATTTACAAGAAGGATTGGAGGGGAAATCCAGGGAATTACAGACCTGTCAGCTTGACATCGGTACCGGGGAAGGTCATGGAGCTGATCATACTGAGCACTATTACAGAGCACATGCAGGACAGCCAGGTGATCAGGCCCAATCAACATGGGTTTAAAAAAGGCAGGTCCTGCCAGACCAACCTGATCTCCTTTTATAACAAGGTTACCCGCTTAACGGATTAAGGGAAAGGCTGTGGATGTGGTGTACCTGGACTTTTGTAAAGATTTGACACCATTTCTCACAGCATTCCGATTGAGAAACTGGCTGCCATTGGCCCTCTGCTGGGTAAAAAAACTGGGTGGATGGCCGGGCCTAGAGGGTGGTGGTAAATGGAGTAAAATCCAGTTGGAGGCCGGTCACGAGTGGCTTTCCCACAGGTTCAGTGCTGAGTTCAGTCCTGTTCAATATCTTTATTAATGATCTGGACAAAGGGATCGAGTGCACCCTTAACAAGTTTGCAGATGACACCAAGCTGGGTGGCAGTGTTGATCTGCTTGAAGGAAGAGAGGTGCTGCAAAGAGCTCTGGACAGGCTGGATCGATGGGCTGAGACCAACGGGATGAGGTTTAACAAGACCAAGTGCAGAGGCCTACACTTGGGACACAACAACCCCAGGCAGCATTACAGGCTTGGGGAACACTGGCTGGAGAAGGACCTGGGGGTGCTGGTTGACAGCCAGCTGAATATGAGCTAGCAGTGTGCCCAGGTGGCCAAGAAGGCCAATGGCATCTTGGCCTGTATCAGAAACAGCGTGGCCAGCAGGACAAGGGAAGTGATTGTGCCCCTGTACTCAGCATTGGTGAGGCCACCCCTCAAGTCCTGTGTTCAGTTCTGGGCCCCTCCCTACAAGAAGGACATTGAAGTGTTGGAGTGCGTCCAGAGAAGGGCAACGAGGCTGGTAATGGGACTGGAGAACAAGTCCTACGAGGAGCAGTTGAGGGAACTGGGGTTGTTTAGCTTGGAGAAGAGGAGGCAGAGGGGAGACCTTATTGCTGTCTATGGCAAAAGGAGGCTGTGACAGAGATAGTGTTGATCTCTTCTCACAAGTGACAGGTGATAGGACGAGAGGAAATGGCCATAAGCTGTGCCAGGGGAGGTTCAGACTAGGTATTAGGAAGAATTTCTTTCCCGAAAGGGTGTTCAGGCACTGGCACAGCTGCCCAGGGAGGTGGTTGAGTCACCATCCCTGGGAGGTGTTTAAAAAATGGGTAGATGAATTTTTGAAGGACGTGGTTTAGCAGAGGATGGTTATGGTTGGACTCTATCTCAAAGGTCTTTTCCAACTGGAAGATTCTGTGATTCTATGAAATTGTATGGTTACAAGAAATTTAAGCCATTGTAAATTCACACCAGCACTTTGGTGTACCTAACAAAGACCTTACAGACATTTGAAGAGGCTATACAAAGAGCAGGAAGAGCAACAGTAACTGAAACAGTGGCCAGGACTTGCTGCAGAGGTGCCTTACCCTACACACCCACAGCAACAGCACAGCCTGATCTGCAAAAACGCAAACTTGTCTGTGAAATTGTGAATAATTGAAGGTTTGGTAAACTTTCTGTTTCCTCCCCCTGCTAATACTACCTTTGCTTCTAAAATGCATCCAGATGATCTTAATTTGTAATTTAGGAGAGACTTAATTACTGTAATTGTTAAGAAAAGTTAATTGAAATGCTTAGCAGTCAGTGACCCAACATGCTCTATGAACTGCCAAGGTTGGGCACAGAAGAATGTAAGCTTAATGTACTGGATTTCTTTCCTTCGGGCAAATACAGGGCCAAATGTTCAAAGCCGCTTTTTAAATTGCACATACAACATCTGAGGAGATTTCAGCCTACGTGTAAGAAACCTGATCTGCATGCACAAATAAAACATTTAATTTAAACATATCCACGCATTATTTTCAAGCTAAAAGAGCATGCAAAATGATACACAGATAAACACTGCAGGCAATTTTCTATGCTTCTTTCACATGAATAAAAATACTAAATATGGCACCATAGTTTTCTTGAGCTAATCCATGAGATTACCCCGTGAAATGAGAACTCTTAGTTCTGCATCTACCTCTGCAGATTTTGATCTGCTGGCTTGATGAAGCCTATGCTTTGTTCTTCACAGCAGCAGCGCTGTTGGACATAGTTAATGACTGACATATTTTGAGATTCTTGGTGGAAGGCCTTCTAGGAACACTAAGAATATTACACATCTCTTAAATACAGTTACAAATCACACCCAGCCTGTTATTTTTCTAAAAATATTAAAAAAATTCATTGCTCTTGGGTTTTGGATCTTCCTGCGCATTTTTCTACCCTCTTACCTTGGACTAAAGTAGGCATTTCTGTCCTCTCCAGGGTGCCACACTTCAAATTCTGTTCTCTAGGTAGGTAATAGGAGTGAGCGCTCCAGCACTGGAAAACCACACTCAACAATTTCATCAGCCTTGCTAGTGTTTGGGAAGCCTAGGTAAGGATGATTTGAATTCAGCGTTAACTGGGGGCAGGCATGCAAAGCAGATGAGGAGAAAAACCTTCTGATGAAATGCTGGAAACCAAGGAGGGGGAGGAAGACTGGGACTGGGAGCTGGGTAGCAAGGCTGGGAATGGGAGCTGGGAAGAAAGTTGAAGGCTGGCTGAGATTTTAGTGAAGGGAATATGGAGGGAAGACATCAGATGCAGTTACTCACTGTAGTGAGAGGCAGTGGGGGACTGGAGAGGTGCCTGGGTTTGGAAAGCAGTGTAGAGGGCTCTGCACAGCGGTGAGGTGAAATAAGTCATTCAGATAATGAATGCAGCCAGTGCCAGACGAGAGAAAACTGAGGTAGTTGGGGAACTGTAATGATGGCCCAGCATCACTAAAGAGTTCACAGAAGAATGGGTTTTGCTGTGTAGGATTTTTCTGCTTAGTACCAGAGGTGAAAGTGGTGTTCTGGGACATTAAAAAAAAACCCCAAATCCTAGCTTATAGTGCAAACAGTCTGAACTGCCCTTAACATCTCTGCATCAGCGGCACTCCCATTAAATCCACAAAGAAATCTACACTTCATTACAAAAACTAGTTTTTCCATAAGGCTCCCTGAATTCCACCCCGAAGCTCTAAACATCCTCCCCTGCCTCACACCACAAATGCAGCAAGCACAGCTGCTCTGAGAAAATTCATTAACTAACAGAGTATTGTCCAAGAAAATACATTGTGTGAAAGCAAGCCTGAATCAGAACAGCTATGAGGGCTGCCAAGGGCCTGAGTCAGGCAGTGTAGCCTTTTAGGTGCTCCTACACCCCAGGCTGTTCCAGGCAGTCAAAAAGGGAGGTGGTAGACCCTACAGTCTGTTTACTGTGTGGTAAGATTTTGACATGCAGATATAGCCACCGTGAGTGGCAAGGAGACTTCTCCAATCTGGGAAGAAGTTAACACCTGATGAACTCAATATTATGCCATGAAATTTCCAAATAAAATACAATTTCCAGCGTATACTTTTCGCTGACATCAGTTGGTCTCTTATCTTCAAACAGGCAGAAAAGGTAGCTAGGATCATCCACGTTCTCTGCTCACTGATGGGTTGGTCTTTCCAGCCTCTGCACACTCCTCCTCATTCTCATAATCTCTTGGTCTCCATTCCCACCACATTGTTTCAATGTAAGGTTACCACAATCATAAATTCTTATTTTATTCCCTTACCACACAAAAAAAGTATAGACTGATAAATGGACAGTCCCAAGTTAAAACCTTGACCCACATAGGCTGGAAATTGTCTCGAGTTCTATCCCAGTGACCAAAACACCTGGGTCGTTTGGCAGGCACTGGATCAAACTCTGCAGTTAAATAACCTCTCAGGAAAAAAATAACTTGCTAAGACATAATGACTTCTAGGGTCATTTTAGATCCCAACATACCTCCCTGCCTTCAGTTGCTGTTTCTCAAGGGAGCATATCTCTCTCTCTCCACATTCAGGTGTCCCTGATGTTGAAGGCATGTCAGATGGCAGTAAGCACCTGTGGCTAGGTAAATTAAACCTGCCACCAAACTCTTTCATTTTTCCTGTGTGAACTTAATGTGAATTTAAATATACATAAATCTTGTACACTTGCACTTCCATAGTGAGTGCTGAAGGTAAAATCTGGCCCACACATGCAATATTAAGTCACTGCAGCCCATCTGTATCTGTAGAGAAGATGAAAACATTAATCAGTGTGGACAGATTTTGTATGTAAAAGAACAGAGATATTTTTCTGGTAAGTGGTTAAAAGTCAAGGTTCTGTGAAATACCTGCAAATCTGCAGTACTTTAAATTGGTCTTTTCATCATATGATATGAACTTCAGCTGTAAATATGCTGGTCTGTTGGTAGATACATTGCCCTTTTTTTCTTAGTGTGATTTATTTATTCACTCTCCAGAGTCTAATTATATCTTCACTATTATATAATAGGTTTGAACTCTTTCCCTGTAGACATAACCTGCAAGATCTGGGGGCATAAAATTTAATCATCTTTGATAATTATATGATGGCACCCCTGAAAATTAAGTTAGAGCAGCTGCAAAACATGTGAAATAATGAGACTTATCTATATTATAGTCCTCATGTAATCTTGTGGAGACTTTACAATATACTTTATTGACCTTCTCTGGGGTACTATAATAATGCATCCTATGTCAGATCTACATCACTGTAATTGAATTTTAGAGAATTTCTGTGACGACTCAAAAATTGAATGCGCTCCCTGGTGACTTTTCTTTCAATACAATCTAAATCCTTTTTTTTCCATTTCCCCTTTTAATTATGAAGGTGGGGAGACTAGGGAGAAGTGTTATCAGTCTTCCTTGGCCTAGAGCCTTTGCTTATGCTAACATTTTCCCATCAGAGACCAAACAGCGATGATGTCTTGTCCAGGATGGCCTCAAAAATTTTCTACTATTTTGCATATGGCAGACCAGAGATTGGCGCTGCTACACCCTTCATTTCAGCAGTCAAACCCTGCTGTACAGTACCCAAATGCCTGTCCTCATCTGGACTCCACTGTGCCTTATGCACCTGATGCCCGTGCGCAGATGTTGATGGTCATCTTCCCTGCACAGTGGCCAATTGAGTGGGATAGGCTCACAAGACAGTGAATCTGAGTTCCACAGTGAGAGCAGCTCTCTCCTGGCATGGCTTAGGCCAGATGTATATCTATGTATTAACTTCAGACATACCTACAGCACTTGGGATATATCAAAGCCTTCAGTTTTGGCCTCTATCCAAAGGCATGTCTCTATTGACTTTGAAAAAGGTAGTAGTGACATTTGAAGCGCGTAGTGTTCTGCAGATGGTTGTTGTTGCGGCTCCCTCTTTCTTCATCCCGAGGTATTTGTTCATGTATTTTGTTAATGAGTACAGACACAAAAAATAAAGAGGAAGTAATAATGTACTTTTTAGAAAGCCTGCTTCAAGAATCCAGTTGACTAAAGCTACTGTACTGTGAAAGATGCAGCCAAACCACTTTTTCTCTCCAAGCTACTAAAAGCTTTTAATAACAGCAACTGAGAGAGCGCACATTAAGTGTTTGGCCTTTCCCCTGCTGGGACATCAAGTTAGATAGCTTTCTCTGGGCAGAGCCAAGAGAACTAGTCTTTCCTTATTTCTCCAGGTTAAGATTTCTTCTTACAACTGTATTTAAGAGAAAAAGTCCAGGTGTATTTATAAAATGCCTTTTCCTGATAGCAAGAAATTATCTCAGTAGGGTATAAAGCAAATGTGTGTTACTCATTACCAGTCTCTTATGCAGTGAAAATTTTTGGAGGCATAACTTCTCCCTCTTTCCCTCTGTGTGAAATTATCCTGAAGGGACAATGCCACTGCAAGGGATGTGGCATTTCCCAGAAAAGCACGTGCTATTTACTCTCAAGTCTCTGCAATAAACTCAATTTACTTCTGATATGGAATACAACAGACCTATATAGAATAAAGCACATGAAGCACAGTTTCATAATGTGGTAGGCCTTGACTTGCACTATTGTGTCCTGGTGCAATCATTCCACAGAGTCTATTTTGTACCCGTCCATGTCAAATCAATGTCCGATGGCTCCATGAATTCCCTTACGTGCTCAGGAGCCATTTGGCTGCAAGTGGGTTTACTACCTTAACTCTCCTCTCTCGTGAACAATGACACAACTGTGTAATAAACCTTTAAATCTGGATCTGGTTAAAACAATTCACAACCATGCTTAGGTGAAACTAGAGAGACCTCCTCTTGCTTCTTCTCAGGGCTTTTCCTTTCTTCTGGAACAGCCAAGATAAATAATAATACTAAAATCTGTCATTTTATACAAATTTTCTACTTGATATAAAGCTACAGTGACAAAGTTGTATGTTTATAATTCATTCTCGTCCTGAATAGTGTGTCAGTGTGTGATATCTTTAAGTATTCTAAAGATGTAACTATTGTTAGCTAAAACTGCATATACTACGTCAATCTATATGGCTTAAGTAAAAATTCAGTGCATTTGATAAAATCAGGCACTTGGAGTACCTGCTTGTTTTACGCACTGCAGAAGACACATTATTGCATATTCCAGAAATGAAGTAACTCATACCATAAATACTTTAGTGAGTCCTATACTTAAGTTTGCCCACAGGAGAACTAGCTTTGCCTCTGGTGCTAAAATGACTGATAAAGACCTTCAAATAAATAAGTCATTAATGAAGGCTGCATAATCAATCTTCTAACTACAAATAAAATAAAATACCTATTAGTAAATCAGTTCGTTTTGCTGTCATATCACAAATAAAGCAGTGATTATAGTTCTGTAATCTATTTTGATTTTATTGGCTTTTTAACCAAGACAAATGAAGAGAAGCTAATATGTTTTGCATATTGTGCTTCAGTAGTCCATCCTTTGGTTTTGGTTGGCTTGGTTTTAATTGTTCTGTTGATACTTTACAGAGTCTAAGGATTCTGGAGGTATAAAATATGCATTTTTTTATATTAGAAGTATGTGTTTTGTTAAGATATAGACCTGAAAATGTAGTGATTTTAGAAATTAAAAACTAGAGAATAATGTATTCATGTGGCATAAAGCTTGGATTAAGACAAAGAAATGTTTGGTATGTGTCATGCTTTGTGTTATGTTAACCAGTGATAAACTCTGTGGTGCTTGCACTTGAGGACCTTGAATAGTCCTCTTGCACATCATGTGCAATGTCTGCAGAAGGAGCAGAAATGCAGGGCAGGAGTAAATATAGGCTTTTTGGTTGAACCAGCTGTCCAAAATCCTGACCTAGGTGGTTTTGTAGTTAGAAATTGCTCCGGGGAAAAGCAGTCTGGGTACACACTATGGGTTCTTTGTCATCCCTCTGAACCTTGTCCCCTGAGATGATGTCCTGTACACTAAGGTCAAACCAGCCACACTGTCCAGCATGGCATGAGCCGTACGTCCCCTGCTGTTGTCAAGACACTTCCATTGCAAAAATGGTGATAGCAGGAGGTGAACTGTGGCTGGTGTTCAGATGCAGCTTCTTCACCCACTCTTTAGGACATTTCCAGTGGCCTTCAGCTGTTTTCTTTTACCAGAATAAACCATAATACTGCAGTCCAGTAATAATGTATTTTTCCAGTTTTCTGGATTATATTTTTGTGAAAACTGGTTCGATTAGTGTGGAGATGGGCTGAGATAGCTCTACAAAATCCAGCACCCTGGGTGGTGGGAAAACTGAATCTTGGTCTAGCTCTCAAACTCATAATTCAGGCTACCGCTTTTATTAAGTAAATGAAATAAAGAAAAGAGGTACACTGGGAGAATGCAGCAGTACTTTGCTATATTCTCCAATAATAAGATGCAAACCAGCTTGGTGGCCCATCTAAACATTTTCTGTGACCCCAGGCAGGGAATAACTGCTACTGGTACTTGCTTGTGATCCCTTCTCAGTACGTATTTTAAGAAGGAAATGGCTTTATTGACAATTTTTTTTAATTATTTTAGTGAAAGACATAGCCATGGAAACAGACAAGTCATGTCATTTAATAGCACATAGGTTGTTTTTGTCATGCTTGAGTAAAATACTACCTAACAACCTATTTCTTTATATCATTGATAGCTTGACTTTAGTAGATTCTGTGCAGAAGGAAAAAAAAAACTGCTGTAGGATTAGGCCCTGAAAGCACATTTCCTCCAGATTAACTTTTTTTTGGCTTTAATAAATAACAGTATTGCCTAGGTTACTGCCTTTTAACTCCTGTCTATGTTAAACCAGTCATAATAATGATTTTGCCTTTCATAATAATTTTCTCCCAATCATGGTGTTATTAAAAGGCAGATACAGTCCATTACAAGTCTCATTACATTTCCTGTAAAGCTAGCATTATGTATCAGATATGGAGAGGTAGATAGCAATATAATTTGCTAAGCGTAGCCTCAGTAAGGATTTGCTGGATCTGGCCTTCTCTCCAGAGAGCTGCTCTGCCTACACGGCAGTACGCATACACTAGGGCTGCCACTCAGAAGCTTGTTCCTTCTGTGATGAGATTTTTTTACCTTGCAATTTCTTCTCTTACATTATTAATTGGAAACACATTCATTAATGATAATAAGGTGTAATTAGTTCTTTTAAATAAATCTTCATTGTCTCCCATAAACCTAGTAGATTCAAGTCTTCTGAAGTCATTAGTTTTTAAAATGTTAACAGTATTTATTAATTTGGCCTGTGTGAGCCTGTGAATGATAAAATAGGAAACTAGATGTACAAATTCTACATTCTTCAGATAATGTTGTGTTTCTTCTTTTCTTAATGAACTCTAGGATTTTTAGAATAACAAGTATGTATGAAAAGGAGAGTGGCAGGCTTTTGAACAGAAAAGTACAGAAATTTCCAAGTTCTTATGGAAGGCATACCTTTCATCAAGACTTTTTTTAAAAACTTGATCAGTAACTTTCAGTAGTTAAGCTTTTTTATTACCTCATCCAACCATGGAAAGATTTCTTGTTAAATTAAATAATCTTCTGGTATGGGTGTTAATTTAGTCTCCTTTGTTAAAAGGAGTTATGGAAAAAAGTAGACTGTAATTTGAATAATAAAAAAATGCATTAATGTCACTAATTCTAGCTGAGGAGATACTAAAGTCAGAATGGATTACTGAAAGAAATAACTTTACAGGAAAGAAGACTTATTATAATTTAACTTATGAAATATTCTTAATGCCACTAATTCTCCCTCAATTGCTTTTTCTGTAACAAGCCATTTATCATTAGGATCATTTCAGTCAGTTGCGGTAATAAATGGGTGCTGATTTAATGAGCGGATGAAAGCAAGGTTTCTAGTATTGGAGGTAGGAACAGTATGTAAAATCTGTATGTATATATTCCTTTTGAATTTTGGGGGGGAAAATGGTGTCCTTCTTTCTTAGATGCTAGTTCCTTGAATACCTGTCAGTCTGGAATTTTCTGACAAAAACAGGTCTCTCGTGCAAACTCAGAGATTCTTCTCATCATCAGCATACTCTGTGTCTGCACTGCCAGATGTTGTGTAATCCCACTGCAGGATATAATCTTATATATAAGCAATAATCTGAACATTGACTCCTACTTAAGAGGACACGGAATAGTTAGCTGTTTTCTATGGTTTCAATTGTGTTGAGTGTGACAGGAATTTCTTTTTATCTTTCTAAAAGTCAAGAGTGCAGACGACATTGTGGTTTCCAGTCTACAGCCCATGACAGCTGGGTGTGGGTTACCCCAGTCTAGAGCGCGTTCCCTTTGTGAGGCTGCGGTCTCAATAAGTGACAGACATTAAGCATATCTCGGAAACATGTGTGGCCTATTTCTCTTCTCTAAAAATAAAATAAAGAAGACCTGCACAAGATCATTTCCCTGAAGTCTGGCATCTGAAGGAGTTTTCTGAGTCTGAAGGGAGAAGGGCTTGTCAAGGCTTGGCTCCTAAGAGGGATGAGAGATTTTTTTGAACTACTCTGAGCTTTCAGGTTTGTTCTTCATCAAAGAGCTCCACATCCCTCCTAGCCACTTCTCACAGTAAGAGCTGCAAAAAGAAAGGGAGAATTACTGGAGACAGAAGAAGTCTGTGATACGCCAATACCTGCAAGAGGAACTGATGCTACTCTGCTTCTTTGCACCATCCTTTCACCCAATATTATTCACCTCTGGGTGTTCACTGATCACTTGTAAAAAGAACTCCTATCACATAAATGCATAATCTGTCACTAGCTGTTTACTACACACATGCTTTTTTTATAAGGGGGAGTGAGAGAAGGCCCAGATAGGTGTTCTTGATGGCATAATGCTCTCAGGTGAATTGTTTGCAGGTTTATCTACATCATTGTTTTAACCCAGAACGGGAATGTAGTTTTGAAGTGTTCGTCCTGCTGGTCCCCACTCTCTGCAGTGTGAGTTACATCACAGCAAAGCCTCAGGGTGTGTGAATGGGGTACCCCAAAGAACATTGAATCAAATGTGTCTCAGCTGCACATCTATCATGCCCTCGCATACTCCTGGGGATCAGACTAGCAGTTTTCCCCCTTAAATTGTGTAACGTCAATGACAGGTCCTCAGTACCAATGGTTTTGCTCTACGACATCCATGGTTATTGAGTTTGGTATTTGCTAAGGCAGATGTAGCGTGTCCAGTTCACATACTGAGAGTTAAGGAAGTTTGTGATCTGGGGTCAGAAAAATGTTATCCTGCTGGATAGGGGGTGGGGTGGGGTACAGTGTGTCCCTCATTCACAGTGCATGCCATGATATACATTGAAGCATACATCAGATATCCTGTGACTGCAGAAATGGAAATGCTTTCAGTTTTTCATGTTTTTTCCTCTACTGCATTAAAGGTGTCCCAATTGGTCTTTTTTCTACATATCTCAAGCTTGTAGAGGGACATTTGTGTGTGGAGGGCGTGGATAATTGCCCTTTGACTGAAGACTCTGTTATAGTCATTGGGGACTGGATTTAGTGACCCAGTAGATCCCTTCCAGTCATGTGCTCCTCTGCTTCCTCCTCTACAAATGTCAGAGAGGAGCGGATGGAAACACCCTTGGACTCAGGGGCATAGATCAAGAACTGATGTTGGTGCTGAGCTCCCAATTAGTTCGGTACCCTTCTTCACAAGCTTGTTCATATGGTGGTCTTCAGTTAGCTTAGAAAGTATACACTGCTGACATAAACACTTGATTTGCTGGCATTGTAAGGAAGCTGGTCTTCAGGCATAGGCTATGTCCACCTCCCAAGTGCTTGGGGCATCTCCAGTCTTAGACCTCTGCAATTTCTAGAGCAATTTTCATGTATTTTGTCTGTAAAAAATGTCACTCTGACTCAGTGGTGCTGGGTTACTAATCAAGCAAAAACACCCATCTTCAGCCTCACTATTTTCACCAGCACCCGATGATCTAACAGAAAGAGATTTTTTTTTCCCAGAAAAGATACTTCTGGAATTTTAGTCCCCTGACTCAAAATGATGCCCAAAGCAAGTAGCACTTGCTGGTGTTATGAAATACATTTTTCCCACACACTTTTCGAATATGGAGGACAGAGTCATGTCTCCATCAACTGCAATTACTTCATTTCTCTCTTCCTTCCACAAAAGCTCTATTTTCCCATCAAAGCAGAGTTCTATTTTTACAGAACAGGACAAAACACATTGATGAATCTTAACTGACAACATAATGCAGCTAGAAACTTTCTAAGAACTTCTGTAGCTACTTAAAAAGTGCGCTAATTCACAAAATTGTGGGTTTTTTTCTATCACTTTGAAGGATAGAAATTACAGTGCATTACAGAAGTTCCTCAAACCCTTTCCAGCTAGGAAGGTGCCAAACAGCTATGTCATATCCCCATGAGCCCCCAGCAGTACCCAGCCATACTCTGAGCATCTCTAGAAGTGCTTTTTTGGCTGGCTCAGGAGCCACCCATCCCACAGAGTTTGTGCCTGTGTACAGGCCCGCTCAGAGCCTGCTGGCTTTGGCTTTGCCAGCTCTTGGGCTGGAACGTATCCAGCCTGGTAGGCTCAATCTCCTTGCAAACCAGTCTTGCAGCTCAGGAAACTCAGAAAGGGCCATTTCCAGGCACTTGCTGCTTACTGGCAATCAGGGATATTTTCACACCCTCCATTTCCTCCCACAGCTTTTGCAGTATGAATGCACAGGTGTAGCCCTAAGATGTGGGTCTGTGGTAATGTTTTTGCAAAACCCTCGTATTTCATCCAGTAGTTGCATATTGCCTGTTCTCCTCTGGGTTACTCTCCAGTCTGATTATGCCAGCTCCTCTCATTCAGAAAAGCCCATCCTGTCCATTTACCTGCGTGGTAAACAGGTCTCCTAAATACCGTGAAATGGCAGAACATTGTCCTCTTCTTTCAATTTGCCTTTTCCTTTAACAATGCAAACCCACTGTTGTTCCTTTAGTATTTCTCTAGGAAATAGTCCTTTGTAAAACCTCCATCTGTTTCCCCTTTAGTCTCCTCAGGTGTGTGGATATTATAAACTTTCCAAATTCTATCACTTCATTATTTATCTGGTATTAACATAGAAACCACAGAAAATAAGACCAGACTAGGCCTTGGGACATGATCTCATCCATCACTCTGCCAGAGGCAGAATGACCTGTACTTATGTCATTTTGGCAAATATTGTCTAACCTGTTCTTAAAAGACATTATTAGCCTACCAGGGAACTTATTCCTCACTATATGGGGGACTGCTAATAGGGATATTACCTTGCTTGCACATAGCCCAATGATGTGCTGATGAATGAACTCATTTGCCCTTCCTTAGAGCAACTTGTCTCTGAAAACCAGATATACCTATGGCACTTAAGACATCATAACTCTGTTGATTGCTAGTTTTTGCACTGGTGTGTTTTCCTGGGATATGGTGCATCTGAGCTTGTACATACCCACTTTAGTCTTTGCACTGAGGCTTACTGCTGAAATATTATTTTTGACAAAGCAATATCCCTAACCATGTCTCTGCCTGTTCTGTTTGGGCTGTGGAAAGAGATCCCACCTGGGCTGGGCCCTTCTCTCTGGCAGATGCTCCTCTCCTTTTATCTGCTATTTAAAAATATTGGCAAATTTTGCTCTGAGGAATCAAATAATAAAGCTACTTCAGTCTCTCGCTGTGATGGCAGTTCCTTTTCATGCAAAGTTTTAAAAAAGACTCACTTCTCTTTTTGTACAGGGTGGTTTACCCTAAAACCTTACTGATCTCTGAAATCTCCTTTCAGCAAATGACAGACAGCTCTTACAAGCCTCCTACAAAGCCTCCTACTTCTTTTCTGAGGCAGAATGCAGTTCATTCTGTTTAAAAAAAAATGCCTAGGTGAATATGTAATGCCTTTTTTCAGGTCTATTCCATTATTATCTTTACATCCACTTCATTAGATACTATGAAAATATAGAAAGAAGCACTGAAAATGTGCTTTTCTTTCAACCACTGGTACACCAGCCTCTTCACATGGCTCTGTAGCACTACCTAAGTGGAGGGGCCAATGCGAGCCGTACTACCGATACCTCCTAGCGGATATTTTCTACAGATCAGCCTGTGGCTTTGTTCTTGTGAAGCAGATGTTATTATGGGGCAGATATGGTGAGTTATTTTTGGAGTATGCGCTGGGGTCTTAGTCAGTGGTAGATGACGGCAGTGCTAGTTGAAGGCATGGAGGTAGTCTGAAGGGTTAAGGGTGTGTTTAGGAGGGCAGTGGAAAAATAGCAGACAGCAGCTGTAAATGTGTGTGTTTGTGTGTATTGTGGGGGAGATCTGCCCCAAAGCCAGGCAGCTGCTTCTGCCAGTACCGGGCAGGGTACCAGCTGCTCACAGGGATACACAAGCACGCTGAATGATGGACCACCTCCTCCATAGCAGGGCATTTGTTCAAGTGGCTGAGCACAGGTTGCAAAATATCTCTTTTTTACTGTTGTGGGTACTGGTTGCAAAGGCATCCATAGCATTGTTGGCAGGGGTGTGCCTCCAAAGGAGCGTTAGGCAGTGTGCTTAAGCTGTTAATTTAGCCAAAGCAGATTGAACTGCTTTCTCTTTGAATTTTCTTGGCATCCAGTTCCTCTTAACACCTATTCTTCATTAGATATTTGCCTCACAAGATCATTAACCCCCATCCCCCGACCCCGCAAATCTACATTTCTGTGGAAGAAGAGACCAATACTCCCTTGAGACCTAAAGCTGCCAGCGATCTGAAATGAAAACAGGTAAGAGAAAGACTCAAGCTGAGCCTCAGTTGCTATAGAAAGCCCTCCCAGGAAGCACTAGACCTCATTCTTCCTTTGCCAGGAAGAAGTTCAGCTGTTCAAACCACTTTTCCTAAGATAAGTCGAAGCTCTTTTTCCAGAGTCCACCACAAGGGACGGGAACTGACAGCACAGGTCTGCATTTCAGACACTTCTGAGATACTGATGGCAGCATCAGCCCACCCTATTGTTCAATACTTTTCCACAGCTAAGGCTTCACATTCAGATGCCTGCTTTGGGAAAAACTCCTCGCTGCTGTGTCCAGTCAACGCCTCAGAGATGTATAATGATTATTTTTTAAGCATAAACAATGCTTGAATAACTTCATGCTTGAAATGACTCCTTTTCATCCACGCTTCTAAAGGTTTGTGCTAGTAGCTGTTGACATCTGTTTTAGCCATTGCCTACAGCATCAGGACTCTGTGGTGGTGAAGAATGTGGTTGCCCCTTTGCTTCTTCCCTCATATGCCTGGAGATCATCAGCATCTTTGTATACATGTATTTGGGCAACACATCTTGAAAGTCACAGGCTTTGATGGGAAACTGTCCTTCTGTCTGTTGGAGAGCTGCAAGGACACCTTTATATTCCAGGCTCTGCATTTTAGCATATTTGTTAGCATATTAAAATCGAAGTAAAAATAGGAAACAGTAAAGCTTTATGTCTTTTCCAAGCTCATTTTGTCAGAAATATTTATGGTAGTTTGGCCCATTGTGCTAATATCACAGGGCTTGGCTGATCCATTTGCATAAACAGGCAGCATGAAGCGATTAAATCATCCTCAGCCTCACTGTCACAGAGGTCACATTAGATTGCCTTTCCACTTTTTTGTTGCTTGACTTCCTAAAAAAGCATGTGATGATGTTGCTTCTAAGTAGCAACCTGACTTTTGACCAAAGTGTATAATTTTCTCGTAATTATTGAATGCTATTCTTGCACACCTAGTGTAAACAAGTGTTTGGTTGTAAACACCTCTATTATGTTCTTCATTAGCCCAGAAAAGGTGAGTTCCTAGTCAAATTTTTTAAGTAAACAGTTGATGATATGAATTTACTGGGGGAAAAAAATCTTCTCTCAAATTTATTGTCCTCTTGCACCAGCATTTCCTCTGTGTGCAGATTTTTACAACACCCAATAGCACTGACAACATGCAAATGTGGTCTGGAAAGGCAAAGTTGTAGAGTATGTAATTTTATTGATTATGTTCAGTTTTAAATTATGGGGTGGAAAACCTAATGTGCAATACCCTGGACTATACAATTTATGCTCTGCGAATGAGGTATAAATGCTGCTCTGCTGGGCCACATCAACGTTTTCTGCACAAGGGTGAATTATTACAGAAGGAGTAAGACAGTATGAACTGGCCTTCCAGTTATAAGCTATTATAATATGGCTTCTCAGATGGGAAATAAAAAGGGGAACATTAGCATAGTAGAAAGAAACTCTTTTTTTTTTTTTTGTAAATAGAAACTTGGGTACATAGTGAGCATTTATGCAAACGAAAGAAAATGTGCTTTGATTATATCCAAGACCTTTGTGTTTTCTTTCTGTAAGTGATCTAGCAAATGAATTCTCTGATTGTAATGCTCATAAGGAAGGTAAATCCCAAGGAAGTGTATGAAAAGTGAATGCTGATTTGTGAAGGGGTACTTAAACTGAAAACCCAGTATGAATGATCATTCTCTATCCAGAAAACATGAACATCTCCATGTAAAAATCAAATGTAGGAAAATCACCTTGAATTCTGAGCACCAAATACTTGATTAATTACTGTATTGCAAGCAATGCATTTTTACATAATTTCTCCAGTAAATATTGCTGATTAAACAGAAACAGAATTTTAAAAGTTTTGCTATTGGTGCCTTTGTGAGCATAACGAAATGACATACTGAAAACCAAACCAAACCAGACAGCCTTCAAATGTATCCTGGATTATTTAATATTTCAACTTGGGGAGTCCCTTGAAGCTTAACAGTAATATTTAAATGAGTATCAAAACTAATGTAACGTTATAAAAATAGGCACAGGTACATGAACAGCAGTAGAAGATTTTATTGTCCATTTTGCTGAATCCTACAAATCTCAGGATCGTTTAATTACGTTTCCTGTAGAAGAAAAAGCTAAAGATAGAAAATCTGAAGTAGTATTTCATAATACAATTTTGCTGTGTAGAGATGGATGTGCATCCCTCCTATTTACCGAGAACAGAGATGATTTGGAGCTGCCACAATAAAGCACCTCCTCCTCTGACAGCTCTCCATCGAGCAAGAAGGGGAGGCTACTCCAAGTCTTCACTTCATGACTATCTTCTGCTCCTTGCCCTCTGCAAAACAGGTAGGCAGCATTTCACTACAGCTGAGGATGATCTCCTATTCATCATTTAACTGCAAATTAGAGGGTAGCTATTGATCTGCAGGGACTTGCAATGCATTGGTCTCTACTAAGGAAAAACCTCATTGGTTTATGTTATTGAGATGGTTCAAGACAGCTAAATTAACTATTTCCATGAGAGACACTGTGCCTTTTCACCACGTGATTCATTTCCTCTGCTATTTTGACAGAGCTTGTTGACTTTTACAACCTCATTTACAAACGCAGGCAGCAACCACAACTTTCAGTTGACCTCAGCAAGAGCAACTAAACATTCAGGTTTTCTATAAAAATTCAGGTAATTAGAGCACAGTATGAGGAAAGTTTATATCTCGCCACCAGATTTTGCATGCAAAGGGAGCTCTCAAGCTGGGTTATCATGTTAGACTGAGTTATCATATTCATTATTTCTGAGTAGATTGCTTGCTTCTGTGCTTTAAAGAGCCAATCAGCTTGTTAAATTTTATATGCATCCAGAGAAGCAGATAATTAGTGAAATGTAAGTAAATAAGTTTTCTACCAAAACTGCATTTAGAAAAAGTATTTCTTCAGAAAACTCAGCGAACTATGAAGAGGACTTTTTTCCCTTTTGCCTCCTTCTTTCCTCTCTGCCTAGTTCCACCTGGTGTTTCTGCACGGCATTGTTTTCCTTAGCTGCCTTCAATATTAAATAATTCCTAAGTTATATCTATGGTGCTAGGTACTTATGGGTCTCCCTTTAAATTAGTATTCTCCAAATAGTTCAGACTTTTTTTTACAGCTCACACTGCTAGGAAATATGAGTTTGTCTGTGGAAGTGCCTAACATAGAGAACAAGATATATAAGATTGGCATGTAGAGGATAAGGGCACAAGGTTCCCCGGGAAGACAACTGTGATGTGAATTGACTGGAAACACTCCAGGATTTCTTCAATTGGGTATTTCCAAACTGATGGAAGACAGGAGAGCATTTATGCTATTTTCTTTTATCTTGCATACTGCATTAAATAACAAGGCAGCACTTCTTTATATAGTGAATTTTTGTCGTTTCCACCTTTCTAATATTTGTCTATTGAAAACACAGTGTGCATGTGCTGGAACTGTTATTACCAGGCACTTACAGAATACAACTACTGCAGTTTTTCTAGAGATGAGTCATTTCTGAATTTTAAAGTCAAATATATACAGAAGTAGGATAAAAAGCATAGTAAGAAACTAAATACTACATTTCTTATTCCTCTTTGCAGGCACTGGGGATGCAATTATGCCAAGTGATGGAGGGAAAGAGCACTCACTGCAGTGAGTGAAGTTTTGAAAGCTCCTCTAGTAGTGCATATTTCTCTATGTGCCTTTGAAGACCTGACCAGGTCCTCCTCATCCTCAATGTGACATTAAATTCAAAGAAACAACAAAACTGTTTTTGGTCACATCAAGTCAGCCATTGGAGGGGTAATAAGAAAATACTAAGTCATGTCTACTGTTCTTCCAAAGAGTAAGTGCTATACAAATTGGTTTAGCCCTGGATTGGAGGCTGGCTGACAATCATTCTAGAAATAAGTCCTCACAAGCTGCCCAGATGCTGCCTACAAATGAAACATCAAAAGATCTCTTCCTATGTAGCAGCCCATAGTGTAATCCTGGCAAGCATGCCCTTATTAGAGCAGAACTTACCTCTTTATTTATTATTCATGAATATATAATAGTGTTTTCAGAAATATATTCTGCAGCAGATAATCTTCCATGGCAAACTAAAAAATATGTATGTCTAATTATAAGAGATTGTAAAGATCCTGTAGCAGCATACTTCCTTATCACCAGCAAAGTACTGCATTATAGATTAAAACAACACAAACGTGTTAAAGTTTGTAGAGCGTTTCACTTTTATTGGATATATGTTGCTAAGAAACAGAATTGAGACTCTTTTGAACCTGAAGCCTCTTGGGACCGTGGTATTGCATATGTAGTAAATGCTTTTCACTTTAGGAAGGATTAAAAGGTAGGCCAGGAGAAGCAGGGAGGGTTCATTAGTATTCCATGTTTTCCAATGTACTGCCAATGAACTCTACTATTATGGTAGTAAAAGCTATGTAAGGAGCTTCAGCTTTTTCTCAGATGAAGTGTTGACAGCTGCTTGTTTGAATATTAATAAAGTCTATTGAGATATTCCCTGCCTTTATTGTCTATAGCTTGAAACTGTGAAGACTTGTCTGTGTATTGCATCGTTATATTTCTAAGTACACGTCTGTCTGCAGAGATGGTGCCCATTTTGTTCCTAGAGATAGTACACCTCATTATAGAGTAAATTACAACCTTATTCTCCATTAAACAGTTATTTTGGCAGCGTTGTTGGTTGCTGTTTTCCCTCTTCGATTTGAAGAAGTCAATGCTGTTTGAAAGAACACGTGTTCTCTCTTACATATGGTAATCTATCCTCATTCTTCCCAACTTCTACAAACAAGTAAGTTACTCCTGAACCACATGCAAGAAAAGTTAATTATTTTTTTTTTAAAAAAAGCCTTTTTTTATTAAGTCAAAAGTGTGATACAGAAATGAAGAATTTCACAGTGCACAGTATTTTTCCATGTTTTAGCTGCAGATGGCTTGTTAGCTTGATGATGCATAGATTAGCTTATGGTGCAGCAGCAGTTTCTGCTGGCTGGCATGCTGCTTAAAGTTGGAGGGAAATACTGGTGAAGCGACGGTACAGAAAAACAGTGCCTGGCCCTCCTGGGGTGGGGAGAGCTGAAGATTTCCCTTGCAGCAGGGGAGAACCAGCCATGGAGAACCATGGTGACATGAATACAACTGCTGCGTCTGTGCAGTGCTGGGCAGATATGTATAGGATCGGCCTCTGGGGAAAAAAAAAAAGGGCTCCAAGCAAATCAGTAGTCTTGGCTGGATGCTGTAAGTTGACTAATTGAGTAACTCTGACTAAAACCGGGATATTAAGCATTCCCAACAGAACCCAGTCCAGTCTGTATGAGTGCACACAAACCCAAAATTCAGATGTCATGTGTTAGTTTATTGGCAACTGGGCCTTTAAAAACAACTGCAATACAGGAAGATTAAACACCTAATTTTAAACTCCTAAAAACCCAGCAATTACAAATGTACAGATTAATCATAGCGATCTCTTCTTCTTTCACACAATGGATTTCTCTAAAACAACTGGACAGGCGTTTCATTGGTGGTAGGACAGTGAGGAAATAATTTGTCTTCTTACAGTAATGACAAGAAAATAATAATAGAGGAATAATTATGATGCCATACCTGGGCCTCTGCTGCTAGGGTGGCTTTACTGCAACCATGCAGCTTAGCCAGTTGAGGCGCATTCTCCCTGCTGCTGCCATGTATCCACAGTCTTGTATCAGTGAAGTATCACAAGAAGAGACTTTGTCAAATATCCTCAAAGATGTTGCTAATTTTACATGTGAATTAACAGCGAGAAATCAACAAACTGGAAAAGAATTTTGTTAAATTGGCTAAATTAATTCATCACTAACAGAAGTATCTTTCTTTCAATTTTTAAGAAAAGTCTGCCAAGTGAAGACAATTTAATCAACTTTATGATCAATGAAGAAGAGAAAAGAGATAGAATGCATTTTTTTATCATCTAATAGAACTGCAACTGACTCCTAGAGAGTGCGAGGAGCCAGTGGATCACTATAGTTAGGACGTGAAAATGTTCCTCAGGACTAGAATAATATTCCTGTTCAGCTTTGATGCCCTCAAACTAGTTTCCACCAAGATTAAAAGCTCATTTGATGTGATCACTCATGCCAAATTCGCTGCAAAGAAGGTAATGTCCTTGCCAGGAGGATTAAATGTGTAGTGAAAGCTGCACAAGAGGCAACACCTATCTTGTCTACATCCACAAAACCCCAGACTATGAGGACTATGATACAGCTTGTTGAAAGACTGCAGTGGCTTGATAGGCTGCCATACTGAGACTGCAATGGACACCAAGTATTCTCAGAGGAAGTTCCATTTTAATTCACAACTTTGTTGAAACAAACCCACGATATAATCAGTCATTTTCCTAATTTATAGAATTTTAACATTAATCTGTCATTTTTATGGTCAAAATTCTTTGCTTTTTTTTTTTCCAGGGTTATTTTTCATCTGTTTGAATTTCATGAAGACATGCTGATGATACAATCAAGGTGCAAGGGAGGTGGCAGAACAACCAGCCAGACCTATTGGGGAAGATAAGGCAGGGCAGCTGCAGAGCCTTCCTGAACATTTGCTGCCATCCCACTGCACTGTTAAACATACATCTTTCCAACCTGCGGCAGACACGACCAGCACACATGTAAGGAGAGAGTGTAGGTATATGGATGTCCTTCTTTTTTTCCTGATTTCAATGTTATAAACATAAAGCAAGCAAAGATGTTCTTTTCAGTGTTAAAATACCATCAAGAGAATTTAAAGGAATACGTCCTCTTTTATCAGTCTTTTAAATTGGCATTGAAAAAAAATCCAGAGGCTACCTAAACGGATTTCTTTTTACATTTGTCTTGTATGGGGGATCTCAAATACACTCTCCAGACCTTGACGCAAGTTCAGGCTGTCATAGGTACATTGCCAGGACAGATATCATAACAGCCAATGTACTTTGGGGGTGGTGGTCCTGCTGTAACTTCCATAAGGATTTTCAGCCACTGACCCTGTACAATGTCTTTTGACAGACAACAGAGAGGTTACCCTCCCCATATGTAAGAAAAGTCTTTCTGCAGAGCAACTGCTAGGCTTCTACAATGGAGGATGTATATGTAGATGGATGGATGGATGGATGGATAGATAGATAGATAGATTGATCGATCGATCGATCTCAATCAAAAAATCTCATCTCCAGTCAAAGGAGCAGATAGAAGATCCCATCGTAAAACCTGTCCATTTTGCAGAAGTATTAGCATATTCTGAAATTAGTTTTGTAATTGTTCTTACCTGTACAAGATTGTTTAGGTCCAACAAAATGAAGAAAAGACATAGCTGACAAGTCTCACTTGTTCCCTCCGCTTAGTATTAATACTATTCACTTCAGAAGTCCAAATGTACATAAAGCAAGTAATGTAAGCATAACTGAGTGAATTTTTAAGCATATAGAGAAAATGAAATAGTAAGAACAGATTGCTGTGCATTCCATTGCAAGCTTAATTACATTGACTCATTCTAAAATAATAATGCCTGCCATTCTTATAATGCTTTACGAGTTTGGGAATGATACAAATAAGAGCTACTTGTTGTTACTTAGTAGGCAAATGTTTTCTTGCTGTGTAAACTATATAGTTATTGTACTGTAGGCCCTTGCAAGCAAAGCAAGAACACAGGGAAGGATTAGGAATAATTTCTGTATAATCAAATGCCATTTGGTAGAAGACCGCAAAAGACTTAGTTATTTTCAAGATCAGCACGCAAATACACGAAAGCAAAGCTGAAGGTGTAATATTCATATACTGTCGTAAATACAGCTACAGACAGAAAAAACTGCCATTCTCTCCAGTTATAAACTGAACAGCAACAAAGATCATACATGGAAAAAGAACCAGGAAGGCAAAATAGGCTTTAAAAAAAAATTAACTGAGATACTAAGCAATAATACCTAGCATGTTATTATAATTTAAGGACAACTACAAATGAAGTCTTGGAATGCTTCAATATCCCTCCACTCTCCTGCAACAATGTTTTGCCTTTTTGAGTCTCTTTTTGTTACCAGGTACTCTTCAAAGTTAATGCATCAAGAAGGATTTGTTTCATCCAGCATGGGAGTGAAGCTGCTTCCACAGCCTGAAACAGGAGTTGCTTATCAGCTGTCTCCTCAAACACACTCACCAAGCGAAACGTGGCAAAATGTGCAGCTCTATCCCTGTGTGTACCTCTTAAGCACCTCTGCTTAAGAACCATGTTAATCACATTATTTAATTAGTTCACAAATAATCACTTTACACTCATAATCTGAAACTAGATGTTTTGGCATCTGAGACAGGGAAATTATTAAAATCCACATCTTTCTAAAGAAATGCAAACCCTGTTACATCTTCTGTATCTCTTTCCATTCATTTCTGTGTGTTTTATCTCAGGCTTCTGAGTGTTTCATCTTTTACCCTTTTCCAAATTTAACAGTCTGAGTATTTAATTCCTTAATATTTAATGCACTATTTCTCACAGTCTTTTTGGCAAGAAAAGAAAGAATGTGGGATGATTTTTTTTTCTTTCATTTCCTTCAGGCCTGGCCTAACTCTCCTTCAAGCCCAGTCACAGGGAAGCTCACAAACACACATTCGACTTTTAAGCGTGAAAATGCTTCTTTTGATATTAAAGGCTCTTCAGACACTCGAGGTGTTTTTTTCTAATTGGAGTCCAACTCACAAGTCTGTCTCTCCTTTTCATAGAATTGTGCTTTTACTTGTCTCTAGTTCCTCGTTTAACTTCTTTATAAATCTTTCCCCCTTTTACTCCATTTCTCCATTCACCTCTTTTTTTTCTTATTTTCCCTTCTCATCCTTCTCAAATTCCTCATTTCCTCCATCCTTTCCCATGTCCTCTGAGGTGGTTTGAGAGTTCCCTCACCTCCTTGCCCACTCCAGGGGTCTGCTGCAGGTTTACTTCAACTTTAACTTCTGCTTCTCTGTGATGGTAACCAGCTTGCATTCAAGAGAGTACTTTACATGTGAATTACAGCAGACTCTCATTTTAAGTGCGACAGCAATTGCTTCTATGGAATAATAAATGGTCTCCAGATCTGAACCTTTTTAAAGCTCTCCCAGGGTCAAGGGACTCTCATCCTCTTTACATGCTGGTTCTCTGATTGGGGGAGATAAAACTGGGCAGCTATGGGAGACCTGGTGACAAGTAGGTTTGGCTGCAAGCCCTGAAGCAACCAGAAGGAAGGATGGATGAAAAGAGCCCTCCTAGTCACTGGAAGTACTCTGGATTTATGCTGGTGTGTAACAAAGTACTTTCAGTTTTATGTTTTGACAGTAATATTTAAGTTTTTACCTTTGAACTAAGCAATCTCAGGTGCTGACACAATTATGCATTTCATTACAGATTTTTCTGTAGTTGCTTCTAGTTGCTGAAGAAATGTCTTTTATCCTTATAGGTTGTCCATCACTCCTTAAATTAACAGCTTTACTCCACAGAAAGCTCAAGTTCTTGATACTGTATTTCACATTTCTCTAGGCATCAGTATTATTTATAGTTTAAAACTGTTGAGTTTGAAATTTCTTTCAGCAAAGACATGGGTTAGATTACTCGGTATCACTCAGCAACAAATAATGAGATGAGTTCTGTATCAGGAGCTTTTCTTTAGCTTTACACTTATTTCTCCTATTCTAGAGTAACACATGAGGAGTAACAGATTCATGGCTTCCTGCACATTGAACTTCAGTAAATTTTATTATACAGTGTCCAGATTACACTTATAAAAACAGGGTCATCTTGCTGAGTATATCAGAAGTTAACTGTAGAGTCATAAAGCTGACAGAAAGATTTTGTGCAGCCTTCCCCACACAACTCTCACAAAAAGTCAATTTTAAAAATGTCACTTGAGGGAGGAAGAGAAGGGCTTCTGCAAGTGCTTGAATTGAAATCCTGAAATACAAAAGTCCTCTATTACACCAAAGGCACAGAAGAATCATAGAATCTTCTGTTTGGAAAAGACCTTTGAGATCGTCAAGTCCAACCGTACCCATCTTCTGCTAAAACATGTCTTTCAAGAACTCATCTATCCATTTTTTAAACACCTCCAGGGACAGTGACTCAACGACCTCCCTGGGCAGCTGTGCCAGTGCCTGAACACCCTTTTGGTAAAGAAATTCTTCCTAATGTCTAGTCTGAACCTCTCCTGGCACAATTTATGGCCATTTCCTCTTGTTCCATCACCTGTCACTTGTGAGAAGAGACCAACACTCTCTCTGTCACAGCCTCCTTTTGCCATAGACAGCAATAAGGTCTCCCCTCTGCCTCCTCTTCTCCAAGCTAAACAACCCCAGTTCCCTCAACTGCTCCTCGTAGGACTTGTTCTCCAGCCCCTTCACCATCCTCGTTGCCCTTCTCTGGATGCATTCCAACACCTCAATGTCCTTCTTGTAGGGAGGGGCCCAGAACTGAACACAGGACTTGAGGGGTGGCCTCACCAATGCTGAGTACAGGGGCACAATCACTTCCCTTGTCCTGCTGGCCACGCTGTTTCTGATACAGGCCAAGATGCCATTGGCCTTCTTGGCCACCTGGGCACACTGCTAGCTCATATTCAGCTGGCTGCCAACCAACACCCCAGGTCCCTCTCCTCCAGGCAGCTCTCCAGCCATTCTTCCCCAAACCTGTAACGCTGCCTGGGGTTGTTGTGTCCCAGGTGCAGGACTCAGCACTTGGTCTTGTTAAACCCCATCCCGTTGGTCTCAGCCCATCGATCCAGCCTGTCCAGATCTCTTTGGAATATCTCCCTTCCTTCAAGCAGATCAACACTTCCACACAGCTTGGTGTCATCTGCAAACTCGTTAAGGGTGCATTCGATCCCTTTGTCCAGATCATTAATAAAGATATTGAACAGGACTGGACCCAGCACTGAACCCTGGAGAACGCCACTCGTGACCGGCCTCCAATTGGATTTACGCCATTTACCACCACCCTCTGGGCCCAGCCATCCAGCTAGCTTTTTACCCAGCAGAGGGCCAATGGCAGCCAGTTTCTCAATCAGAATGCTGTGAGAAATGTTGTCAAAGGCTTTACAAAAATCCAGGTACACCACATCCACAGCGTTTCCCTCGTCCACTAAACGGGTAACGTTGTCATAGAAGGAGATCAGGTTGATATGGCAGGACCTTCATAGACCCATGTTGACTGGTTCTGATCACCTGGCTGTCCTCTATGTGCTGCGTGATAGCACTCAATATGACCTGCTCCATGACCTTCCCCGGTACCGAGGTCAAACTTACAGGCCTGTAGTTACCTGGATCCTCGCTCTGACCCTTCTTGTATATGGGAGTAACATCTCCAGCCAAGCGGCACTTCCCCAGACAGCCACAGCTGTTGATAGATGAGGGAAAGGGGTTTGGCAAGGACCTCTGCCTGCTCCCTTAACACTCTTGGGTGTATCCCATCTGGCCCCATAGACTTGTGGACATCCAGTTGGCCAAGCAGGTCTCTAAACAAGTCTTCTTGGAACATCGAGGGTTCACCTTCACAGTCTTCTGGCTCAGGAGCCCAGAGAACATCTCACCTTACTATTAAAAACCGAGGCAAAGAAGGCATTAAGTACCTCTGCCTTGTCCTCATCCTTTGTTACTTGTTACTAATCCACTCCCCTTGCATCCAGTAAAGGAGGGAGATTCTCCTTGATCCTCCTATTGTTGTTAATATCCTTGAAGAAACATTTCTTATTGTCTTTCACTGAACTGGTCAGTTGAAGTTCCAGTTGGGCTTTAGCCCTTCTAATTTTTTGCCTACATGATCTCACCTGCTCCTTGTAGTCCTCCTGGGAAGCCTGTCCCCTCTTACAAAGCTCATATATTTTCCTCTTTTTCCTTAGACTAACACAGAGGTCTCTGTTAAGCCAAGCTGGCCTTCTTCCCCACCAACTCATTTTACATCACACAGGGATGCTCTGCTCTTGCGCCGCCAGAATTTCCTTCTTGAGGAGCATCCAGCCCTCATGGGCTCCTTTGTCATTTAGAACCATCTCCCACTGGACTTTATCAAGCAGCCTTCTAAACAGTTCAAAGTCTGGCCCCCGGAAGTCCAAGGTGACAGTTCTGCTGACCCCGCTCCTTACTCCTACAAGAACTGAGAATTCTGTCATCTCGTGATCACTGAGCTCCAGGTGTCCTCCAACAGTCACCTCCCCCACAAAGCCCGCTCTGTTCACAAACAGCAGATCCAGTGGGGCACTTTCTAGTCAGTTCACTCACCAGTTGTGCCAGGAAGTTATCTTCCATACACTCGATGAACCTCCTAAATTGTTTCCTTTCTGCTGTGTTATACTTCCAGTAGACATCTGGAAAGCTGAAGTCTCTCGCAAGAACGAGGGCCATCGAGCGCGAGACTTCTCCCAGTTGCTCGTAGAAGAGCTCATTGGTTTCCTTGTCCTGGCTGGACGGCCAATAACAGAGTCCCACCACTGTGTGACTTAGTGGGGGTTCCACTGATTTTAACCCACAAGCACTCAACTCCATCGTTAGCATATTTTAGTTCAATGCAATCAAAACTTTCTGTAACATAGAGGGCAACCCCACCGCCTCTCTTTCCCTGTCTCGCCTGAAGAGTTTATAGCCACCCATGGCAGCACTCCAGTTGTGCAAATCATCCCACCACGTTTCCATGATGGCAATTACATCATTGTTTTCTAGCCTAGCAATGGCTTCCAACTCCCCCTGTTTGTTGCCCATGCTGTGTGCATTACTGTAAATGCACTTCAGCTGGACTGTTGTTTCCACCCTTTTACTAAGTGAATTAGGCTCACGTCCTGACTGTCTACTAGCGGTGCTTTGTATTCCACCAATAACCTTTGAATTCTGGCTGCCACCTGGAGTGCTCTTCTCCACTTCCACTGAGATGGCAGACCAGGAGCTCTCACCAATACACTGTCCCTCAGAGCCTGAGGTGCCATTCCTATGATTTAATCTATTGAGCCCAGTGATGTCCCCTCCCCCTTCCAAGCTAGTTTAAAGTCCTCTTGATTAGTCTGACCAATTTCTTGGAGAGTATCCTTATGCCCTTATGGGACAGGTGTGCCCTGTTTTTTGCCAACAGGCCTGGTGTGTAGGTCAACCCATTGTTGAAGTACCCGAAGTTTTGTTCTTCGCACCATGTTCGGAAACAGTTATTCAATTCCTGGCTCCTTCCATTCCTTCCCTCACCATTCCCTATGAGAGAGGGATGGGACCACAAATGAAAACTCTTTTTAGCAAAATCACGATGTATTTTTGTGGTAGCTTCTGGCTTAAGTAGGCCCTTTAATCATACTAATAGTCAACCATTAGGCAAAAAGGGATTTTTTTTCCAAAAGAAATATTTATCTGAAAAATGGAGCTTCTCCTGCAGCTTCTCTAAGGGAAAGTTCTGTTCATATTCCAGATGTGCAAGTGGCTGCACCTTATTTTTTAAAATCTCCTTGTGCTTAGTATACAATCTGGATCCATAACTCCAAAAAGCCAGGGCCTTGTTCCTTCCAGCAGGGCCTGAACACCAGTTCACACAGGACTCCAAGCACAGTTCCTGCTGCTGCATCGGAGACATGGGAACTGGATGGAGATGGAATTGCACTGGGCTGGAGCACAGGACACCTGGCAAGGACAAGAGGCACTCTTATTTTCATTATTCCAGCTGCTGTAGGGGCTAGGTATGATACAGCAGCGATGAGGAGCAGCTGAGGGATCTGGGGTTGTTTAGCCTGAAGAAAAAGAGGCTGAGGGGAGACCTCATCACTGTCTACAACTGCCTGAAAGGAGGTTGCAGCGAGGTGGATCTTGGTCTCTTCGCCCAAGTGATGGGCGATAGGATGAGAGGAAATGGCCTCAAGTTGCAGCAGGGGAGGTTTAGATTGGACATCAGAAAAAATTTGTTCACTGAAAGGGCTGTCAGGCATTGGCACAGCTGCCCAGGGAGGTTGTGGAGTCACCATCCCTGGAGGTGTTTAAAAGACAGGCAGATAAGGTGCTCAGGGATCTCGTTTAATAGTGGACAGATACGGTTGGACTCGATGATCTCAAAGGTCTTTTCCAACCAAGCGATTCCATAGTTCTAGAGAACGATTAATCGGGGCCGCGCTGAAACACCCGGCGGAGGCGATGTACAGGGGCCACGCGCTGTGTTTCGTCGCACCCGCCAGGGGGCGCCGCGCCGCCAGAGACCGCGGCTCCAGCCCCGACCCGCGGAGCGGGAACTGCCCCCGCACCCCCGGAGGGCAGGCTGTGTGCACGGACCCCATCCTGGCCGCCCGCCACAGCCACCCCCGCTCCCCTCGGGGCGCCTGGCCTGCAGGGGCTCCCCGACGCCTCCGCCCGGGTGTCCTCGGCTGCCCCAAGGGGTTCTCCTCCGCCTGTCCCCGTCTGCCTCCAGCAGGATGAGGAGGAAGGCGTGAGGCGAGCCCGCTGGTTCGGGTTGCAGGGAGCCACGGAGCAGTGGCGGGAACCGCCGTAACCGCGGGTGCGCCCGCGGAGCTGCTGGGCTCTCTCCGCCCCGCGCCGGGCGGCGGAAGGAGAAGGCGCGGGCAGCCAGGTGCCCTTCTGCACCGCTCCTGCCGCCCTGCTGGCATCGCCGCCGCCCCCCACGGCACTGGGCATCCCCGCCCAGAGGCAGCCCAGCTCTGCATCGCCCCGCACTGCCCCCCCGCACTACTCCTACTGCCCCGCCCCGCACTGCCCCGCCTCGCTTCGCCCCGCTCCGCCCCGCACCGTCTTGCCCCGGACCACTCCGCGCCGCTGGCACCACCACCGCGCCCCACAGCGGTAGGCATCACCACCCGGGGGCAGTCCCGCTCCGCATCTCACCGCTCCCCACAGCACCAGGCAGCGCCGCCCCGGGAGCAGCCCCACCACCGCCTCCCGCAGCGCTCCGCTCAGCACCGCACCGCCCCGCGCCGCTGGCATCACCACCGCGCCCCACAGCGGTGGGCATCACCGCCCGGGGGCAGCCCCGCTCCGCACCACACCGCACCGAACCGCCTCGCCTCGCCTCACCACCGCGCCCCACGGCACTGGGCATCGTCCTCCGGGGGCAGCCCCTCTCCGCCCCTCATCGCTCAGCTCTGCCCCGCACCTTCCCGCGCAGCACCGCTGGCATCGCCGCCGCTGGCATCGCCGCCGCGCCTCACGGCACCAGGCAGCAGCGCCGCCCGCGGGCAGCCCCGCCGCCGCCTCCTCTCTCGCCCCCCACGCCGCCCCGATGTCCCCCGCCGCCCCGCCGGCCGCCCCCCCGCGCCGCCGGCGGCGGCGGCCCTAGGGGCGCCGGGTCCCTGCGCTGCCCCGCGGAGGGGAGGCGGAGGCGGCGGCGCTGGGGCGGGGGCGGAGGCGGAGGCGAGGGGGCGGCGGAGCGGCGGAGCGGCGGCGGCGGCGGAGCGGGAGCCGGCGGAGGCGGCGATGGACGAGTCGTCGCTGCTGGACCTGCTGGAGTGCTCCGTGTGCCTGGAGCGGCTGGACACCACGGCCAAGGTGCTGCCGTGCCAGCACACCTTCTGCCGCCGCTGCCTGGAGAGCATCGTCAGCTCCCGCCACGAGCTGCGCTGCCCGGAGTGCCGCATCCTGGTGGGCTGCGGCGTGGACGAGCTGCCCGCCAACATCCTCCTCGTCCGCCTCCTGGACGGCATCCGACAGCGGCCCCGCACCGCCGGGGGCGCCAGCGGCAGCCCTAGCGCAGCGGCCCCCGCTTACCCCCAGCCAGCGGCCGCCGCCGCCGCCTCCCCCAGCGCCGTCGCCGCCGCCGCCGCCTCGGCCGCCGCTAGCCTGAGGGAGCTGGCGGCCGCCAGCCGCAGCGCCCTGCTGGGAAAGGTGGGTTCCCGCACCGGGGCGAGGGCGTCGGGGTGCGCGGGTCCCGGGACACCGCTGAGCATCTTGGATGCGCTTGTACCCCCTGATGTAAAGATGGGAGGCTTGGGGTGGGATGGGCTCAGAACACTCCGGGCTGCCCCGGGACGACCCACTGTTCGGCAGGATCCTCACCGGCCCCCCGGGGCAGCAGAGCTGGACGTGGCTCCCGGAGTTAAGAAACAGTTGCGAGGCACTGGCACAGCTGCCCAGGGAGGTGATTGAGTCACCATCCCTGGAGGTATGTAAAAGAAGGTGGAGGATGCACTCAGGGATATGTTTTAGTAGCGGGCACGTACGGTTGGACTCGATGGTCCCAAAGGTCTTTTCCAGCCAACCGATTCTGTGACTCTAAAGTGCCTAGGAAGCGCTTGTCGGCCTCTGCCAGGTGCCTGTCAGGTGCAGGCAGGAGCTGGCTCCCGCTCTCAGGAATAAGTCGCTAGAAACGCTCTGCCGCTCCCGTACCCGGCGCTTCTATCTCCCCCCGCCCTGAGTTTCCCCCTCCGCTCTCGGGATGCTACCGGTGCGGTTGGTTACAGCCACACAGAGTCCCTCTCACAGCCAGGATCGAGTGTCGTTTGAAGCTGAAGTTTCCCCTCCCGAGGGAACGTAATTTCATTTTTATGTATGAGATGTGTGATTTATTGAAGGAGAATGCTGCAACATATGCATTTATTTATTTTAAAACTGCACTTGAGTGCCCGTTCTTATTCCTTTTAAAATCGTTGGCGAGGGTTTCATTGACTCAGAGGGGACAAGATCAATTCCTCCCAGTGTTCTGTATTATTGTATAATTCTATATGATAAAATTTACTATAGGACCTCTTTAGGAAACTTTGAAATGGAGATACTCTGAAGACAGTGAGCGTCTTATTTCTAATGTCATGTATATATAGTGGATGCATTTAATTGTCTTTGATCTGTCATGAAATCTGCTTATCTGCTTGAGCTGTAGTTTAGTGTAAAGGCTTTTGATTTGGAAAGGTCAATGCAAAGATTCCTTGTGAAGTTGTATCACTATAGTAAATGTTTCAATTAATTAATTTCCTTTTCTTTTTCCCCCTGAGAAAAATGAATAGACCTGTACCAGTGTTTTGAAGTTTTGCCTACAGGATATGATGGCAAATACCATACATTGTTCCATAAAATTCAATTTTGGAGTTTGAAGTGAAATATGCTTGGCAATATTTCTAAAAGGGTACATCCTTTATTACTGACCTTTAGGCTGCAATGATCTTCAGGTATTTGATAATGATATGCACAATTTAAAGAAGAAAAAAGGCAATGGGATTCTGGCCTCTGCCTTTTTTTTTTCCATGTTTTTCAACTAAACTTAGGATTGTGGCTTTTTCATAGCAGACGACTCTTGTTATCTTGAGTTTCAGCATTACAAAAAGGGAAGTTTGCATTCATTAGGTTGTTCAAATTATGATGTCCTCATGGTTTGGTTTGATGCCCAGATAGTAGTGTCTTATAGGAGGTAGGATCTATATGGAAGGCTTATTGCACCTGCAGGATTTGTGTTGCAGAAGGGTCTCATGCCTTGACCAAAGTTTTGTGACCATCCAGCAGTAAGACAGTCTCTGGTTTTCATATCTTTTAATCCTAGTCAAGTTAGGATGCTACAGGGGGATGTGCATGTATTGAAATACTAGAAGGGAAAAGTTTTTTGAGGGCAATTTTATGTGTGAATGCAAATTTTTAGAGAAGTTGAATTTTCATTATTTTAACATGAAGTGGCAGATTTTTAAGAAGATACTTCCCTAGCCGTTACTGCCGATATCATGTATAAGTAAAACCACATTGTGTTCAATTGTTTTCTGGCTTCGATTGAATAGCACTTCAGTAAGCATCTTCAGTTCTGTTATCTGTTTCTGCGTGGGCCGCTACCCACCTGAATTTGGTAGAAAACAAAGTTACACATCACATTTTGGCTTTCATGGTTAAGAACTGCTTTTTTTCTCCCTTGTTGAGGCTAATGGGTGATTCCGGGGCAGTGAATCTGCTGGGGAAGAGTGTGTCTGTAAAACTGTTTGCTTGGCCTTTTGACTGACCGCACAATTTTATCCTGGAAATCAATGCAACGTGCTTGATCCTTACAAGGTTCATTACAGTGAAAGAAAGTCTGGACTAATCTGCTTTTTAAAAAAGCAGCAGGGGAGAATAATCCTCCCAGGAGCTGCTGATACAGCTGATTGCTGAGCTATCCTTGGAGACAGGAGTACAGCACCTCTCTCTGTACTAAACAATAGATGGTACAGCCCAGCGTGGAATTAGGCTTTTTGAGGCTGATACTGAAGAGCGGAATTGCATGCCTTTCGTTCTTATGTTGGTCTTTGACAGCTTAGCTCTCTTTGAGAAAGCTGAAGTGATTCTCTATAATCTATATTTTTTTACCTTTCAGAAATTACTGTAGATTTGCTGCCTGGGGCTTAAATGCAAATTACACTATTTTACTAATTAATACCTTTCATTTTAGGTAATGCGGTATATAAAATGGGACATACCATTATGAGTTTTTCAGTTAGGAAGAAAACTGCTAGTTGTGAAATGTAATGGCAGAGAGCCAAGGTCATTTCTATCAGACTTCAGTCTTGCCCAGATCCTCGTACTGATATGTTAGAATCACATTGGGGATCTGTTTCTCTGAGAATTTTAATTAACCTTAGAAGACAGAGAAGGGCAACCTTTTGTGTTGCCATTATGCCTGTATTTTGCTTCTACACTTTATACTTGGGGGAAGTTTTATTTGCATAGATGATTATTTTCTAAAATCAATGCACGTTTTTTATCAATTTGGCAAGACTCTGAGGGGTTTGTATTTTTTTATAGGCTCTTTGGTCCTTCTTTTCCCATAGTTTATCACAGACTTGGCCTATCCAGAGTGCTGAAACCCAGTGTGAGAGGGGCTGGGTTGGGGATGATTTGGGTCTGATCTGAAAGATGTCCAGGACCATTCTTCAGGAACGCTTTCGTAATACTGTAGGTATTTTAAGATACGCAGTGTACATCTTCAGCATGAGAGATCTGGAAGGGGTGTTTAACTGCTAATATGTACTTGGAAAATATTTTGGATGTTATTGGTTTGTAGTGGTATTTGATCTTTGGTAAGCGCAATGACTTTATTTCAGCCTGTAAAAAAAACAGTAGTCTGTTTCTAAATGGTGTAGCATATTTTGGGATGTACATATTAAAGATGCTATGTAAATAAAGAGTATGGTATTAGGCATTATGAAAGGGTCCAACTGCTGAAAGAGCACATTGGAAGAGTGAGGGAAAGGAAATCCAGCAAATGTTAGAATGGCCCCCCCAGGGGATAAAGCAGAAGGCTAAAAGTGGTTTATAATGGTAGGTGCATTACACACAAGGTTATAATTTATTGGCTCCTCTGTTTCCATTACCACTGTAGAATTGCTTGGGGAATTCAGATTGTGTCAAAGTAAATGGCTCCCTTAGATTGTAGAGGCATTATGGTAAATCTGCCCCTTTTACTGAGCGTGGAGTTTGGGATTTGGTCTTTTTTTAACAATTATTGTGCTCTTTTTTCGCTTAGAATTTTTTCAGGAGTTCTCAAGATCTAATAGCCAGCTAAATGTATGCAAGTGTAGTAATTGCCTCCCCAACCAGGCATCTCCCACTCCAGGTGCAGGGTTTATTGCTTGCTTGCTTGCGATATAAACTGAGAACAACATTTGCATGAAAAAGAAACAACACAGAAAAACAAAACATGTGTCTCGGTTTTCCCAGAAGAGACAACATGGCCGGAGTGACAGAGAGGTATGCAGAGCGTTACCAGACGGGGGGTATAGGTAATGGCAGAGTAAGATGTGCGCATAAGGAAAATGATGTGTCAGCGTGCTTGACTGAAGTGATGGATGGGCTGCGCTTCCCTGTGTTGCACTGGACGCTTTGCCCATGTATCAGCTTCGCAGAGCTGTTTCACTCTTTTGGGTGCCATTTGTTAGCCCAGGGGAAAGGTTACTACCCTTGGCTGCACAACAGTTTTGCAAGCAGAGAGAACAGCACTAATTTGCTATCTAGGCTTTTCAGTTTGTCTATTTGTCGGAGTTCTCCAAAAGAGACATCGAGTCATTATTTTTTTATGAGAGACCTGCCTCATCCTACACTGGTTACAGTGGATTGAGTGTGAAGTAGACCTTGCAGTAATTTTCCACAGCCACCTTTCCTTTTTGGGTACATTGTCTGTCAGGTGGAGATCCCACTCTGGGTTATGCAAAAGGAAGTGGATGGAGCCTGGCATTTATATGTGTTTGTATTTGTTACAAGCAGCAGTGAGTTGTGTAGGGGACATGCTTTGTCTTGGGCAGAGGAGGCTCCTCAACTTGGCTTTTTAATGATCAGATGTGCAGAGACAGGAATGCTGTTCTTGTCAGCAGCGCACGCTATGCATAGGCCCATGGATTTACTTTATTTTTGTTCTTTCTCTCTGATTTATTTGCTTCTGATACTGTAGTTTGGCTGGGCACTACTCGAACATTGTCATAAAACCATCCAAATAGGACTGATATTCCATGTGTCAAAGTCTTTGATCTTGAGGAATTTTTTTTTATCTGGCAGAAGGCTAAAAATTGTGTTTCAGTGCAGGAGATTAACAATCATGAAGAAGTGTATTGCAAAAAATGCAGCCAGAAGTATTTAAAATCCCAGTAATTAAAGCTGTCCTCACAGAAATGAGCAAGCATAGGAGAGAGGAATGCCAAAAGGCTGAGTCAGATAAGTTCATCATTCACTGAGTTCTTATGCTTTTCAGAATACCCACGATTTTCAGGTGTCATCTTTACATCCATTATGTTTTCCAAAAATAGAATATTTTCACCCATTTTTGAATGGTACTGTTAATTTTTACTTGCGTGCTAGAAAAGCACATTATGGGCCTGATGTGACCAAAGGGTGCCAGTGTTGACCGTGGACTTTTCCTTCTGAATTGGGATGGCCAGCAGTGGCTCAGTCACTGCTAGAAAAGTTGTGGGATGTGAAGAGGACTTTGTGTCACTAGCCCCATACCCTCCCTATTGCTTTGTGACATGTGTCTGTGGGACTCCTCCTGCTGTCAAATGAGAATGCTAAGTTTAATCTCTGCATATCATCCCTCTGAATGATTCACGACAAATGCTGGTAACACTGAGTGTCTGATAGCGTTTGGTGTTTGGTAGCTGATTACTCAAAAAGAAAATAGACTTTCAAGACTCTTAGCCCTGAGATCCTGTGCATGTTTTAGTTCTGGCATTTTTTTTCCCACCTCCTTTAAACCTCTGCTGTTTGAGGAGACATGCTGTTGTGTTTTTAAGGCTGAATAGGCATGGAGAGGGTGGTCCTGTGCAGCATGCGGTCCTTGACGTCCAATGATCTGCAAGAACTATCTGAGCGTCACATTTCCCAGCTGGAAACCTGCCCCAGTATCACTCACCCACCTTCATGGACTTGCAGTATTCAGAGGGAAGCTGCCTCACAAATGCGGAGTTATTACTGGAGAGGCTGGGATGTTGGATTTGGGGAGATTAAAAAGAACCAATTGTATACCCTGAAGCTATGACAGTTATTTTCTGCTGTTGAGTGGGGTTTGGCAGAGATGCTGCACTTTGTTCACGGGGAATGTCAGTGCTGAGATGCAGCAATGAGCACTGTGTACGGGCTGTAACAGTACACTGTATTCCTTGTTTTTAATCTTATCAGTTCATGTTCAGGCAGACTCCTGGTGCTGGCAGGGTGCCCAACAGGTCAGACCAGCTGAAGTCACTGGCTGTTGACGCTGTGTGCCTGTACTTGCAGGTCAGGGGCAGGCTACATGAGCTATACTGCTCTTTCTAGGCAAAGCTATGTCCGTGCAGTCAACAAGCTGCTCCATAAAATACCACAACCATATTTTATTTATGGTGTGGAGGATTTTATGCTCTAGGATGGTCTTTTCTTATTGTCTAGAGTTATTTTAGTTTGCTGTCTCATAAATTTAGCTTAATAATCCTAGTGCTGTTTTAGCTTGAAAAGTGTATCTGTTACTTCTTGGGTTGAGCGCTGTTGTATTTAGAATTTCCCCTCTAATTTCAATATTAGAATTTTGTTCAATATTTCATGCTGTCTGTTGAGAAGCACTGCTTAAATTTCAGATAAAAACATGATTCCCTTTTGCACTTAAGTAACCCACCTGTACTATCTGTAACTATGTGATGCCATTTTTTTTTTAATAAGCCGCAAAAGGTCACTTGTAACTCATATTTCACTCTGATTAATATATTTAAGCATTGCAACATTGTAATTGCTGATCTCTGCTGCACTGGATTCATTCAGGATTCAGGGACTCAGCAACTTCTGCGGACCAAAACTTAGCGGGATGCATGTGGTTTCAGCTTTCCAGCACTCACTCATCACGTATTGAGCTGAATTTTTGTGAGCGTTTTCGATGCGGTTGTGTTAAAATCTGATCTTTTACAACAGGTTTTCCCAGTCTGGGGTAAGCTGTCATGGGAAGAGCCCAAGATTAATTCTAATAGGACATGAGAGCCTGGACAAAGATAAACTATGGGATTTGAGAAAGCTGCATGACCTTGGCCTTGCCCCAGCTCCCACAGCAGCTGTGCTTCTGCAGCTGGGGTGGGAGCAATGGGGAAAAGCAGTGCCAGCTGAAAGCTACCTATTTATCCCTAGCCTTGCATCGAATCAAACTGCTCCCTATTACAGAAGCTTCTTGCTTGGAACAGACTGGTGCTTTGGCTGAGAATTTACTGGCCTGACTGTCATGCAAAAGAGAAAGTGAAAAAAAACAAAACAAAGCAAAAAACCCAAACCAAAAAAGGAGAGTGAAAACAATTAGAAAAACTGCTTTCTAGAGCATTGTCCAGATGGGCCTGGGAACAGATTCTTCCCATTTAGCAGCCTCAAATCCTCCTTCTTCCGCCAGTTCGGATTTCTCTGACAGCTTGAGCCGTGCCTTTTCACTACGATTTGGGGCGGCAGGGGGGTTGCTGGTGTGCTAGTTTTACTCACTTGGCTCCATTACCCTCTTCCTCAGCAGTAAAGTTAAACTCGTTACCTCCTCTTTTTGGGAAGTTTTGCTTATGTTGCTAGATCATTGCTTAAAAATCTTTAAAATTGTTTGAACAGCTTTTAAAAAAAACACAGCATGTGCCCAATAATTTAATCTGATTGTTCTTGTATGTAATTTGAATGCTTTTATTTGGTTAAAAAGAACAAACATTAATTTAATGATACATGCACATGAGATGGCTTTCAGTTCAGGGGAAGTACAAGAAGAGGGAATATTACTTTTGGTATTAAAAAGACATCTTGTTTTTAAAAGTAGAGAGAAGAATGAAAAGCATCTGGAATTAAGAGCACTTTCTGCCCAGTCCTTTAAGCGTAACTTCCATCAGCTCCACAGAACTTGCTGTGCACTGGTGGCTGTTAACTGGGGTCACCTGTGAACTCAGGCAAGGGGCAGCCTAATCTGCCCAAAGGAGCTGATGGATCTTCACCCCTTCTCTGCCCCTCTTCTAGGGGTCACGTGGAAGGTCTGGTGTCTGGCACCGGTCTCACTTCTCCGCATCTGTAGCTTTCAAGGGTTAAATAGTGAAAATCGCAGTCGATTTTTTGTCATAACTGGTTTCTGGCACTTTCAAAGCGTGGGTTGGCCCCTGCTGAAGTTTGGCTTTTTGTCCCATGGGAGCGGTTGGGTTTTCTGGTACGACTGGTCCATTTGCTTAGGGTTGGCCCGAGGGCAGGGGTTTCTATGGGATGCACATCCTTGTGAATGCTGTAAAGCTGCTTCTGCAGCAGGTCTGTATCTTGTTGCGTTTTGGAAACTGGAAGGCTTAGCAGTCTGGCTTGCAGTGCTGGGTGCCAAAAGAGGGAAGGCTGTGGGAATCACTAATTAAAAAAAGAGAGAGATGGGACTGTTTTCTTTCACCATGGTGATCACACAACATAACTTAACTCGGGGATGCTGAGGAATTTTCTTCTGCTCTCGAAGGCAACAGAACAAAGGTGCAAGTTCCTTTCCTGTTCCACTGCATTCAGCCACCTCTCGTTTGGAAGATAACTTAAGGATTTGTGGTAGTGAGGAATTTGTTCCTTGTGTTGGCTGTCAGATGGAATATGATTTATCAAACAAGTGAAACTAATGCTGTATATAGTTAAGAAGGGCCTTGTATGAAAATGGTATTTATGGGAAGAGATTGTTTCTTTGTCAATGCTTAGAGTGTCTTTCTGCTGCTACAGCAACAGGCATGAGAGTCTGATTATTCAGACAAGTTAGCGGGCTTTTTTTTCCAAGTTTTTAAAAGATCTGATCCAAACCAATACAAATCAGCCTTTGCTAATTTTAGAATGGTCTACTTACATGAGATAACAAATCCCCGTTTCAGTTTAAAGTGAAAATATTTTAACAGAAGGCTGGCAAGATTGTTATCAAAATGCTAATGATCATTTCTCCTACAGTCTCAGTTATTTTCAGAGGGAGGACTAGAATAGACACATCGTCTGAATAATATTGATTTTAATATGTATTACTATCTCATTAAGCTGTTAAATTCTTACCCCTTCTGGACGAAGGTTCATTAATTGCTGCAATTGATGTATCATTAAAATGCGTTTAGGTGCAAGATGTGTGGAGGGAAAGAGAGAACTTAAATTTTGATTGTGCGGTTGTGGATGGACTGTGGGTAAAGATATTACAGTCCTAATCAAAAAAAAAGGGACACTGCTGTGTTTGGTGTGCTGCTGTCTGATTGCCTTCCAACTAACAGCCGAGAAGTCAGCCAAATACAGGCACTATTGTATTTACTTTACTAAATGATTGTTTTAGTAAATATTATTGAGGGTGTTTATTTGTGGATTAATTTCAGGCTAAGTCCAATCAAAAACTCCTCTGTGAGTTCCTGCAGAAAAAAAGATTTTATGAATTTCCTTTTTAATTTCTAATTTCATTTTGAAACAGCTTTTAACAGACTGCTTTTTTTATTGACTACCTTCTTACATGTTTTGAAATGCTTTTATTGTGGCTTGTATTAGGTTTGCTATATTGTCATCCTTATACAAAAATCAATATGTTTTCATTTCCAATGATAGAAATAATTTATGAATTTTTAAGTATTTTAACTTAGTAAAGTAGAAGGAAGTAGAGGAAAGATTTTGTTTTGATTGATTGTGTTTTGGTTGACTTCAGTTAACATTTAATTATCTGTAAATAAGACACACAAAAATATATGTATGTGTATGTGTGTAAAATATCTGTACAACCCTGAATATATAGTTTTTTGACTGAAAAGTCCATTCCATGCGTTCTTCTTGAGTCCATATCCAATTCAGTTAAACATGCAGCACTGTTACTGTGTGGTGGGCATGGGTGTCATGTTGTGTCATGGCAGAGTGGCTGCTCCTACTGCATCTCTTAAGTGTGTGTCTGCTGTGACCCCTCCAGTGATGCAGCATCCCTTCTCAAGGAACGATAGGCATGCTTAGAGGCAGCCTCCTCATGCGCCGTGAAAATACAGATATGCGCTTGTCATGTGAGGGGGGAAGGATGGTACAGCAAGGGGAGCAGGAGTCAGCCAGAGGGGAGGCAGGGGAATGGGTGTCAGCCTGCTGGGAGGCACCTGTCCCTTGAGGATGCTGAGGCCCATTGTGAAGGGGTCTTCTGGTTCTCACAGCTGAGCCTCATTCCAATTTTGTGCTAAAACGTCAGAAAGATAAGAGACAGAAATAGCACAGGCTTTCCTGACAGAAGTGTGAGCTGCCACATGTCGAGTGGGCAGGATTCATCACCACTAGGGATGCTGCTCCTCACTGGCTAAACACAGAGAGGGTGCAGAACCGTAGAACAGGCAGGCGCAGACGGCTTCGTGTTGAGTCCAGCACATCTTGCATTTCAGCCAAGAATTTTCATGTGAAGAACCTCATTCTTTCACATACTTCCTTTCTGAAAGAAATAATTAAAAAAACCCTTGGAGAATACAGTCATACATACATGTCATAAAATGCAGTAAAATAATAGTTGACAACCATAAGATGAAATTTTTTTTGCATACTCTCTTCAGCTATGTAGAGGTAATCGTAGCGTTAAGAGCATAGTGGAAAACATCTGATTATTTATATTTCATAGTCACGTAGCAATGTAAAATCTTAACTTTTTAAGAATGAAAGCTCAGTATATTATTTTCTAAAAGGAAAGCATAGTATTTTTGATGTATATTGCAGAAAGGAAACTTTATTTTTTGCTGGATTAAGTTTTATCTGTTCTTTTGATAAACACAGGACTTCCTTTTATATGCAGTCAGTCTCACTTTTATCTGAGTATATGTTTCCATGGTGGGTCTATCCTTGTAGTCATCACTGTTAAAAATAATTTAGCACACTTTGTAGGGTTCAGCATCTGTAATAATATTGTTCAGCCAGGGAGAGGTCATTTTTTTACTTATTAACAAACAAAAACTCAACAGCCAGGGTTGAATGGCCATCTCCCACTCATTCCAGGCCTCAAAAACAAGGAAGCAAGTAACTAAGGGGAAGGCTGGTGTCTTCCTCCCTTTGTCTTGCCAGCAGCACACTGAAAGAGAAGCAGAGACCTAGAGAGCCACAGGGCTTCTGCTTTCCAGTTTCTCTGCTTCCAATGTTTGTTTCACACTGGTTTTATAATGTCTAAATCTCTGTTGCTAAGAATTGATTTTGTCTATTCTATTATTTTTTTCAAAATATAAATCATCAAATTTGCTACCTTCTGCAGAGTGTAGAGCTAAGAAGGTGAACCTGAATGAGGGCGGGAAATGGGTTTGGTGCATCGAGTCAGCGCAGCCCTCTGATTGACTCAGGGGTGTTGGTGATGCTCTCTATTGCATCTCCTCTCCCAAATGTCTTGCTCACCTTTAAAAAGTTACTGAAAATAGGAACCCCAGAAGCAAACGCTGTGTTAGTAGCAATAACAGAAGTTCCAGGAAAGGATCTGTGTCATCGTCCCCTTCCTGCAATGTTCCACTGCTGGCTGAAGGTGTACAGCAAGCAGGGGCAGGGAGAAACAGCTTGCCTGAGGGGTGTGCTTATGGCTCACCTGAGCCCTCCCCTCTCCACGTGTATCCATGCTTTCCAGTGGGCCAGGTCACCTGCCAGCGTCAGCAGTGTAGTCACAGGCTCGAGTGCTCCTTGAGTTGTTAACCTTTCAAATTAATGCATTTGAATCCTTTCTAGCCTGGCTTTCAGACAGGGCATTGCCATTCTTCTCTGTGTGGTGGGCACAGAGAGGGACGAAGAAGATGAGCTCCTTCCAGAGAGGGACCCAAAAGATGAGCTCCTTCCATGTAAGTGATGAAATGCTTCACGAGTTACCGGTGATGCTAGTGGTTGGGGACTCTGGGAGAGGGCTGTGCTCAGTAGTAGCTAATGATGGGATGACTGTACCATCTTTAGTCTTATTGAAAATCAGCACGGGGCCATGCAGAAGATGAGAGAAGATTATTTTACGTATTTGGTTTCCTGTGGGAGTAGGACTTGTGCGATAGCTTAATCTTAAAAATATGAGGGGAATGTTTATGGAGAATTTGCCCTGACAGCATTGTAGGTTGGAGTTTGAGAATGTAGTCAATAATAAGACTAATAAGATTTGGAGAGCATGGTGAATTCAACTGTTGAGTCTCTGTTCCCCCTTCTCTGAGCTCAGGAACCTCTACTAGACAAGGGGCACGCCCCACTGTTGCCGTTGAACGTCTTCCTCATTACTGCAGCTGAAATGGAGTTGGTGGGCTTGTGCCATAGCAAATTTGTTGTCAAATTAAAACTCCCTAGACTCACCTTGCTTTGAACACTTTTCAAGTAGACCACCATCTGCTTAGAAATATTCAAGAAGTATTCAAGTGATAACACTTGTGCAGCACTGGGCTGTGCACTAGGACACTGCCCTGTCTGAGGGGCCCTTCCGTATTTAAATTGATCGGTTCAAAATGAGTTCTTTTGGTTGTCAAAATTGCGATGAAAGTGGACTTTCTTAGTATTGGTACATTGCCTTGAAAGTAGGAGAAGCATATTTCGTTTAATCTTCTACATAGCTGTCAGAGGGAAATGTTTTGTTGGTACAGGGTTGGCATTAAAAGAGTCTGGACTCACATTTAAGAGGTGAGATCATAGGAAACCAAATAGAGTTGAGGTTCCTCAGCTGCTATGATGCTTTCAATGAACATGTGTTTCCTTGACAAGTTAACTCACGACTTAAAGGTTTCAGATAATGATGAGGACTCCCCACATCAATGATTCCTTTCCAAAGCCAGTGAAATAAATAGAAGCCAAACATAGAGCAAAGACTGTGGTCAGCCTGAAGCTGTCTCATTAGCATGTAAACCCAGAGCAATTGGCAGGGAGCAGATAAAGGCTAGAGTGACTCTTAGGCAACAATGGTAAAGGCTACTTTGGGATTTTTGTTGTATTGAAGTACTTGCTGGGCTGATGATGTGCATTAAAGATACCTCTATAGTAGTATTTTACTTTTTGAGGTCACATAGTTGCAGACCCAAGAAAGTAATCATATAGGGAGACCCTGACCATTGTAGTGTTCAGTATCCTGACTGTTTAGTGGCTTTCTCTGAATGAACTTTAAATGAACGCTGCCTTGGTTTTTGTAGCTTTTTTTCAGTAATTAATGAAGGAAAGTGAGTAATCTGCTACTTGGCAGTGCTGCTAGGCATGTGGTAAGAGAGCAAAAGCCTTTCTCTGTAGTAGAAAAGATGAATTGATTTCTTTTTTTACTTCCATCTCCTCTTCCCCTTCAGTCCTTGTAGCTCCAAGAGACTGCAAATTTCAAAGCTAAGAGTGATAGATCTGTGATGCCCAAGCTGTTCCTAGGGGCACGTGGGAGCCTTGGGGGCCTCTTTAGGATTGTGACTCAGTTTTGGTGGGAGGTGTGAGAAATCACTACTGTAGTAGATAGCAATATCGTAGCACCTCATCATAGCTGTTTTTGAGAGAGTTGCTGGAAGGGAATAGTCTCCTTCCCAGGAAGAAATACTCGAGGAACATCATTCGAATAGCTTTGCTTCATTGACCTGGTACAAATATTATTCAGGATAATGGTTTACCCTGGTGGAGTTGCTGCATTACTTCACTTAAGCTCTGCCTGGTGTTACTATTTTCTGCTCAGCGTGCCATGAAGAGATTCAGCTTTTCCTTCTTATTTCATGTGTTTACTTTCTTTGCACAGACGAGAAGGAAAAAGAAACAATTTTGCCAGTAATAAAGTATTCATGTGGAGGCTGCATCCCTGCCACCATGCTCGCCACGGGTTCAGGCTGCGGAGGGGTCTTTCTTATTCTCCTTTGGGATGTGGCAGAATGCGTTGTGTTTTTACTTAGACTTGATGGGACGTGACAGCTCAGGAAAACCTCATGGCCCACCCTGCCCATTCTGTGCCCCTGTGAGATCCCATGCCACCAACACCCCTTAACCACTCACAGCCATCTGGGCAGCAGCAGGTCAGCCGGCCTCATTGCCATTGCCCCTGTGACCCCTTGATGTTGTCCCACTGCTGCATCACCATCAATCCTTGGCCCTAGGAGTCCCTCTATGTAGGTGGCAGACTACCTGTGGTGTAGAGCTGCTTCTCAGCAACCCCAGATGCTCCCTATCCGTTTTGTACATGAGCAGCATTGGAACAGAGTTGAACCAAGTTAATGTTCAGTGTCCGAATAGAGATCAGTATTCCTCAGGTGCCTGTATTGGGACTGCTACTGTTGAATATTTTTATTGATGGCATAGCCAGGGGGATTTAGCACTCAATGGTGCCATTGATATGCTTGAGGGAAGGGATGCTATCCAGAGGGACCATGACAGGCTTGAGGAAAGGGCCCATGTGAACCTCATCAAGTTCGACAAGGCCAAGTGAAGGCTGGGGCAACCATTAGTATCAGTGCAGAATGGGTTATGAATGGACTGAGAGCAGCTCTGCGGAGAAGGACTTGGGAATACTGGTAAAGGAAAAATTGGACAAGAGCCAGCAACGTGTGCTTGCAGCCCAGAAAGCCAACCAGGTGAAGTGAGATGATTCTTCTCTCTGCTCTGCTCTTGTGAGACCCCATCTGGAGTGTTGTGTCCAGCTCTGGGGTCTTCCATATGAGACAGACATGGACTTGTTAGAATGGGTCTAGAGGAGGGCCACAAAATAGTCAGAGTGCTGGAACACCTCTCTTATGAAGAAAGGCTGAGAAAGTTGGGGTTGTTCAACCTGGAGAAGAGAAGGCTCTGGGGGCACCTTATT